>JAHXMQ010012343.1:29764749-29833595 GCA_020466415.1 Ammodramus savannarum pratensis | reverse complement strand
TGAGCCCTTCCCGGCCACAGGGACAGCCCAGACCGGGACAAGGTCCTGTTGTGCCCTGCCTGCATGGCTGCTCCCGTGGGGTTCTGGTGCATGGATTTCACTGCTGGGTGAGCCTCAGCCAGTGCACAGAGAGGCAACCAGCAGTTCCACTGTCTCTTAACTGTTCTGCTCCACAGCACTCACTATATCCAGGGAAAAAAAACAAAGCCAAACAAACCTTGGGCCCTTGGTGTTTGCAGGTTTTAATGAGTAGCAGCTACTGGCGTGGTGAAGCAGCCAAGGATGATGCTTTTCATGTCTCAGTGCAGAACTTTCCTGAGACTTCCTTTTTTGTCTGCCTGCCAGCCATGTTGTTTAGTTTAACATAAATAATCTGGATGGAAAAGCTCATTTTTAAATTGCTGATGGGAACTCTGCATACCTCTGGTGGAGAAGGTGCATGAGCTTATATTCATTGTTTTTCCTAAGAGTGTCTCTGCAATCAGCAGCTGCTTGAGCTGTGCTTCAATACTGCTGTCATGGAAGGAAAAGAACCTTTTCACAAGCTGAGACTGATGGCACCTCCTGCAAAAGAAGTGATGTGCTCATTTGCTTTATAGGCAACATCCACTAAGCAATCTTCTTTAACTGCTTGAACTGAAGATTTTTGTTAATTATTGTCCCTTTCATACAGTTTACAGATGTTCTGCATTAAAGGAGTTGGCACCCAGCAATCTTACTCTCTTGCAGTATGGTGCTGCATGGTCCTGGGTGAGAGTCACAGTGTGAGAGCTGGCTCTCTTTGGGAATAAATACACAAAAAATGTTTTCAACTACTAAGGGATAAAGTTGTTTGAGGCTGAGACAGATGTAGAAAGAAATTGAAACAGTACATGTTAAGAAATAGAGAAGAAAATGTGTATATTTGCTTTGGAAATAATGTGGCGTATTTAAATAGAGAGAAACATTCTGAGTTTTTTCAGTCTTAAGTTCTGGCAGTCTTTAAAGTCTTATCAGTGAGCAGTGATAACTTGCAAACAATAAAGAAGCTGAATGTGAGCAGTTTGAGTTACAGCAGTTCACATGAAACTCTTCACAAATCCTTTTTTCTCTGTGGAGATGCAGAAATGATGAGACTTGTGTTTCACAGGCTTAAATTCAAGTTTGAAAGTCTTAGGTGAGATAGTGAAACCTATTATTTGAATTCTGACTTCTGTAGTTGCCACAGTGGGTATTCTGTATTACAGTATTAATAATATCTGAAAGGATGGTGTAAATGTCCTGAGCAGAGATGGCTTTTTCACAAGCAGTAGGCAATTTTAATATTCCTGCCTGAAAAAGCAGCTTATATTCAACTACTGAGGTGGTGGGACTTTTAATAGACCATGCTGAAGAAATGTTTGTATTAAGGAGGGAGAAAGAAAGTGGTGAAACTCTGTTTTAATGTGAGATGCTCTCCTAGGCTATCTGCCCTTCCAGCTAAGATTAAACAGTTACTCAAGCTTGTGCAGCTGTTTGCACAAAGTTTCATAAATACCAGAGTCTGAATGCTGATTTGCTTAGAGGAGCCATGGCCATGCTGTAGCTTCTGGGGTTGAGGTTGGCATCTTGCTTGGAGAGCCTGTGATGTTCCTTTTCTTTCTTTTTACCCAAACCTTTGTGTCCTGCAGGTTGGGGAGTGGATGGCTGACCTTCCCTCCTGATTACACCCAGGAAAACCCCTTTCAATGTGTCCCTTGGGAATTTAGAACTGAGAAATCTTTGTGGATAAGTTTGACTAAATTAGTAATGACTAAAGTTGATGTTCTTGCTGTCTCCCTCTTCAGGACCTTGGTTCCTTCAAGTGAGCTGAGCATTTTGTTTTCCCAGTGTGGACTTGACTCCTCTGTGTAGGGATTGATTCTTCCTTTTTCAGCCTCACTTTAATAGTTCAGAGCTTAGCTGGCCACCAGTGATTGCAAGCTTCTGGGCAAATCAGTTTGGACTTAATGGCAGCTTTTGCTCCAGAAGGGTCCAAGGTTCTCACTTGGACTTGCTCTGCTTGTGCCTGAGGGCATTGTAAGGCCCTCTGAACTTGTCTTTTTTAGGTTTGCAAAATGGGAATATGTAGACAAGCTGTGCTGTAGAGCAGAATTGTGAGGACTGCATAGAGTCTGACAGGTTAACATAAGTATGGTTGGCTGTTTTTTTTATATTTTTCCCCCAATAAAAACCATTCTTAATTTAATCTGCAGATTCCTGACCAGTTGAAGGAATAACTTCCCCCCTTCTGTATCCTGAGTACTCAAGATCTGTCAGGACTTTGTATGTACTGTTGGAATAGCTGGATGAAGAATTGAAATTTGGCATAAATATGGCATTTGATGTAATTTTTGACTTGAAGCTGACAGTTAATAGATGTTCTCACCTTCCTACCCTCATCACTGGATTACAGACAAAACTCATTGGAGGGTTTAATTCCAGATCTTACAGTTTTTTTTCCTGGAGCAGGCTGATAACAGAACTTCAGTGGAGTCCAGACCCAGCTGTGACTTATTTGTATTTATTTCTAGAGAAGCCTCTATCAGGCAGTGTCTGAATGAAGTGTCCTATACACTTAGAATGCTCTATAGTTTGTTTGATGGAAAACACTGTGAAGCAAAAGGAAGAAATAAAAACACACAACTCCATATCTGAACAGCATAGCAGCTTATCTTCTATGTTCTGTTGTACTAGTTCAGAATACAGTAAATCATTATCTCCAGAACTCACTGGCACAGGCCTCAAATCCTTTCAGAGTCTGAAAGAAAAATCACTTAAACAAAGTAGAATGTTGCTTTTAAATAAAAACATAATGTGATTTTGGTATTTTGTTAACGTTTTCTGGAGTTAAAGATGGACTTTAGTTATGCTGGCTCCTTGGGGTTCTTGTAAAGCTCTTGTATTGTTAGAAAGCTTTTCTGCTGTTTCCTGATTTAAACACTTGTTGGTATCTAGTTTAGGATACCATGTCCCATAGCTGTGTGTTGTTCTGGCCCTTCTGCTCATGTTACACAGAGAATTTTAGGGTCAGACATGGTCCCAGCTCTGGCAGAAGTGTTTGTGGTGTGGGAGCTGAGGGCTCTCACTCAGGCCGTGAGAAAGCACCAAAAGTCATGGGGGTGTTTGGTCATGTATGGGCACAGGAGCAAAACCAGCAAATGTGTATTACAGACACCTAAAGCTCTCTTAAATTCTTTTTCCTACACAGAGCTCAACAAAAATCCAGTGGAAGGCTTTTCAGCGGGCTTAATAGATGACAATGACCTTTATCGATGGGAAGTCCTTATCATTGGCCCTCCAGACACACTATAGTAAGTACTGATACTTGTACAGAAACTTGAATGAACTCGGGTTTGCTAGTTCTGATTTGCTCCTAGTGAATAGAAGCTCACCAAAACCTTGTGCTAAATCAGGTGATGCTCTCCTGTTGCCAGCAGAGTACCTGTAAATAGCTGGATTTGCTTGTAGAAGTTCTAAACTGAGAGAGAGATCAGTGTTGCATGCTCCCCTGGGAAAATGCAACACTGATCTCTTTGTGTTTGTATGGAAAAGAAAGACAAAAGGTGCACTTAGAGGCAGCTTCTGCTTTTCTCATGTAAGGCAGGCAGATAAAATCCACTGTTTGCTGTTGCTGCTGGGAGCCTAGCTCAGGTGACAGTGCCTTGTTAACCATCACAGCTTTACCTGTGTGGTGGTGGGGAAATATTCAATTCAGGTGGGATGGAGTTGGAGGAAACCTCAGCAGTTCACAGAATTGGCTTCAGATCCTGTCAGATTGAGATGGGAGAACTTCCAAGTGTGACCTGGGGTACTTTGGGGTGATCATCCACTCCAGTTTGTGGGATAAGGTTCTCTACCCAGGAGAGGTCAGTTTAAGGTGTGCTCCTGAAGGTGACCTCTGTTCTCCTCACTGAGCTGTTCAGTGCTAAACTGCTGATACCAAATCCTGGTGACGTTTGCCTGAGGTCACTTTTGATTGCAGCATGGAGTTCTGTATGTCTGTCAGCACACTTGGAATAAGTGTTTAAACCCAGTTATCAAATTGCTTGGCTTTTCCTCATTTCCCTGCACTGTGGTTCTTGCATGGGATGGTTTCTCCAACTTCTGCTGACCTTTTCTGAACATGGTATATTCTCATGGCTATTTTATAAATATTGTCAATAAATAAATGCTGCTTCTAATTGATTGTCATCTTAGGTGTTAAAAGTTGCAATAGTGGTTTTTTGTAACTCCACTTTTATAGGGTCTTGAATTTTTTTTTTTTTTTGAGGCTTTTAGGTAAGAAACTCTTCTGTTCCAGTCCCTGGTTGCTGTTTTTCAGGGTAGTGTTACACTGAACCCTTTTTCCCTGGGCTGTTTCATGAGGATGGTCATATATAATAGTTTAACTTAAACAATTTTCAAACATCAGTCTCATTCCTGATCCCACTTCATTTATTCTGAGTTTACTTGAAAAGACTTAGTGCATTACTCTACTGACAGAAACCCTTTTATGAGGAATATTGCTAAAAATGGCATTGATGTCCCTTAATTGACAGCTGTATTTCATTAACTGATATCTAATATATATTCACTTTAAAACAGGCTGATCTGGGGCAAGCAGGGATGCCCTACAGCCTAGTAGCTTTAGGATCTGCTTCTTTGAAAAGGGAAAGAAGGATTTTTCAGTTTGAAAGAAAGGATTTGACTGGTTTGGGGCTATCAACAAATGCAATCCAGCTCTCCTTTGTCTTGACATTATAGATGTTAAAACCGAGTTTCTGGAATTCTTACCTCTCCTGGGATGAAGGATTCTTTGGAAACTGCCTGCCATTTCTAAAACTTGTGAAAAATAAATGCTGTGGGTGCAGATCCCCTCAGCTGCTTCAAAGAGCAAAGTTACTTAAAGGCAGTGCTTTTTGGGGTTGGTTTTTTTGTTTGTTTCTTTGGTTTTCTTTTTCTCTCTTCTGTTTTTTTAGACACTTGCTGGAGCTGCACCCCTTAGGTTAATGATGATAAAACATGTGATTTTTCTCAGTAGCCAGTGCACTTTAGAGACTCCTACTCCTTTACAGATACAGGAAAAATCCCACTGAACAGTTTTCTGTTCACCACTTGTTTTGTGTGTGTGGCTGCTGAGGAGTAGCTTGTCACACCGTGCATCTCATGCCATCTTTGGGGGTTTATGTTCCACTTTCTGTTCTGCCTTTGCAATTCCAAATTTTGTTACAACCTTCACTTAGAAGAAATGACAGTAGCAGGACAGATATTATTGACATTAGCAGAGTATTCCATCTGTAAACTTTTCCATCTAATCCAGACCTTCACCTTTTCAAAGCACTATTCCTGGCCTGTAACTGCACATAAAACCAGGATGTCTCTTGTTTATTATTGTTTGCCAGTTGAGTGGGTAACTAATGCAGAACACCTCACTGTCATGCCTGAGTCACTTTAGTTCAGTGTTGAAAAGGTGGCATTGGAAGTCTTTTTACATTTAATGCTCTACACACAGCCAGAGCTTTCTGCATTTTTTCCCTGGGGCTCACTGCTGCAGACTGAGACCACAAAATTAGGACTGAGGCCTCTAAGCAGAGGAAAATGGGAGTCTGCTGGGCTGGACTTGAGAGAGGCAGTTATTGGCAATACCTTTTTTTTCCTGTTAATAAATGTACTGTGAGGAAAAAAATATAAGTTGTGATTCCAGATGGTGAATTCCTTGGCAGTTTTTTGATTTTTTTTTTTTTTTTCCTCCCCTTCCCACTCCCATGGTTTTTCCCCTCTGGAACATCTTCCTAGTTCTAAAAAAAGATCATGTTGGGGAACTGGCAGTATCTTGTGAAAGGATCTTCTGAATGTAGAAACTCCTTACATTGCATAGGGAAGTGTTGATACTGTTAATTACCAACATGATGTTCAGTTGTGTGAGGTGTAAACTTAGAACATCAGTAAGTTCCAATCTGCAGCTTAAGCTTACAAGAAACTCTACTAAGATATTTTTGATTCCCCAGTGAAGGTGGTGTTTTCAAGGCTCATCTTACTTTTCCAAAAGACTACCCACTGAGGCCGCCAAAAATGAAATTCATCACAGAAATCTGGCATCCGAATGGTAAGAAATGTCAAAGTTTCAATTTCTTTTTGCAGTTCAGAACTAAAATGCAGAAAGTGAAGACAAATAAAATACATTTCTGTTCGTGTTAGAAATATGAAACTCTGCTTTTACTTTGCTATCCTTACTTAACAGAGAAGTAATAACAATGGCAGAGTTTTTAATAGTGCTACTCTGAGAGCATAAAATACTCTTAAAGTATTTTCAGAAGCTGTTCTGAGTAGGTTCTTGCATTCTTGGTAATCGTTCAGGGATTTTTTCTTAATTTTTTCCCAAAGTGCAAAATTCTAGTCTGAGGAAAAACTTGACTTGTATAGCTGCCTTTTGTTATACCTTCAATTATTTCATCTTGCTGTTACTGACTTGGCAGCTCAGTACAGAAAGCCCAAGGTTGTCCTCACCTAGTGAAGCATGAAAAGAAATCTTTTAGTCTCTCTAAAGGAGACTTCTCCTAATGTCTCATTTACCTATGGACTGATGGAGATTGGATGGGAAGGTGAAATAAAACAGAAGATGGTTTTACTGGGGAAGAAAAATGTTCTTCAACTTCAGAAACTGTAGATGTTGAAAGGTGGGAGGAGACAGTGCTCCCATCAAAAGGACAGAGAATATTTTAATGCTGTGTCAGTTTTAGCTCTGGAAATACCAGAGTACTTGTCAGGCACTTTCTAATTCCAGCAGTTTAAATCATATTTCAATATGTTCCAGTAATATCCAGCTGATGCTGTTGCTGTGGAAAAAAGTCACTCAAGTTTGCTGAACTTAACAGAAAAGGCTGTAGTGGAAGCCTGGCTAAATAAATATTCTTGAGAGCAGCAGCACAATACTAGACTGAGTCCTTCCTCCCCATGTGCCCTCTGTCAGGAGTCCAGGCACATTCAGACTTGCACCAAGCCCTGTTTATTGCAGTTTAAGCTCTGCAATAGTTAATGACTTTCCTCCTTTATAAAGTGTTTTCACTAACAGTGTTTCAGAGTAGCTGGAATGCAGATGAGCAGTTCCTGAGTGTCCTGAAGAGGTGCCAGCATGTTGTTCATGACTGAAATATGCCTTGCTCTGTTTTGTAGTTGACAAGAACGGCGATGTCTGCATTTCAATCCTTCATGAGCCTGGGGAAGACAAATATGGCTATGAAAAACCTGAGGAACGCTGGCTTCCCATTCACACAGTGGAAACCATCATGATTAGTGTTATTTCTATGCTGGCAGATCCCAATGGTGATTCTCCTGCTAATGTTGATGCAGCGGTAAGGCTTCCCTTGCTCTGCCAGTTGTCTTCAATGTAGAAACCTTGCCATGCAGTTCTGGTTTAGCAAACTTTGGGAAGGACATTTTCTGTCACAGGCTAAGGCTGCCATTGTGTTGGGAAAAGCAGTGATGTTGTCAGACAAAACTACTGATTAGCCTTGGGAAGTTTATTTCACTCATCTGTGTTTATTTCATTTCCTGTCCCATGGATTAGAGCAGTGGGTTTGACTGTGTAGGTCTGTGCTCTGAGAAGGTACTCAAAGGCTTTAGTGGGCATCTCACCTTCAACTCAACAGGGAGGGTTGTCCCAGACTAGACTGACTGGCTCAGGAGTGAGGAAAAATGGTCTGATTTACAGCCAAACACCAGGGTGAATCTGCAGCTGTGAGATGGAAGCATTTGATGCAGTGTTCTGGACCATGGCCTGTGCTGTGAGTGTGTATAAACACAGCTATCAGCTCTCTAGAAGAGCTGTGTTTAGAGCAGAATGTAAGAATGAGGCTGAAAAATGTGGGGAGAGAACAAAGTCTCAGTTGTGAAAGGGCACAGGGGGACAGACTTCAGGTCCTGCTCATCTGACATAACTAACATGCTCCTGAATTGCAGTTCAGCAGTGAGTGTTGTCTTCTCACAAAAGAGAAATTCTAGCTCTTTTAACTGTGGGAGTGAGGAAGGAGATGGGAATTGTGAGATGCAGTTGTGTAAAGGAATGTTAACCTGCTCTGTCAGCCAAGCTGTACCTTCCCAAAGTGGGTGGGAGTTCAGTAGTTTCCTGAGCCTTTGATCTGCTGTGTTGTGAGTATTTTCAAAGGTGGTTTTGCTCTCTGAAAAATCATTATGGGAACAGACTCATGTGGAACAAATTGAATGGGAAGAAAACAGAAAACCAACAAAGTTGCAGTGAACAATTTCCTCATTTATCCTTTTTAAGTGTTGGACCTCCCTTTTTTGTGTCATGTTGCTGGTGGAAACAGACACCCAGGAAATATGGACATTTCCTGCTGAGAGCATTAATGAAATGCTAGAAGTGCAGTTAGAATTGCTCAGTTCACAAACTCATGTATGTTGAATGTAGCTGCCCTAACCCTGGAGAAAGCACATGGTTTTAGCTGTGCTTGTCACCTTCCTGACATCAGACTTTCTGTTTTGTGCCCCACTCTGACAACTACTTCAGAAGTGGGTTGTTTTTAAATTTTTTGGTTTTTCCCTTAGGAAAGTTAAACACAAAATGAATTTGCCTTGGGGCAAAGGTCAAAAATGAACCAGCTTCTTCTAGCCCAGCATGAAAGAACAAAAAACCCCTTAAATTTGGCTGAAGATAGTAGTGAGGCATCACTTTGGATGCTAGAAATGATTTTTGACTGTGGCATTACATGTTTCAAGGAATTTTTGAAGTACTGTTGGTTCTCCTGCTGAATTGTGCATCTCTTCATATTAGCAAAGAACATACTCAGGGTAATGAAGAATCAGCAGCTCCTGTGTTTAGTACAGCAATAAAATTTGGCAGTTACTATAAGATACTTTGTCTGCTGTCAGTAGTTTCTGCTTTTAAGTGAGTTTAGTGAATAAGGTGTCACAGGCAATTCACAGGATTACAGGAGCAGGGGATATACCTGCCTTGAGGAAAAATGAACTGTGCATGTTGGAGTACTGTCTCTTGGAGTGGGAGAAAAATGAGGATCAGGAACCTGAATAGATATTTTGAAAAGCAAATAAAACAGTTAATGACCTAAAATTACATTTTTGGAGAATCAGCTGTCAAATTGGAAACTTTGCTTGCTATTCAAATCTGAACAATTCATAGAACTACAAATAGAAAAAGTAGAAACAAAAACGAAGGCTCTGAAGCTCAGAGGGCACAAATTCAATGCTTTTCTTGGCTTTAAGCCATCTTGTGTAAGCTGTCCTATGTCCCAGTCCAAGGAACCAAATGTTTGCTGCATGAATTGCTGAAAAAGAACAAACTAATTAGTAGCCTTATTTGTGCTTTCATAGGAGAGTTAAGGCATGCTGATTGTTTAAGTGGGCTTGGAGGTGATGAATGTTGGGTTGTGCCATTTATCACTCAAATGTGCCACAAGCTCCTCTCCAGGTGGGGGTGAAAAGGTGTTGTGTGCTAGATTGCATCAGGTGGAACAATGTGGGGATTTTTAACCCCTGCAGTAAGAATATATTGCTTGTAGCAGAAACTCAGAACTGTAGAACTTCATGATAAAAGGGGTTCTTTATATTTTCCCCACCACTTCTGACTGGAAGGCAGTGCCCAGCACATCAATCTTAACCACACCTGGTGCTCCTGTGCTTTCATCTGAGCTCCTTGTGAGCCTGGCACAGACCAAACCTGGCTGCACTTTCTCCTGAAGGTTTTTGTGATACCTTGATGGGTGCATCTCTGGGTTCAGGCTTCCCTCTTACCTGTCTTCCTGCTCATCTTTATCTTGGCTCTTCATCTCTGCAGCTCTGAAATCAGATCCCTGTCACAGAGAGCAGCCCTGTAGGTGAGCTGAGTGTTCTCCCAAGGTCTTTCTCACAGAGCCAGTATCTTACAGCCATATCTAACTGGGAGCTGTTTGCTTTCCAAGGACACTGCTGTGCCTCTTCTAGATACTGTCACTTCTGTATTCTGTCCTGGAATGTCCTGTCCTGGCTACATTGAAGGGAACTGAAACTGTCTTAAAAATAATCTCAGAGTAACTGCTGGCTCACAGTACCTGTGTACCTTTTTCACCACTGCAGCTAAAGACCCTAAATAACAACAGCTTGTGCTCTACAGATGGAGTTTGCTGCTACTTTGCAGGCTGAAGCAAATAGATTTTAGCACAGACACTGTGAAATACTGGTAAGCCATCAGGTTAGTCTTGGAGTGTGCCTAAAATCCAAGGGGAAAATTACATCCTCACTGTCTTGTAAGCAGCTGGCACAGAACCCCAGAGCAAACTAGATAGTCCTGAATATCACACGTTTTCAGTGATGAGCTCAATGGTTGTAAGCAAATTTAGGTGTTGATAGATGGCTAATGTCTGAAAACATAAACAACAAGAGTCTTCCTAGAGCTTGTACAACTCCCTGTTGTAGGACTGACATCTGAAAGCTGTCTATTCAATTACAGAAAGAATGGAGAGAAGACAGAAATGGAGAATTTAAAAGAAAAGTTGCCCGCTGTGTAAGAAAAAGCCAAGAAACTGCTTTTGAGTGACACTTATTCAGCAGCTAGTAGCTTCACTTTTTTCAGGGTAAGTATCCTTCTCAAGATGAGTCAGTTACCTGAGTTGAGGATTTCCTGCTTTAGTGTTGCTGAAGTATTTTTCTCCCCCTCAAAAGCAAAAAGAAACTCCCCAACCTTTCTTCTCAGCTGCATGATCTCAGTGGAGCTCTTTGCCTGTATGCAGTACTAAAGACCAAAAGAAGTTAAGTGTACTTGACAGCCTGTTCTGCCAAAATTGGGGAACTTCTCTTGTATTCTTGTGTTTTATGCTGTTCAGAAGTTGAACTTCTCTTTATCAGAATTCATCCTGCTTTATTAATGGCACTTACTAATAGAAGGGGGTGACAATTCCTTGATATTCATTATTGTGAAGAATACTTACTAGAATCTTAAAAGCATCTTGAAAGTCTTGTTATCTCAGGAGTTGTGGATTGTCTTGCAGATGTTGGTGGCATGTTGCACATAGGAGTTAAATGAGACTTCAGTGAGGTTGCCAGGAGCCACTGAGAAGGGTTTGTTTCAGGTATCTATGGGAGTTTTAACAGAAAGCCTCCTGGCACAGCAGAAAGCATCAAATTGAGATATTACCAGTTAATAATATCAGGAAAGGTGGTGTTCTCTTCAGCAGCCCAAGAAACATCTTCAGTAAGGAAGGCTTGGGAATAGCTTCATAAAAACAGCTGTGTTCTGCCTGGAAACTGAAGTGTGGCATGTCTGAGAGCTTGGACAAGTTTTCACCTGAGAGTAGCTGATGTGATATTTGCATTTTTTGCCACCCTGTTAAAGAGCTTCTCACTCAAGATACTTACTCTAATTTACACAATCCCATCTCAGTTTTAATGGGACTTTTTTTTTAAATAACCTCTCATAGAAAGCTGTATTAAAGCATGGCCCTTAAATCCCTGGCCTTTGGTCACTTTATCTTGGGTATGCCAAGGAAAAACTTCCTCCATGAGCTAATAATTTCCCACTCTTGCTTTTCAAAGCAAAACAGAACTTCATGTTGAAGCTGCCTTTTCTTAATGGTTGGTTTGGCAAATAAACTGCTCTGACCCATTTGGCTGGCAAACCCCAAAACCATATTTACTGGTTACCTACAGCATACATAATTCACAGGGACAGAAATATGGCACTGTATGTAGTTCAGACTGAACCAGAGCAGCTTACTACATTCTTCTGCTGGGTAATTTTTTTTTTAATTACAATTGTACAGGAGAGAGTTCCTTTCTTACCCTTTTGTAAACATGGGGGGGTTGGGGGAAGGCTCCATCTGTGACAAATTAGTTCTGCAGTCCCTTTGCAGAAATGCTTTGATTGAAAGGAACTTTCTCCAGTATGGATTAGACATGAAAAATGCTTAATATTGACCCAAAGACTAAGCAAAGGAACAGAAAGTCTTGTACTGCCTATAACTGGAGTGCAAGAATTGTTAATGCTGCTGACTTTTTTTTTCCTGTCTTGGAGAAAGGGAGTAACTGTGAGTAACACTCCAGAGTATCCTTAACTAACCTCAGCTCTGTTGCCATGTTGAACTTAGCTATAGTGAAACAATGCTCTTGACAAATATTTTAAGTAATTGGCTGTGTTGCTTTTCTGGAAGGCAAAAGCTTTTCTGAGTCTGGTGACTCCTCCCAAGTGAGCGATGGGCAGGGAGTTGGATGAGAAGGGGCCACAGCTGGTTTCAAACCAGCCCAGTGTGACTGGGGGCTGTGGTGTCAGTGCTTGCTGAGCACTGCTGTGCCTGCCTCTCACAGTAAGTAATGCACAGATTTTCAGTGATAAACCTGCCATGTTTAGCCCTGTGTGTGAATAATCAAAGTTTGCACGCTGCGCGCTCGACAAGCAACACGAGGTACAGGAACCAGACAGTCTGATAATTGAGCTTGGACACACAGTGTGCTCAACTAACTCCAGGCTTTCTCAGGGATGAGCTTGGATTTATCCATCTTCTCTTCAGAGGTATGTGAAGCTCTTGAACAAATAATAGTTAATCTTCTTGAGCTTGAAAAACTAATTAACATCTTGAAAATAATTGAGGGTGAGGAGGGGTTTTATTTTAATACCTGTGATTTCTTTGCAGGTCTCCAATTGAGAAACATGGCACTGTTTTTTTTCCTGCACTCTACCCACCTATTGCTGGACTTCTGTTGTTACAAGTTGGCAAACACTGGCTGGAACTGGGCTGCAATAAAACATGCCAGTTATCAATGCTGACAAGAGCCTAACAAGTGCCAACACAAGATGATTACGCATTTTGAAATCTAATGAACTGCTTTAACCTTCAGGAAGAATTGTAAAGATGTGTACATAGCACAACATGATCCGGATAATATATATACTGTTCATGTACATCCACAAATACACATTGTACCAAATAATGCTGTCTGTAGTTAGGGATAGAATTGTGTAAATTCTAAAGATTTTAGCAGGTTTTTTTCTCTCCCTATTCATTGTTTCCTGAGTTAAAAAAAAACAACAACTTGTGAAGCATGTCAAAACCAATTAGGATACTAAGTTGGTTTTTTTGGTTTTATTTTTTTTTCCTCCCACTTTAATTTTCCTTTGACCCACCAAGGCTTAATTAAAATTTCTTGCTCATTAAAGTTTAGTATCTCCTTTTTTTTTTTTTTTCTTTTCCTTTTTTTTTTTTTTTTTTTTTTTTTTTTTTTTTTTTTTTTTTTTTTTTTTTTGGTTTTGGAAATATGGTCCCTTTTATTTCCCCCATCAAAACTTACAATTTTCCTAATTAAACCCTGAAAGGATTTGCTATCAATTACTTGTGTCTTCTTTTATGATGACCTTTGTAGTCTCAAAGGTGCTTTTTTTTCTTCCCACCCCTTTTTTAAACCCAATTACTCATCTTTCTTGAATTTGGTATAGCAATAAAACTGGCCATGGAGCACCCTTGAGCAGCCTGATGGATTTTTAACTTCCAAGAACTTGAGTGCTTTCACTTGGAAGTTTGGTTGACTAAGTTAGTCCAAGATAGGAATGAGCTGCTTTTTATGGGTGAAATTTTTGGTTTGCCTTTTTCATTGCCTGTTTGTGGGATGGGGTGTGTGGGGGGGGAGGCTTGTTTTTTCTCAAGGTTGAGTTCAAGCATGCACATCTGTAGGCTTTCAAATGACTAACTTCTGGGTTTGGTATCAAAAATAGTTTCCCTCCTTTACTCTTTTCTGTGGCCCTTCATCTGCTTTGCCTTCTACTTCAGAGTTTTCCTCACCTAATGTACAAAGAAAATGGCGATGTATATTTTCATGTAATTTGATTTTTGGAATTCTGTCACCTTCTGTAGTGAGTTCTTCCAAAATATAATTTTTTCCAATAATGATGTGTCAAACTGGCTGTTTTGAGTATCACAATAGGAGAAGGGTACAGTTGTAGCTGGAGCACAATTTACCTGAACATCATCAACATCACAAGCACTTGAGGAGTTGGACATGCTGTGCTTCAGTTTGAATAATGAAAGAGCAAACAAAACACACACCTTTATCCCTATTGTAACCATCTCTGGCCTTCTAGTGAGCAAATACTCATGTCAGAGTATCTGCTCAAAACATTTTCAAGCCTTTGACCAAAGAAACTTTATAGAAGAACTTGAAACTACTCAACTCTTTTCTCTCCACAGCACAGCAGAACCCACTTGATAAATCAAGAGTTCCAGTGTCAAAAAGTCAGCTTTGAAGAAGCCTTCAGTCCTAATTTGCTGGCTGGACTCCATTTTATGTTGCTGTGCAACATGCACATGCTGAAAGGCACAAATTGCAGGTTTTGTGAGGGGGGATGGGGTGGAAGGAGGTGACAGTTGTTAGAGGTAGGGCAGCCCTTGGGGACAAAAAGGCATTTAATGTAAGAAGACTTAGAGGGAAAGGTACTACTTCCTCCTATGGGTGGTTTAGATAAACAAGTATGTTTGATATCTATATTTACATATTTGGAAATGAATTTTTTTGTGAAATCATTAGTTTAATTTGCTTTTAGGTGGCTAGCTGCTGCTGCAGCCAGGCAGGTGCATGCAGTATTTAATCCCTCAGACACACAGAGCTGGTTCGAGTTCCTGTTGGAGCACTTGTCCAAAAGGTCTTCAGGGCAGTTTTCTTTTCCACCAGCTGACTGCCCATTTCCACCTAAAGCTGGGACTGTGCAGAATTTCAGTGCCATGGTGTCATTCTTTCCATTAAAAAAAAAAGACTGGAAAAAAGCTGATCTTATTAAACCTACCAATGGACTTGCTCCCCCACAGGCTCACCTTCCTTTTCAATTTCCACAGTGTATCTAGAACTGAGGCACTTCAGGTATTTGCTGCTTTCAGCAAGTTCAGGAGTGGTCTCTGTTTTGTCTTCTAAATTAACCACACACAGTACTCACAGACTCACCTGTACATTCACAAAGTTGTTTAAAGCTTTATGTCTGTGCTCTCCAGAATTGCTGCTTGTTTGTTCTTTAGGAAATGTTTGAATTCCACAGCACTGCTCATCCCCTCTTTGTAAATTCAGATATATATTTGGCTTACCCAGATGGTTTGTGATCCCACCTGACCCAGATCCTCCCCAGGGAGGAGCATTACTGTGGGATACTGCTAAGATCTACAAGCTGCAGGTATGGCTAATGCCCAGTGACTGAATGAAAGAGGCAGCTCAGGCTCTGCTGCCAAGTGTCCAGGTTGTAGGAAGCCTTTGGCAGGCAAGGAAATGGCTTATTTCACTTTTCTGTGATCACACTTGGCTCCTTGTTCCTGCCCCACTCTGAAAGGGGCACTGGTGGAAAGCTGTGAGTGATAAAGCCAGATGGGAACAGCACTGAGGAGCTGCAGGATTGACAAGCAGTGTGAGGATTCCTGGTGAACAAGGAGGTAAACCAGCATTCCTCAGTTTTTCTTGTAGCAAGACTTTGTACCTGGTTTGGTTCATGCAGGGTGCTCAGTTATCACTGTGGGTTCTCCAGGGGTTTGTTACCCTGGCTGAGGGTTTGAGCTGATTTTTACCCCAACATGGGGCATTTGCCCTGCATTTCAGATATCTCTGCATAACTGAGGGAAAAGAAAAAGCATCAGATACTGATGAATGTCTAACTGGTGTGGCCATCTTAATTCCTTTTCTATTTCTCCCTGCTGCACCAGAAAGGATCCCTAAAACTCAGAAGGATTGTCAGCTGTCACTCTAAAATTCCTTCTGCTGCAATGCCTGAAAACACTTCCTGGAACTAGGTGATCAATAAGCAGAGCACATGAATTCTGAAGTGATTAGAAAGGTATTTTGGGCTTTGGGAGGCCGATGTGGGGTGGACTCCACTGTGTCTGTACCATCTGGTGCCCTGCTCTTGGTGCAGTGCCATCACTGCACACAGAGCAGCAACACGAGGGATTCTAAACCAAATGAGAAGCTGGTTGGGGTTTAGAGAGACTCCTACAACAGCGTCCTACCCAGGCAAATCCCCAGAGGAGATTACAATTCCCTTGATGCAAAACATAGCAGTGGTTTGAAATCTGATCCCTGTTGTTACTGTGAAATTAAACTCAATCTGATCAGGAAGCAATAATTTGCTTCCTCACAGTTCCTCCAGAGGATCAATAGCACCATGAGCAGTTGAGTAATTTGCTGTACAGCAGAGTCACACACAGCTGTGTAAAATGAGACAGGCTGTTCCATGGGATGTCTGGAACTACACTGTATGGCCTTCATGAGCCCAGCTCTGGATGTGCTGTTTCATCCAACACCAAAATAAATGGGATGCAGAGCAACTTTTCAAAGGTCACTTCATGGTGGAGTCCAGAAATAATTATGCCTGTAAAACAATACTGTGCATAAAGTTTTATACTGTGCATAAAGTCTTCAAACATTGAACTGAAAGTTGCTCCTCAAAGCAAGCAACAAGTTTGCTGTTGGAGCAGCATGGGGTATTTGGCATTTCTGATGATCAACAACAACAGCCGAGGGGCAGCTGTGCTGTACACGGGGCTGGGAAATGATCGCGTTACCGGTGCTCGGTCACTGCCTGTCGAGTGCAACCATTCACCCACCGGGCACCAATCCAGTGTCCGGGGGCACAGATCCAGTGTCCGCGATTGCTGGCTCTGAAACAAAAGCAGGACCTGAAGTGGCGAGGAGCCCCCGAGCCCGAACCGAGCGCCCTCGCCGTGGCTCCCGCAGCCGTGACTGGGCCGGAGGCGCTTTCGGGGCCCGGGGCGGCGCTCCTGGGGCGGGTGAGCGGAGGCGCTTTCCCCGCTGCTGGGCGGTATTTTCCAGTTCCCCAGCCGTGCCAGCCGCCGCCTCGCCGTTCCCCGCCAGCCCGGCGCTCCGGCCGGGATCACCTCCTCCAAGCGGGAAGCGCATCCCGGGGCGGCTCCGCCCGGCCGCGGTCCCGGGGCTGCGCCGTGCCGATGCCGCCGGAGGGGCGGGGAGGAGAGCGGGAGAAGGCGGGTGAAGGAGGGATAGTGCGGGAGGAGGTGGGATAATGCGGACAAGGCGGGATAAAGCGGGAGAAGGCGGGACAGCTCGGAAGAAGGCGGGATAGCTCGGGGAAGGCGGGATAACGCGGGAGAAGGCGGGATAACAGAAGAAGGCGGGATAACGAGGCGAGATAACTCGGAGAAGGCGGGATAACGGGAGAAGGCGGGATAACGCGGAGAGAGCGGGACCGTCCCAGCAGCGCGGCCGGTGGCGGCGCTGTTGCGCTGCTCTCGCGAGACCGCCGCGCTGTGGCGCTGGGGCGGGCGGCGGCTCTCGCGAGAGCTGCGGCGCCGGAGCCAACATGGCGGAAGGTGAGGGGGGGAGCCCGGGTGAGGGGCCGGGCGGGGCCGGGGGCCTCGGCAGCCGGGGCCCTCCGCCGCTCCCGGGGCACCGCAGCGTGAGGCTCCCGCCGCTCTCCCGTGCGGGACGGGCTCGGCCGTGCCCGCGGCGGGTGGGGCGGGCGGCCCCCGAGGTGAGCGGGAGATGGCGGGGGCCGCGGGCGGGCACCCCCGGGCGGGGCCGGTGGCGCGGGCGGCTTCGCCTCTCGGGAGGGCGCTTGGGGCGGCCGGGGGCGGCGGGAGCCGGCCGGGAGGTCCCGCCGAGCCCTCCCCGCAGGCGGTGGGACAGGGGGGGCTCCTGCCCGTGTCTTAGGGCTCATCTCGGGGCTCATCCCGGTTTTCCCTGGGCGCTGCCGGTGCTGCAGCCTCCGGTCACTTGTGCCGGAGCCCTTTTGTCAGGCTCAGGTGAGGCTTGCAGAGCTCCTGGAGTGCTGCTCTTTTGCTTGGAGGCTGTCACCATTCAAATTAATGTAACATAAAGGGATTTGGAAAAACAAAACCCGCTTGGATTTTTGCAGTTATATTCGTTTCTGCAAGACAAGCTTCCTCTTTTTCTTGGAGGAAACGGAGTGTGCAAACGGAGCTAAAATGCTCCAAGTTACGAAGGAAATGAAGTTAAGAGTGGTGAAAGCAGAGACTTCAGCTCTTGGACCGTGGTGAAATTTAGGAACACTTGTAGAATATTGGCTAAGATGGAGCAGATGCTGCTGGACCGGCGTGCATCAGCTGAGAGGATGCTGGAGTCAAGCTGGTTTGATAAGTCCGTAGAGGAATGCCTGACTTCTTGTGTGCTGAAATACCATTCCTTCATATTTAGCTGACCAGTCTCTTGTGCTTGCTTTTAAGCCTTGGTGACCCAGTTCTGGAAGGCTTTAGTTGGCTTCAGGTGGTGAAGGTTTCTCCAAAGAGACCCTCAAGGATGTGAGGCTCTGGCTCAGGGTCCTCCTTTGCAGAATTAACCTGCAGCTGATAGAAGCAAGCCCTGTTTCAGACAATCTGTACTTCTCAGAGATTCTTCCCTGCCTTAAGTAATTCTCTGATCTTTTGGCTGAATAAAGCACACGGCCAATGAATGATCCTGTGTGAACTGGAATAACAAGCTGGAGTTATCACCTTTCTCAGCTCCTTAGGTTGTGTTGAAACAGGGGCTCATTTTGTCCCTACCTGCAGCCACACTTCTCTGGTTAAGAGCTACACGTGAGTCAGCTGTAAAGTGAAAGCTTATTAAGGAAGGGAGCTTGTCAATTGTGGTTATTAGTTCAGAAGCCAAGTGCTTCTCATAAGGAAGTGTTGCCTCTGTCTAGAAAAATCCTGCATCAGATTTATTGCAGTTACTACCTGCAGATTAAACATTTTAGTGTGTAATTTTGGAGTTCTGTACTGCTAGTATAGGAGGCTTGCATGCAGGCATGGGTAAGAATTGTTGGATTAATTCTTCAGTGTAAGAAGCAGCAGCTGTAGAGCTTTGGGGTGGTAAAGATAAAAAATAAGCAGAAGTGAGGAGGAAGCAGAAAGCAGTGACTTGTACATCCTTGGGGAGATAAGGGTCTGAGTGAGGAGCAGTGGAGGGGATAAGGAAATAATTTGGTTTTCTGAAATATTTCACTCAGATCCACTTTGTAGGGAAACAAAGTTTATCTGTCTGGCTTCTGGGACTGCTTTTGATGGGTGGAATGGGCTGTGATGGGGTCCACTGGAGCCTCCCTCTGATTTTTGATATCTGCTATCTGTCTCCTCTTTGCCTTTTGCCTCCCTGCTTGCATTCACCTATTTGCCTCCAAATACTTCTGTGCATTCTCCTATAAGAAAATGACAGTAGCCTTTCCTGAAAACTCTTCAAAGCCTTTGATATGGAATATAAACTTCTGCCAATTCATGAGATGCTGATCAGTCTGCCAGAAAGCTGTTAACAAAAGCTGCTCTTATTTACCTGCTCTGTGGCTCAGAAGAGGCATTTTGTGTTTTCTGCTCTGCTGAAGCTGGGAATCCTCACTGAGGCATTGGGGTTGGTGTTTAGCCAGAGCTTTTCTGGTATCTGGCTCAGCCTGGCCTTTCAGTGCCTTGAGGCAAGGACCATCGATAAGTGTGTGTGTGTGTGCCTGCAGTAATTGTGCCTTTTATTTGTTCACTCCTTAAGTGAGCAGTTTATAGGGGAAACTGAGCCTTTGCTCTTGTGCTGTAATGTTGATTAACTGAACCTTGGGAACTCTCTTAAATGTGCATTTGAAATGTGCTGTAGGATCAAATACTGTCCTCAAGTCTTGCTACTACACAACATGTGTGCAGGTTGTCACAAGAATAAGAGAAACTCTTTATTTTACAGTTCTTGTCTTTGGTACAGTAATAAATACCTGTCAGCCCTTCTCACTGAGTTTGCAGGAAGCATCTGGTGTCAGTCTGAAAGCAAGAGTGAGTTCTCAAAGCTTTGGTTCTTTGAGGGACTTTCACTGCTGGTGGGATTGTCTGGGATTGCCCTGAAAGCAGCAGTGACCAGCTGGGCTGTTGGTCATGCACAAAGCTTCAGCTGCTGCTCTTTGGGGGTTTAAGGTAATTCTGCATTGTATCCTAGTGATCTCAGGCTAATTTGGAGCTAGTGAGAATGACAGCATTTATGGTGGTGTGAATTCTTTATTGCCACCTTTGCACTCCCATGGCTTGGCTGGAAGATTCAGGATTTCTGTAGGGTGGTGCATGCAATGAGCTTCACTAGCAGCTTCTTATTCCTAGCATTTGAATTTGTATGCCATCTAAAAACTCACAGTGCTGTTCATACACTGATTTTTGGTGCAGTTCTCAGTGTTATTTACTCTGGGCTCCTGTCAGACTCCTGCTCTAACAGCAGGACTTGCTTTGTGCCCCAACACCATCCTTATGGAGAAATGAGGAAGGAATTGTTGCTCAAGGGACATGTTCTTCTAGTTCTGGGAACACCAAAACTGCATTCATCCTCACACAGAAACACTGACCACAGCAGGATTTCAAACCCTCCTTGGGGCTTGTGTGGTGCTGATGGCACAATTCTGAAATCAGAGCATATTTCAGTAGGAAGAGAAATGTATCCCCAAGGAGGTGGTAGCTCTGGAATTTTGAAGGATGAAGCAAACAAAAAGGCTGTTGAAGGAATTACCTGCCAAACCTGCTTATGTATTAACTGAAAAATAAAATGGGATGTGTTGCCTTTTGTTTATCCATTGCAGTAGTTAAGTTAAGAGAGTTCAGAGGCAGCATTTGCTGCAGGGTCTGTGGAGGACAGGCTGAACAAGGTGCTCCTGTGTCAGAGCAGGGCCAAGGGCAGCTGCACTGTTGAACTTTTCTGCAGGAGCAAGAAGAAAACACTGATCAACAGAGCTCAGTTCCTCCTTGTTTGTACTAGGGATGTTTAGAAAATATTTTAGAAAAGTCTTTGAAATGTGAATTCCTGGCTAGGAGGGAGTAATCTTGTAGGAACTTTCCCACCTAAAATCACTGGTTAGCGTCTGAATTTATCCTCCCTGCCCCCTCTTATTTTAGGACTGGTCTGGGATTTGGCTTTACTTGAAAAATCAACTTAATGATAGGGGGAAGATAATGAAGCCCTGTGATTGATAGCAAACATACAGTTTTTGCAACTAATCCATAAATAAGCACTCAGAAGTTGGATTGGTTTTAAGTACCTGTACAGATGTTTCCTTCCAGCAGTGAGGTGTAGAGGTTTTCATAGGGGTGGCCTGAGTTGATTTACCTCAGCATGCTGTGGAGTGACCAGTTCAGTGTGGTGGAAAAGTGGCTTCTGCAGTGGGATGGAAATACCTGTTCAGGGATCAGCTTCCCAGGTGCTGTTGCTTTGCTGATCCTGAACTGAAACAGCCAATATGGATTTGACTCCATTTGTGATGCCTCACCAGTGGAGGAGTGTGTGTGCCAGCAGGAAGTAGTTTTATGTACTTTTAACTGGCCTTTAGCACATGGATTCTGGGGATAATCTGTTTTCCACTCTGACCATTCTTTAAGGAGTTTCTTTGCTGACAGATTGAGAATTTTTAACAGGTCAGTTAAATAGTCTGAGGTGGATATGGTAATGGTACCTAGCGGCTGTTCTGATGCTTATTTGTGGTTTAAGTATCAGCTGAAAAGTCAAACAGCATCTTAACTAGGCTAAAAAAAATGGGTAAGAACCAAAGACATAGTCCTCTGCCCCACCATAATTCCCACAGAAATGGACTCCATGGCTTTTGGAACTTTACAACATTCCTGACCAAACAGAATTCAGAACTTTCTTTGTAAGTGGCTTTTATCACTGTTACAATTTTTCAATGTATTTATGAAAATGATACAAAATAGAAGGTTTCATAGTGGGGGTGAGATGCTTTGGAAGAGGAGGGACTCTCCTTGGAGTGTTGTAATTACACAAGATGTGAAGATACCCTCAGGTGTCAAACAGAGGTGTGCATCTGTCAGCCCTGTAGTAACACTGTGTGCCTTGCAGAGGAGGTGGCCAAGCTGGAGAAGCACCTGATGCTGCTGCGCCAGGAGTACGTGAAGCTGCAGAAGAAACTCGTGGATACAGAAAGGAGATGCAGCGTCCTGGCTGTGGAGGCCAACCAGGACAGTGCCAGCGACACCTTCATCAGCCGCCTGCTGGCCATTGTGGCTGAGCTCTACCAGCAGGAGCAGTACAGGTGAGTGTTGGAGAATTTTCTTCAGATATGGCTTATTGAGAGAGGCCATGACTGAAATCAGTAGCTTTCCCAGGCCTGCTCTTGTAAACAGTAAAGTTTCTCAGGTTTGAGCATGAGAAACTGCAAATTTCCCAGCTCAACTTTTGACAACAATGAACACCACGTCCTTGAGTAGGTATGGGAAAGAAAGATGAAAAACAAAGGCAGTGAAAACAGTAGATAACAAGAAAGTCTTAATTAAGGAAAACAAGGAGGGATTCCTGTGTGATCTGTATCCAATGATGAGCTCGGGTTTTGCAATATGCATGAGCTTAATTAACACGGTTATAGGAATGTGGATATTGGATCAATAAACCGGAGTTTGATGCATAAGAGGATGGTCGATTCTCCCTTCACCTTCGTCAGGTGAGGAGCCCCCCTGGGACAGGGAATTACAGCAGCCTTTGCTTTTATTGACTGCACAGGGTGCTGGTCTTACACAAGGAAGATTTTTGCTGCCAGGTGTGAGTAGAGTCTTGAGCTGCAGCTGTAGATGGAGGAGCACGCTGAGGTCGTGCCATACTGAATGCAGTTCTTGAATTGAGAGCTCTGAGCAGAAGTTCCTCTCAGACAAGTTCAGAGAAAACCAACCACAATCACTGTGCAACAAAGCTTGCTTTGAAGAGAAGGAGTTTTGAACTGAACCATCCTCAGTTGCTTGATTAATTACACAATGTGTCTCGGAAAACTGTTCCTTACTTGAAAGGCTTTGTCTTAAAACATTTTCAGTGCTATATTCCTGTTGTGTGTGAAGAAGCCTGAATAATTTGGCTTGTCTGGTTATAGTAGTGATATATGTGACTTAGTAATACACTGTATTTTTGAAATTCAACACAAAATTATGGTTAACAGTTTCTTTTCCATAGGCACACCAAGCATCCCTTCCATATTCTAGATCCCTGAGCTGATTAATTTCTGAGACTGCTACAATATTTATCAATTTCTTTGCTGTTACTGAAAGCAAAGCCAATATAATAAATGAGTTTAGTCATGTAAGGGAAAATCTATTTTAGTTAATACTTCCTTGCACCAGCATCTCTTGATGAGCCTGAGAAAAAGCTCTGTGCCTGCAAGAACTTCCTGTAGCCTGGTGGGTAAAAGATTTGTTAGGTAGTATATGTCAGAAGAGTTGGAGCACTTTATTTCTGTTCATCTTCTTAGCTTTAAAGGCATTGAATAGTTGTCTCAAAGGGCCAACATATCACAGAATGAGAAAGGTAGCAGGTCCCAGTGCAGGTTTCATTAAGTAACATCTCTGTGTGCTGTAGTTTGTAGCAGTGCTTTGATTTGGAAAATGGTCTGGAAAGCACACTTGCACAGTCAGAGTGTTTGCAGGCCATGGGATTTCCAAATGAGCAGGGCAAGTGGATAACCTGGTGGAAAGGGTCAGGATGAAATGGGTGTTCTTGACAGCTGGTCTCCTGGGACCTGGGGATTCTGCCTGGCACTCAGCCTCCTGTCAAACAGCATTGTTCTCTTGCTGGTCTTGCCTGAAAGCATTGGTGCTCAGCTGACAGGATTGCTATGGACACTGTGACATAAATGCTTAACTTCAAGATTGTTGGCTTTTCCTAACTTCTACAATAATTCTCTTGCTGTTTATTCTGAAATGGTTTAAAAAGCCAAACCAACCAAGCACTTGAAATATGAATGACTCATTGCATTTCTCCCTAGAAAAATATGAATTGTCATTTGACAACATGTTCTGCTTAACCAGTTGTGTTTTAATGTCTCAAACAACTTGAACCTGAATGTGGATACCCAGATATAGATACCATGGAGAATCTATATATAACTAAGTGCAGGAGAAGTCTGCATAATAGGTTTTTGTGGTTTTTTCTCCTCTCAGTGATCTGAAGATAAAGGTTGGGGACAAGCACATCCGTGCTCACAAATTCGTGCTGGCGGCGCGCAGCGACACATGGAGCCTTGCCAACCTCGCCTCGACACAGGAGCTGGATCTGTCAGGTCAGTCTCTGCTGAGTAACCTGATGCCTCAGTTGTCTTTAGGGTGACTTGTGAAAGGGCCTGCTGGGAGAAGGTTACTGAAGTGCCTCCCAGTCTCTGCTGTGCACTAAAAGTGCTGCTTGATCTGTTGGTAACCGAGCTCTCTCTCTGGAGTGGTGGTGAGCTTGTGAAGTGGGTGCTAGTGGTAGTGAAATCAATAACCTGCCTTCTTTCTCTTTAACAAACAGGGGTTGAGATTGGTGGCCTGTTTGTCTTTTCTAGAGTCAACTAAACATAATGAAAAACAAATCTATATGGAGGAGCTTGACTTCTTCCTTTTTGAGGAAGGACAGGGCTTTTTGAGGTAGTGTGCATAATTTCTCTGAAGCGTGTCATGGAAATACCTTGCTGCTTGTTAACACAGTGTGTGTGGGAAGTGAATGCAAGTACTGATGTGTTACTGAAATTGTTTGCTTTGGCACTTTGATACCTTTGTAGAACAGGTGAGGAAATGAAGTTTTCTAACAGACCATCTTCTACACGAGTGTTTGTTCTGTTGTAGCTGTTTCTTGCATGTACTTACACTGGGCAGTGCTTCTGCAGATTGAACCTCTCAAAAGGCTTTTCTGTACTTAACAGTGTAGGAGAGCCTTATACAATTAATTTGTGAGCAATAAAACCAGGTATGAAGTTAAGCAGGCTTGCTGACTGGCATGGTGAATATTAAGTATATTTAATATTAAGCATTGAATTGAATATTAAGCATTGGCTTCACGTTCTGCACTTAATCTTACAGTGAATTCTAAGTGCAGACAAATTGGAAAGTAGCAAGTCACAGCAAGCTGTTTTTATGGGACATCACAGATTTCCTTGCAACACCACTGGTGGATCCTTCTGCAGCCTCAAGAAAACAGATGCCAAGGAGTTTTGAAACTGAGTGCTGTGCTAACAAAAATAATTACTAAAAAACTCTTATGTTAATTGTAGTGTCATTACAAGTGGCAGTCCAAAGCATTTCTAGCTCCACATTTAAGCTAGTCTGAGAATCTCAAATATAACTGCAGTCTTACATGTTTAACAATGCAAACACTGCTTAAATATGTGTTAGTAAATGATACTTTCCACTGTAAAATTGCATTATTGATTTTTTAAAAAGATTGATAAATGGCACAAGGATTAGCTTATGAAGTAGCTGGAGGAAGATACAGGCTGTTCCCTGCAAATTGTTTTCTTAAGGTAGGAATTTGCAGGCTAAGAGTGCCTGAATCTTATCTTCAGAATGCAGGCAGCATTTGAGATTGAGCACTTTTAGAGTTCATGTAATCTGTAGAATTTTCTAATCTTTAAAAGAGGAGAAAGAGATGAACACATGTTCTCTTATTGAGAGGGAGAAAATGCACTCTTACCTCTGCCAAGGCAGAGCTGATAGTACATCTCAAGGAGGCTTTTGATTGCTCTGAGTTTGGCAAAAAATACTTGTCTTACTAAAACCTTGTGATTCCTGAGAGGCAGTCTGCATGCCAAGTACTTCTACTACTCTGCAGATAATCTGGGCCAGCTCTCCATCTAAAGGAGATGTTTTAGGATGAGTATTTCAGGTTCTTTAAGGTTTTTAATTCAAAATATTTTCTTAAAGAACAAAACAGCTCAAAGGACTGAGGTTAATTTTTAAAATGGATGGTATTTCTGTTGTAGTTGATCTGATCTTCTGAAGTTATTCTTATCTACTTCCTTGTAAGATGAATTGTCATTTTAATTGTGAGTGAGTGACAAAGGTCCTTGGCCACTGGGTTTGTGTAGTGTCCCATGGTGTGATTTTCTGGTTTTCCCACTGTGTAAAAACATCAGTTTGTGATCAGTCTTGTAAAGACCTGAAATCTAACCAGCTCCCTGAACTGGCTTTTTTGCACTTCTCCTAGAAATGGCTGCCAGCTGAAGTGCTTTGTAGTTACTATCAGTGTAACAAGGTGTGAGTACCTTTGTTGGAATGCAGCAGTTCACAACATAGGGCTGTTAAATTAAAAAGGGCTTTGTTCTTGTCAGGTGTGGATGTGCCTTAGGCCATATGTGGGGGACCAAGGACTTTATAAGGACCCCTAAATATGCAGCATTGGTGTAGCAGTAGATGTTACAGTGCTCCCTGCATTCTGCACAGTGTTGCAGTGTAAGATTATTTTCCTGCTTGGTGCCAGCACTGTTACTCAACTTCTGACCAATTTCACTCATTTTGACATTTTGAACAAAGTACAGTTTCAAAACAAGACTATCTTTTTCTTTTTATGGTAGCTGTGACTTTTAGAAGTGAAAGGAATAGCAATTACTAGGATAGGTGATTGTTTTGAAGTATTTTATTAATCCTGTTGCTCCCTGTAGCAGATGCTGACCCAGAGGTAACCATGGCAATGCTGAGGTGGATCTACACAGATGAACTTGAGCTAAGAGAAGATGATATCTTCTTGACAGAGCTCATGAAATTAGCTAATAAATTTCAGCTCCAGCTGCTTAGGGAAAGGTGAGTCTTAGTAAATATACTTGAACTCTTAAACCTTGTTGGAACAGAAATAAGATGATAGCTGCTGGCAATAGGATAAAATTATGCTTTTTCAAAGTCTTGAGCTTTTAATAATACAGCATGTCATTGAGTTTATCAGGGGAAATGAGGCATTGCACTAGAGTTAAACTGTAGCAGACTTCTCATAGGTTTTGTATTTATTTTTCAGTTCTTCTCCCAGCCAAACTAATAACTCTAATCTGGTGTTGAGAGATCAGTAGGATAGCATCAGGTTCAGGAGAGTTGCAAGAAAGGAATTGTTAGAGAATGCTAGGAAGAAGCAATGGCAATCAGTTTGCAGTATTAAAGTGGCACAGGTGAAATTTTTGTAACTTCCCTGCATCTTGTGCAACCTTTCTTCAGAAATAGTTAGTGTAACAGGCTGATGCTTTCCCAGCCTGAGACTGTGATTACACTGTGGCACTGGGGGCTGGGTTGTTATCCTGAACTCTTTAGGGTGTTCTAAACCATTTCGAGTTAGTGAGAAGCCTGAATGTACAAATTGAAACCTCCTCAAGTTGTGTACAACTTCAAAGCCTTCAATTTAGTCAAAGTGCCCTTTGATAGAATAATCCTTTGCCCAAGGGATGTCTGTAGCAGTACATGGCATTCATAAGCTGTGATTTGTGTGCCTTCAATGTGAAGCAACTAAATTGCTGTCAAGTGTTCTGACCAGAGGAGTTGAAATCTGTAAGGCCAAGGCTAAAACTGCTTCAGGCCTTGTACCAGCCTGAAAGCTGCCCTGCTGTTGTACTGTGAACTTAGCACTTGTCTGGTCAGCAGTCCAGTGACAGCTCCATGTGTAGGATGCCATTCATAATTATGAGATGTTTTTTAGGTACAGAATCACTGAATAATGGAATTGTTTAGGCTGAAGGAGACCACTAAGATGAGTGGCCAACAGCCCAGCACTGCCAAGTCCATCATTACCCATATCCCCAGGTGCCACATCTGTTAAATCCTGCAGGGATGGTGCCTCCACCCTGCCCAGGCAGCTGTGCCAGTGCCTGACTACCCTTGCAGTGAGACATTTTTCCCAATACCCAACCTCAACAGCCCCTGCTTGTGGTCACTGTAGGACATCTCCCTACTTCATGGCAGTGAATGAGCTGCAGTTTGTGCCCTTGGGAGAGCTGGGGTGGATCTGTGCTTGCAGATCCTGCAGTGTGGTGTTATCATGGGACCTTGGCTAGGTGGGTTCTGAGAGAAGTCTGATCTTAGGGGAGGTGTCTTCTAGGGCTGCTGATGGAAGTATGTTTATGCAGTTCAGCCTTCTAGTAAAGCAAGTTGATGCCATATTCTACCAGCATCTGTGAAAAACAGTGTTAGGACTCTGTTACAGCATAGGACAGTAATTAAGTAAATATTTTTGATTACTGACCACTGACTTTCCTGTTTTGACAGATGTGAAAAAGGAGTGATGTCACTGGTCAATGTCAGGAACTGCATCCGTTTCTACCAGACTGCTGAGGAGCTCAGTGCCAGCACCCTGCTCAACTACTGTGCTGAGATCATTGCCAGCCACTGGGTGAGTCCTGGCACAGGGGAAGCAAGATGAGAGATGTTTGCACATTGTAGAAACTCACTGGTGGAATTTTGCTTCCTCTACCACACTGTCTGACATCTGGTCAGTTATCTTGAGAATGTCTTGGTGGGGAAGAGTCACATCTACCCAAAGACTTGTTCTGTTGGTTGGAAATAATTCACTGTACAAAGTGTCTCAGTTTCCTAAACATGAAGAAGATACAAGGGACTGTCTCCTAATAAACAAGAGGGTTGTTTATCAAATCTGGGCTTCAAAGTGTTTATAAGTTCATCCATAGTTGGTCTCTGTCTATACAGATCACAAATCCCAGGCCTGCTTTTACTTCTAAAAATAGTTCATGGAAGCCAAGGCAATTTATCCTCTGTAATGGAGAGAGAGGCAGCCAGTCCTGCAACCAACTTGAAGTTTCACTTGCTCTGATCTCTTATATTGAGGAAAGTTTGATTAACTGAGTAATGAATTAGCCTTTAAAATAAGACTTGTCAACAATAGTCTTGAGAGGGGCTTTAGATTGTTCTAAATCTAAAATGCATACTCTAGATGTGGAGGTTTCTTTCCTTGGCTAAGTCTGAGGCAGAGGGAAGTATTTTGATATGTTAATACATAAAAAGATTATTATATATGAACCTGTGAGTCAGCAGTTTTAACTTTTGACTTTCTTGACTCCTAAATTTTGATGCTTACCTCTATCTGGAAATGAAGTTCTTCTTTAGTCAAATGAGCACTAACTCAGATCTAAAATATTTTTATTCCTAAGCTTTTGTTTACTTTTATTCATAATTTTATGAATCAGTCTTCAGTAGTTGTAGAACTTTTTGTCAGTGTTAAGAATAAGTTAATAGAGGATTATTTTAAAGACTAAGTCTTAATCTACCATAGTAGCATTAAAATGCTGCTTTTCCATGTCTGTAGACAAAGGAATAAAAATTTCACTAACTGATTTGAAACTACAGTTCAAGATTTGAAACTTCCTGGTTGTTTCTTCCTGATCTTAAAAGACTATCTGGGATTGTTCTTGTCAAAATGTTATCAAAATTGAACTTTTAACTGCACTTGTTTTGTGAACTTGAGAATTCCATTGTGCAATGCCTTGTCCATAAATAAAACAGGAGTGTTGCTTACCCTTCTCTTTCTGAACTGCTCCTAGGATGACTTGAGGAAAGAAGACTTCAGCAGCATGAGTGCTCAGCTGTTGTATAAAATGTTCAAGTCCAAGACAGAATATCCCCTGCATAAGGCCATTAAAGTGGAGAGAGAAGATGTAGTCTTTTTGTACCTTATTGAAATGGATTCTCAGGTATAGTGAGACTGACTTGATCTGTCTAGAATTTGATGTTTCAAAAACCAGTTCCTAAGTTCCAGTCTGAACCTTGTTTGTGATTTTTGTCACTAATTCTTATTTGCATGTTTAGCATTGCCACAGCTACTTCTGTGTCTGTAATGGAGATCTATCTAGCAGTAGCTACATAATTTAAAAGTGATTCATAATGCTTAAAACATCTTGCATGCAGCAGAATATATCTAATAAAAGCCATTACCTGATATTGCTCTGCCCATTTAAAGCTGAGTGATTCTAATAGACAACTCTGCTGCTTCCTGGCAGTTCAGGAAGAATCATTTCCTTGAACAACTTTTCTGTTGAAAGCTGAAGTAACAGCTGTTTGTTCTGCTTGGATGAAAACTCCAAACAACTAGCAAATAAATTGTCCCTCAATAAAGTGCAGGGAGTAATTATTCAAATACTTTTAATGGCAGTTGGCTGTGTTTGTGTTGTAGCTTCCTGGGAAGCTCAATGAATTGGATCACAATGGAGATCTTGCTCTGGATCTAGCCCTGGCCCAAAGATTGGAGAGTATTGCAACTACACTGGTCAACTACAAGGCTGATGTGGATAGGGCAGACAAGAGAGGCTGGAGTCTGCTCCATAAAGCCATCCAGAGAGGTAAGTAGATGGGATGGGAAGCTTTGTTAACTCTCAGTTGTTCCCAGTGTGGAATATATATTTCAAAGTCTATTCCTGTGTCATGTTGTGGTTGACATTGCAGTTAGAAAATTGTAGTGAAATATGAACTTTGTCCTGTTGTGGTTTTGGGGTTTTTTTTTGACATAAAAGCAAACAGACTAATATTTGAGATCTGAGAACCAGTCTGCTGGCTGGGGAAACTTATGCTGTATGATATCCAGGTGCAATCTAGTATAACATTGCCTGCTAAAAGAAGAAATACAGGGAGACACTGGGAGAATTCTAATTTGACAGTGTTCTTTCTGACAAATAGTTGAAGTGAGCACCACAACATAAGGGTCACAAAGATGAAGTCTTTTCCTAGACTTGGGTTGAATGCAGCATGTGCCTCTTTGAGATATGGTTAACAGTGAGGGTCCTCACTGCTGCACAGCAGTTTCAGAAGAGGAAAACCTGACTGAAAGAAGGTGAGGAGCAAGTGGAGGTACCTCTGCCCAGCCTAAATCTTTTCAAAGCTCCAGTGCAGTTATCAGAGTAGAATCTGAGTACAACTACATGATTTTATTGAGCTGTTCTCCACCTTAGAGTGGAAAATGCATCTTATGAGAACTGGAGCACAGCAGGTTCTGGTTGCCATGGCCACAGTACTCTGAAGGGTTTGGATCAGCAGCATCTTGGCCTGTGGTCAAAGTGTGGTAAAAATCTGCAGCAAACACCTTGTGCTGCTCCTTATTTCTGCAGTGTCTTTGGCAGCTCTGTTCCAGAAAGTTTATTTCTAGCACCAAACTGTCTTGGACCCTTAGAAGTAAAGGAAGAAGTTGGGAGCTGTATTTTAAGCTCACAAAATTTGAATTAATCTCCTACATGTCTGAACAGGGTAATGCTGGCACCTGATCCTGTGAGTGAGACTTCAGCTGCAGGAGTAGGAGGCACTGTAGGCATAGGTCAGTGTGTGATGGCTGCAGCCCTATGAAACACTGGATTTCCAGCAGGCTGCTCTTCATTCTTACTACTGGCATTTGTCTCTAGTTCTAATGTCTGCTCTCAGTCTGAGCTGGAGCTCTGGGAATGAACACTTGCTTTTCAGTAACCACAGCTTCAGTGAATTAATCACAGTTAACAATCACATGTTCTGGAAGTGGAGCTAAAGCAAACTGTCTGCACTTGCCACATGATTCTTACTACTTATGATCACTGAAAAGTGGGGGAATGTCTGATATGGAAATCAGAAAATGGGACTTTTGTTTTTGTTGGCAGAGATAATCCAGCACTATAGATTGAAACACTGTTCTTTGTTCTCTGATCTTGCACTCAGGCCAAGCAAAATGTGAATATGTCTCTGCAAAGTAGCCTTTGAAGCAGGGGCAGCTAGTATTTTCCTGAAATTATTCTTTGCATTGGTGTTTCATGTGTTGAAGTGGTCTAAGTTGGGACTCCTGAGAAGCTCTCAAGAAGGAGTTCTTGGGAATGCTGTGCATGGAGGGTCTGCACTGCTAAAGCCCTTACCCTGCATATATACAAGGGCCTGAATTTCCAAGAGCAAAGGCAGTGTTATAACTTGTTTTTGTAGTAACACTCAACAGACTGACTTGAACTTTTGGCTAATGCCTTGGAATGGTACCTGTTGTTCAAAAAATATTTGTGTTTAGTATCACAGTTTGTCCAACATTTTATTAAAGCAACAATGGATATATCTTGATAAAGGAACAAGCAAAGTCAGTATCTCTACAACAATAAGCTGGTGTGAGAACTTGAGTCACAGATAACGTGTGGGCAAATCACTTTTTCCAAGGGCTTGTTGTGAAATATTTTAATCCTGATTTTGCTGTGAAGCATTGTTGAAGTTGCCTGTTGCTGAGGCATTCTAGGAGCAGAAATTTTGTTGGAATGAATGTATGGTATGAAGTTATGTGCACCTGTTTCCTGGAGTATAAAATATACAGGGTACATATATCCATTAATAACCTTGTTTTGTTTCACAAAAGGAGATAAATTTGCTGCAAACTTTCTCATTAAAAACGGTGCCCGTGTGAATGCTGCTACACTGGGAGACCAGGAGACTCCTCTGCACCTTGTGGCATCCTACAGCCCCAAGAAGCACTCACCAGATGTCATGGCAGAGATGGCACAGATTGCTCAGGCCCTCCTGCAGGCAGGAGCCAATCCAAACATGCAAGACAGCAAAGGCAGGTAAATACTGGGGGCAGTGAAGTGCTGCAGACAATCTGCTCCACAGACAATGCTCTGGAGATCAGATGCAACCTGCTAAAAACCTGCTCAGGTCTTGCAGCAAAGTACAGCTGATGCTGGAAGCAGGAGCTCATTTACCCAATTTGAGACCTGTTGGTAGCACTCAAAGAAAGCTGTGCAACCTTGGCATGGCAAATTAAACATAGCCCAGCTACAGAAAGCTGGGGTGAGTTGATAGTGTTAGAACACATGGAATACAGCTAAATTACCTTTATTGAGTCACTGAATGGTAAAACCTAACTAAGATGACAAATAATATACCTGAAGCTAGCAGGGAAACCAAAATGTTCTCAAAAATGCCAGTTTCTACAGTGTGTTTGTGTGAAGTGTAGGGCCTGTGAGTTTTTTCACAGGTTAGGTTAGGCTGGCGAGCAAGTTTATAAAATAATATAGAAGACTTGGAATGTATCAGCTGCATGATTCTGATAGGTGAAGCTGTTGTGCTTCTTCCTTTAAAGTTACTTCTTACATTAATGAGTTCCTTACTACCAAATTAATTGGAGTCATGTTCCCTAAAAGTTTAGATTTCTCTTTAAAGAAATGCTTGTGCCTTTCTCCTTTAAGCAGAGTGGAAAGCCTGTAGTTCTCTAGGGGCACACTGGTGGCTGGGGCCAAAGTCTGCAGTGTCTCACTCATTGCTGCTGGAACTGTTCTCTGCTCCAATTGCAGGACCCCCCTGCACGTGTCCATTGTGGTCAGGAATGAGCCTGTGTTCAGCCAGCTCCTGCAGTGCAAGCAGTAAGTCTCACATGAATGTAAAATGAATGCACCAAGGTTACCTTGGACAGTGAAGATGTGAAAACTGGTTTAACTGTGCCTTTTTGCCTTATAATAAGACTAGTAAGAACTTGGGATGCAAAAGTGTAAAGACTTTGCATAAGTGAGGTGCTGAAATCATATCAGAAGCCATGTAAGTTTTTGCCCTACTGTAAAGAAGCAGCAAACTGCATCTCTGTATTTTTCAGAGAGGCTGAAATAATTCCAGAGGTGAAGATTAATTTATAGTGGAGCTAAAAGGAGTAATAACACTCTTGAAATATCTCAATATATTCTTGAGTTCAACTTGGGTTCTCCTTAGAGATGAATTCTTAGGATGGTGAAGCAGGAGACTTTATTTGACTCAGTTTCATTGCAGCTGGATTTGCAGTTCCTGTACACAGCTTACTCAAGGGAATTTGCCTCTTTGTTACACTTAGTGGGAGCCCAATCTACCAGGGATTCTACACTTCCCTAGGAGAATGAGCTTGACTCTAGTAGTCACTAAAAGGTGCTGTGGTTGTTTCAGAGTATTCACAAATTGTCTGAAGTAACTGGAGCTACAGTAGCTTCTTGGCAAGCAAAAGTTGTCAGAGAGGTATGAGATGAGTTAATATGGCTGTTCAGACACTTGGAACTTGTGTTGGAAAACTACTTTTTAAGGTATAAATTGGGGGACACTAACTCTTATTTTTAGGCTAGACTTGGAGCTGAAGGATCATGAAGGCAGCACAGCTCTGTGGCTTGCAGTCCAGTATATCACTGTGTCCTCTGATCAGTCTGTGAACCCTTTTGAGGATGCCCCTGTTGTGAATGGAACCTCCTTTGATGAGAACAGTTTTGCAGCAAGGTTGATCCAGCGTGGCAGCAATACAGATGCTCCAGACACAGTAACAGGTAAACCAGAGGTTTGTATTTCATTGTAGGTGGAAGGCTTGTGTGTTAATTGCTTAATGCTGACTGCACTTGGAGGAGCTGCATGAGGTTTCAGCAGCAATTGCTCCATAATAAATGCTAGGTGGTAGTTGCTTTACCCAGAGCTGCTGCACTGACAAGCTGAGATGGACTTGCAGGAAGTGACAGAAAATCTGGACTCACTGCCAGGTTCTAATATTTACAATTTCAAGATGTGTAATCACTAAATGGAAGTGCATGTGACAATTGGAAGGGGGCTACTACCAACCCTAGTATCAAGGGTTTTCCTTGTTGACTTCAAAGTGTAGTGGGGAAGGTGTTAGCACACTTTAGTATCAAAGTGTGGTTGGAATAACAGTGTCCATGGTTTTTCTTTAGGAAACTGCTTGCTTCAGAGAGCAGCTGGTGCAGGAAATGAGGCAGCTTCTCTCTTCCTAGCAACTCATGGAGCAAAAGTCAACCACCAAAACAAATGGGTAAAAGCAGAAACTTAGTCTGAAAGTTCCCTTACTTCTCTTCAAAAATAAGATAGCAGAGATTTCTTATGGTTAAACCTTAGCCTAAAGCAAGCTGGAGCACTTTGTGAACCTTTGCATGTTTCCAGGTATTTACTAGTGACCACTTGCATTCTTGTGGGACTGTTCTTGCAGAATCACCAGTTGTTAACATGGTTTTAGCACTTACTGCAGTGCCTGGTGTAATAAAATCCTTAATAAAAGCTAACTCATGTACTTTAGAACTCCTAATGAGCTTCAGCTACTAGGAGTGAAACTCTTCACACCAGCTCTTGTAATTTTAATAGTTTAATTTTAAGAGTTTAAAAGCTGCTTCTCTTCATGTCTCAAGCTGTTAACCCAGCACCTTGTTTATTAAAGGGAGAAACCCCACTGCACACAGCCTGCAGGCATGGCCTGGCAAACCTGACAGCAGAGCTGCTGCAGCAAGGAGCCAACCCCAACATCCAGACAGCAGAAGCAGTGCCTGGGCAGAAGGATGCACCTGCTCCTCCATCAGCAGAGAATGTTCATCTGCAAACTCCCCTTCACATGGCTATTGCTTACAACCACCCAGATGTGGTGTCAGTCATCCTAGAACAAAAAGGTGGGTGTCCTGACTTGATGCTGCAGTGGATTGGTGTGTCAGGATGGCATCCAAGCTGTTCTGACAAACTACTAAGAAAGCAGATATTCCTGTAAGCAGTGTTTAAGTATAGCAATTAATAAACTAGCTAACTAGTCTTAAACTCAAATCATCTGCTTATTAAAACAAGAAAATTATTTTGTCTGTAGATAATGGACTTGAACAGTTAGTCTTGGGTTCTGTTACAGCTGAGATAGCTTCAAAGCATTTGCTTCAGGTGAATGCTGGAATCAATTTTGGATGAAGGCATTTTTCTGTGGTGAGACTTCTGCCTCCCTCAACTCCTTGAGGACTTTATACAGAGCAGTGCTGGTGTTATAGTAGAAACTTGAGTGCTCAAATACCAGCAGATGAGTTCATTAAATGCTACTAATCTGCTTCTTTCTAGCAGTAGGAAGGGAATTTGACAGCTGAAGCAGGGCCAGTTTTGTCTCCTACCATAAGTGGGATTTAGAAGGAAGTAGGTAAACTGGGGTAAATATTGCCCATCCCAGGTAAATATTGCCCATCCCAGTAGGTGATCTGGGGTAAATATTGCCCATCCCTGGCTGCACCATATTGTGGAGCCTCCACTCTTTATTCTCACAGCCTTGTATGTACCACTCTATTTGGAATTGCAGCTAGAAAGGGACAGGTTCAGCCTCTTAGCTAGGAAATTGATATTTTTCTCTGTATATGTATTAAGATCAGTCAGTAGTGGCAATATGGTCTGAATCCTGGGCAGTGTCACACAGGGGAGCTGAAGGTGCTTTGCTCAGATCTTACACACTGACTGCTAAAGGAACAGCTTAGTACAAACTGTGGCATTGCTGCTGCAGCTTTCAGTGTGTGACTGCAGGTCAAGTACAAGAATACCCTAATTCCTTGTGCTTTCTTGTAGCTAATGCTCTTCATGCTACCAACAACTTGCAAATTATTCCTGACTTTAGTCTGAAGGACTCGAGAGACCAGACTGTGCTGGGATTGGCTCTTTGGACAGGTATGTGCCTTCAGGATGTGCAGCTACAATGGGAACAAGATTTTCTTAAAGATAAAACAGCTGCTGTGTGTTCATGTTCTGGCTTGTGCTGCTGGGGAGGAGTTGTCAAGGAGAGCTTTAGATGATTCTTCATATTTTAAATTAGTGTTCACATATGACTTAGTGAAAGATTTCTAGTCCTGCACCTTCTGCCCAGGACTGTACTTGCACTTTAGTGGAATTCTTCCTCTGTGAACCCACTGGTAGTTTTCATATCAGATGAAAACTATTAATCATATTGTCTGTGCACATGAACTTGATTCTGTTAGTCTTAGAGTGTCTATTTTATAGAACTGAAGGTGAAATACTAATGAGCTTGTTCTGTTCAGGCATGCACACAATAGCAGCTCAGCTGCTGGGATCTGGGGCATCCATCAATGACACTATGTCAGATGGACAGACACTCCTGCACATGGCAATCCAGAGGCAGGACAGCAAGAGTGCCCTCTTCCTGCTGGAACACCAGGCAGATATAAATGTCAGGTAAGGTCCTAACTGATACAACTCTCACCTGTGTATGTATCTAGGAGCAGGTGCTGACTGCCTTTGTAAAATGGCTTGAGATTTGTTCCAGATGTGATTTACACATAGTTATGTGTTTGGCACTGGTTATAGCTGAGGGATTACATGTGTTAACTTGGTCCTAGGTATAGCTCCATTGGTCAGTACCTCCTCTTGAGGCTGCAGAAGGAGGTGCCACTTAATTCAGGGTAAAACATCTTCCTCTGTAGCAGACTGAAGTCCTAGAGACAGCCCTAGAGGCACTGAACTTCTATTGTCTCATCCATTTGCCAGCTTGTTAGAGCTGCATGTTTGCTACCATCTAAAATAATTAGATACTGATCCAGCAACAGGAGTCTGATAATCTTTCCTCCTCAGTGTCTCCTAGACAACTTACATTAGACTTAACAGAACATTTGTCTGCTTACATGACTGACAGGCTGTCTGTTAAATTTGGCAAGCTGTACTGTAATGAATGTCATGGGTACAAACTGCCTAAAGCTGCTGTTCTGACTTCAACTTTTTAACAGTTGGTATTTGACTGTTGCTTGAAGTGTTGCCACGTTGGAGACAAAGCTGTTTGCTTCTGTGGCAGCAGGCTGGCTCAGAAAGAACTCTGTTCAAATAGTGGCTTCACTGAAGGAATTGAATGTCTCTGAGCTAAGAACACTAACTTGATTTTCCAACTGTGAAATCAATCACTTGGTAAAAGTGAAGGGGAGAGAAAGGTAGACTAGAGAGCTGTGAGGAAATACATGGTGTGTTTGTGATGGTCTTACCACAGCAAAAATACATTCAAGAGGAGTTAATTCTTGGCTATGCCAATAAAATGCTGTTGCTGAACTTTATAATGCATCTGTAACACTTGGAAGTGTCCCTGCTGCAGGACCCAGGATGGACAGACAGCCCTGCAGCTGGCCATCCAAAACCAGCTCCCACTTGTGGTGGATGCCATTTGTACCAGGGGAGCAGACATGTCTGTGCCTGATGAGAAAGGAAATCCTCCCTTGTGGCTTGCCTTGGAAAACAACCTGGAAGACATTGCATCAACTCTGGTAAGACTCAGTTGGCTTTAGTCTGACTTTTGTTTATCTTGCTAGCAGCAAAAGGCTTCATCAGCAAAGCAAACTCAATGCATGAAAAGAACAGGCTAGTCCAATATTACTAATTTCTGGAGGCCTTTTCTTCACCAGAAATTCCTCTTTACTGCAGGAATCTTATAAGTACTGTAGTCTGCATAACCAAATATCAGTCAGCCACTTTAATAAAAATATATATTCTATATATATCCAGCTGTCTGGATTCCTGATCTGGATGGAGTGAGGACCTGCTTAGGTCAGTCTGTAGCATACACAACTTGTGTAATTATCAGCTTTCTGAATAAAACTGAACACTCACTTTCTGCTTTAGTGTATGTGCTGCTTTTTATTCCATCTCAACATTGAGCCAAGAAGGTCTTTAAATGCTCATATTTACTTTAAAGACTGTTTACTTTCAGGCATGGGTGATACATCAGGAGATTTCCTAGGATACACAAGTAGCCTCCTTGCGTCTTTTTCATAAGGAAGTTACTTAGAAGCTTTGTCCAATTGTCTGCTAGAGACAACTGGTTAAAAACTCTGCTAGGGACGTGAGAAATACATTTTGTAGCTGTTCTTGACTGTGCTGGTCAACACTTTTCTATGGAGTCAACACTCTTAACTACTCATCTTTAAACCTTGTCAATAGTTTGTCAAGTGGAGTAGAACAAGTCTTAAGTGCCACATTGCTCAAGTACGTAGTTCTCTAGTTGAAGAACACAAATATTAGCAATACAGTTCCTGGAAAAAACCTCTCTCTGTGTAGCTGAATGTCTGAGCAAGCAGGGAACTGGGCCAGACCTTCAAAGGCACAGTCTGCTGCTGCTGATTTATTTACTGTAGGTGCCTGTCATTGCTGAAAATGAGGTAACTAGTCCAACCTGCTTTAGATCTGTCTATCAAAGTGTGTGGACAAATATTTGAATTGTTACTAAATATCACCTAATTAAGGATTACACAGTGAACTAATAAAGTATTGATCTGGAAGACTTTAAAATCACTTCCTGAAATTCAGTGACTGTCACAAGAATAGACAGTACAAGTCAAGTTTTATCTCTGGGGGATAATGTTCCAGAAGCATTAGTCAGGGACTGTAGTTGGAGCTTGTTGAAAAAAACCTTCATTGTGTCACTGGGCTTCTCTTTGCAGGTCAGACATGGCTGTGATGCCACGTGCTGGGGGTCAGGACCCAGTGGCTGCTCACAAACCCTTCTGCACAGAGCCATTGATGAGAACAGTGAACAGATTGCTTGTTTCCTGATCCGCAGGTCAGAGCCCTTCCCAAACACAAACCCCCCAACCTGCATGTGGGGTGTTCCTGGCATCAATTAATGGAATGCTCTCTTAAATCAGTAACAACTGTGCTTCCTTAGGCTTTTGCTGGGTGGGTGGCACTTATGGAATTCTCACCAATCCAAGGGACACATTCTGTTATCTGTAATAGCATCATGTTCTTGAGGACAAGAGTCAAACCAAAACCAGGAATATGTGCTTTTGTAGAATGTGTCAGCAGTTGCTGTGTCAGCTCTTGTAATCTTTTCTGTGACCTTTATTGAAGCAGTTTAAATCTGGATTAAACATAATGAATTTATTGTACTGTGTGTTGTAGTGGGTGTGATGTGAATAGTCCCAGAAAGCCAGGCCCAAATGGGGAAGGAGAAGAGGAAGCCCATGATGGACAGACCCCCCTACATTTGGCAGCCTGCTGGGGACTGGAGGAGGTGATCCAGTGCCTTCTGGAGTTTGGTGCCAATGTCAATGCTCAGGTATGGGGCAAATGCACAACTTTTAGAAGTAAATTCTTTTCCTCCTCTGAAAACAAACTTTCCTCTCATCTGTGTATTTTGCATGATAGAGAAAAAAAAATCTTGCTCTTAGAGCTGAGCCATGGCAATGACTGGATGCAGCTCTGCTTTCTCTCCTGTCCCTTTTTACCACACCTGGTGCTTGTCTGCCCATGTGGTGGTTGATTCAGGAAGCTGTGCTGAAGGAAAATGATACAGAAAATTTACTGCAATGTTGGTTTTCTCATGGAACAGTGGGATACAGTGTGTCCTTCCCTAGTGTGAGTTAAAGGCAGGAGCACAGCTGTAATTAATAATTAAACCAGCTACAGTGTAAAACCCCAGAATACTCTGCTCTGTTAGTATGTTTGGGAAATGTCTTCTGTTATTGAGTAAACTGAGGTGATGTAAGTATTGAGTTACACTTCATTTTTGATTACACAGTAATCCTTAAACAGAAGCTTTATAAATAACAACAAAAGAAATGAATGGATAACATTTTTAGGTCCTGATGCTGTTGAAAGTGACATTAAAATGAATTACAGAACACAGTCACAAAGCAGCCTTGGCTGTAAACTGCTGCTTGATGCAGACAAATGTTTAAACACCTCAGCTGACTTTGCTATTAAATTTGCATGCTAATCTCTGCCCCCAAAATGACTGACTAAATGGGAGATGTTATGGTGAGCTATTTAAAAGGCTCTATAGCACAGGATTGAGGTCAAGAAAGAAATCTCAATTTGCTTTTCCTGGGTTTGAGCCTGCCCTGCAGCTGTTTGGTGTCCCATGCTGAAGGAAGCTGGGTAGGTCACAGGACTAAACTGCAAAGTTTCCTTGACCCTTCAGAGTTAGGGAAGGATTTCTGTACTACTGAGTCTATATTTAACAAACTTTCTGGTTTCCTTCTAGGATGCAGAAGGAAGAACTCCAATCCATGTTGCCATTAGCAACCAACATAATGTTATCATTCAGCTGATGATTTCACATCCAGATATTAAGCTGAATGTACGTGACAGGCAAGGAATGACTCCCTTTGCTTGTGCCATGACATACAAAAACAATAAAGCAGCTGAAGCAATTTTGAAGAGGGAACCAGGAGCTGCAGAACAGGTAAGCTGGGAGAGTTCAAACCATGCTGGTTTTGTTAGTGCACTAGTTTGTGGTAACAGCTGTTCCACAAGCCAGTTCTGTTTTATCCTTTTGTGGCCTTACATGCAATCCATTTGCCAGATGCCAGTTCTCTTAAGCAGGATTTATTAGGAAACTGTAGGTGTGTATGTGATATGTGTAAGAACACTAAGGGTTAGTGTCTTGTCAATTCTTCTTATCCTGTCAATACTAAAATGGGAAACAGGCATATGTGGTTATAAGGAGAAAATTCTAACTCCACTCTTGTCTTGTGCTGGACTAGTACAGAAATAATCTGTTACCCAGCTCTCCTAAAGCTATCCACAGCAGAAAACCTGACCTAAAATAACTGAATAATAGATGCTATGCTGCCCTGCTGAACTGTAAAACCTCCAACTGTGTCTTCAGGCTTCTGGTGTGACACTTTAGGCAGCTGTTCAGGAGATTCTTCCTATCCTGTGTAAGTTTAATTGCCAGTAAAATATTTGAGTGCTTAGCAAGCTCTTGTATTATATCTAAAACATGGTTACAAGTACAACCAATTTAAATATGCTTTGACATCAGCTGCAAGGCAAGGTTGAACAACATGTACTTGGTATTAGGCCAGAAAAATGAATTCTTAGGTTGCCCAGAGCAGCTGTGGCTGCCCCATCCCTGGAAGTGTCCAAAGCCAGGTTGGACAGGGCTTGGAGCAGCCTGGGATAGTGGAAGGTGTCCCTGTCCATGGCAGGGGGTAGGATGGATCACCTTGGGAGTTCCCTTCTCACCCAAAGCATTCTGTGGCTCTGTGAATACATTTTACATCACTGTGGCAGGATCTCATGTTGCTTCCTTCTCCTGGATGAATTGCCAGATAGATTCAAGCTTGTTTCATTTAACTGAGTTTATCATTAACTGCTGCTCTGTACTTCACCACAACTGCTGTTAACTTTTTGTCTGTCTAAAAATACTGTCCAGTGTGTGGTCAAGAAAGGACAAAGTTATAAAATAGTGTGAGACAGACAGGACTGAGCAGTTGCAGGAGATAATTTCTCAGTTCAGTTATTCAGTAGTCACATCTATCAGATAAATGTCAACCAGTGAAAGGAACAGGATTCTACAGTTCAAGCAGAGGGAGCAAGTGTCTCTTAGTGCAAACACGTCCTGCTCCATAAAACCCCTTGTTCTACAGGAACACCAAACTAACTGCAGTGCCCTCTGTGCCTCAGGTGGATAACAAGGGTCGGAATTTCCTGCACGTGGCGGTGCAGAACTCGGACATCGAGAGCGTGCTGTTCCTGATCAGCGTGCAGGCCAACGTCAACTCGCGCGTGCAGGACGCCTCCAAGCTGACCCCGCTGCACCTGGCAGTGCAGGCTGGCTCTGAGATCATCGTCAGAAACCTGGTGTGTGCTGGGCTCACCCTGCCTCTGCCCAAAGGGTGCCCTCTGCTCCCTGCACAGTGCCTGCAGGCTGGGCCCTCACAGCACTGGCACCCCTTCTTCTGGAACAAAGCCCCCTGAGCTTGGGCTGCTGGCTGAGCTGCCACAGGAGCCTTCACATGAGGGTGGTGGGTTTGCAGCCATCACTAGGCTTGGTTCTCTGTTCAGGAATCTTCCTTAGGTTTGGTTCTTCATAAAGAACCTTCCCTAGGTTTGCTCCTTTGTAAAGAACCTTCCCTAGGTTTGGCTCTTTGTAAAGAACCTTCCCTAGGTCTGGTTCGTTGTAAAGAACCTTCCCTAGGTTTAGTCCTTTGTAATGAACCATCCCTAGGTTTGCTTCTTCGTAAAGAACCATCCCTAGGTTTAGTCCTTTGTAAAGAACCTTCCCTAGGTCTGGTTCTTTGTAAAGAATCTTCCCTAGGTTTGCGTCTTTGTAAAGTACCATCCCTAGGTTTGCTTCTTTGTAAAGAACCTTCCCTAGGTTTGGCTCTTCTTAAAGAGTCTTCCCTTGCCTTTTCTGCACATTTGAACACAAACACACTTGTAGCAGCTCAGTAATTGTACCATTTTATACACTCTGGAGGCCTAGAAATATCTCTGCAGTAGAGCATTGTGTGCTTCATTCACAGAAATAAACTGTTGGCTAAAATAGCCCTGAAACCATCTTTGAACATTTTCCTTCTTGCCTCCTGACAGCTGCTTGCAGAACAGAAAGCCCCCTTAGCTTGGGCTGTTGGCTGAGCTGCCACAGTAGCCTTCACACGAGGGTGTTGGGTTTGCAGCAATCACTAAGTTTGGTTCTTCGTAAAGAACCTTCCTTAGGTTTGGCTCTTTGTAAAGAATCTTTCCTTGCCCTTTCTGCACTTTGAACACTAACACAAGTTGTAGCAGCTCAATAATGATACCATTTTATACACTAGAAGTATGTCTGTGCAGTAGAGTCCTGTGTGCTTCATTCACAGAAATAAACTGTTGGCTAAAATAGCCCTGAAACCATCTTTGAACATTTTCCTTCTTGCCTCCTGACAGCTCCTTGCAGGTGCCCAGGTGAATGAACTGACCAAGCACCGTCAGACTGCTCTTCACTTAGCAGCCCAGCAAGACCTGCCCACCATTTGTTCAGTCCTTCTGGAGAATGGAGTAGACTTTGCAGCTGTAGATGAAAATGGAAATAATGGTAAACTTCACATTACACAAGTAAAGGCAAAACACTTCAGTAGTAATGATGTCTCCTAGTGGTGGAGAGCTCACTGTGAATGGCCTTGCACTGCAAAGGTGAAAGAATGAAAGTCCAGGAAATCAAAGCAGATGGAAGGAGTTGTTTGAGAAGGAGGGCTGGGAAAGTGGAAGGAGGTTGTTTTGCTGTAATTATTGCTGGTACTCAGAGTCTTGAACCTTCTTTTTCTCTTTGTTTTTTTTTTACTGTTCAGCTCTGCATCTGGCAGTGATGCACGGCCGGCTCAACAACATCCGGGTCCTCCTCACAGAGTGCAATGTAGATGCAGAAGCCTTTAACATCAGGTAATTATTTATATTCTAATAATATCAGTTAATTATTTATATTCTGATAATATCAGGTAATTAAAGCCTTTAATTTTAATATCAGGTAATTATTTATATTATAATTATATCAGGTAACAGGCTAAAAGAACCACTTTGTATTTTAAAATACATGCTGACATGCTGCTTAAAAATATATATTTGGCTTGTATTATATTATTTATACATGAATTTGGAAATGTGCAGATGATGCTGTGTCTAAATTCAGTGCAAATTATATCTATACACCAAGGAAGGAAAGTTAAGTAGGCATTTGTGTGTGATGTACTGAATTACTGAGATGTAGCATTGCTCAAGTCTGAACCAAACTTGAAAGCAGGGAGAGTTGGATGAGTAACTGCAGTAGCAAGCAGACTTTGATCAGGATAACAAACTCTTTTCCCCAGAGGCCAGTCACCAATGCATATTTTGGGACAATATGGGAAAGATAATGCAGCAGCCATCTGTGACCTCTTCTTGGAGTGTATGCCAGAATACCCTCTAGACAAACCTGATGCTGAAGGAAACACAGGTAGGTGAGACTCAACAACTACTAAACTTGAAAGTAATCAAGTTGTATTCATGGTATGTCACTTTTACAGCTGGAATAATTGGCAGTAGTGTGTTAAATACAGTAGGAGGCACATAATACATGGAAGCTTAAAAACTAAAGATCCTGTCTGGACTGGATGTGACACAATCTGCCACTCTGTTAGCTGGCTTTTATTTTTCAGTGCTCCTCTTGGCTTACATGAACTGTCTGGCTTTTATTTTTCAGTGCTCCTCTTGGCTTACATGAAGGGAAATGCTAACTTGTGTCGTGCAATAGTGAGAGCTGGGGCTCGCCTGGGAGTGAACAATAACCAAGGAGTCAATATCTTCAACTATCAAGTTGCTACAAAGCAGCTTCTCTTTAGATTGCTGGGTAAGTACCACTTGCTGTGGTGGGGAAGTATTTCTGGCTTATGCTTCCAGGATGCTTCAGAGGAAAAACTCTGGACTTTTGACTTAGATGACAGTAATTCCAGAGAGGCAGAACTTGTGAATTTTGTACTACTAACAGTACAGAGTAGAAATATTAGTTTTTCTGGTGATTAGCTGAAATGTTGTACAATACAGACTGTTGCTACTTTTTTTTGAAGGATAGACATGGAAATCTTGGCTGGTTGTGTACTCCAATGTAGCTTAAAACACAGACACTGCTTTTTAGCTGGTGCTGCACAGTTGCTGTGGACAATGTGATGGAAAGCAACTATAGATTAGCTACAAAGGAGACTCCAGCTCCTGCAAGAGGAGTTAAATCCATTACACTGAATGCAGCCTAGAACTGGAAAAGCCTTCAGGTTTAGTGTACTCTGAATATGTCTGAGCCCATTTTGCCTTCACATTTTTACCTCTTAACAGATATGCTGACAAAAGAACCTCCCTGGTGTGATGGCTCCAACTGCTACGAATGTGCTGCCAAATTTGGAGTCACGACAAGAAAGCATCACTGGTAATATGAGCCCCCTTGCTGTGCTTACAAGGAAATGGATTCCTCCCAAATGTAGCTGGGCTTGCTCCTTGTAGTAGCTTAGGAAATCTCCATGTAGGTGTATAACCACTAATCCAGCTGAAACACTCCATCCTGTCTTAGATCAGAAACTTGTAGTCTGACTGAAATAATATTTTAAGCAGCTTGTGCATTTAATATTCTGATTAGTTGTAAATGAGAAATCTTGTCCAAGTTCCAGTAATGAAACAGGATTTAAATACCCAATTGTCAGAGAAAAGAGTGTGAGGCACTTCCCTCCACACAAGAGCAACAATACATTTTATTAAGAGAGTGAGTTAACAGAAGTTCAGTGGTAAATGTGGCAGTGGTTTATCGGGAGTTGATTATTTCCTGCACTGAGATTGGGGTCAGGGAGAGCCTCCTGTGGAGGCAGGAGGTTCAGAGGGAGCAGCCACTGGGGCTGTGGCTGACACAGGAGAGACAGGAGGGAGCACAGCACCACCACAGTGGTAGGGTGACCTGCTCCAAAAGAGGTGGCAAATTGAGTCAGGAGTTCACAGCTTAAGTTTGGGATCCTGTTTGCAGTGTGGAAATGGTTGAAGATGAACATGAGCTGCTCTTCTGTAGATAGTTGCCTTTTTAAAATAGTCTGAACTTGTTCAAAACATGCTGGTTGGAAGGGGGTTAAGCTAAGATTTTTCTTAGCTCAGAGAAGCTACACATGCCTCAGTTGAAGCAGTACCATGTGACTCACTGGTACAGAACCAGCACGTGCTGTTGGCATTAGTCAATTATTCTAAAATTTCAGAAAGATACAAGACAAATATCAGAAGATACAAGATAATCATAGCTTTTCAACTGCTAATGTGTATTTAATGATGCAATCATTGATAAAGAATGTCAGACAGTAACATCCTGGTGTTCACCTGGAGGAAATTCACTTTCTCCCACCCCTCTTCTGTCAACAGCCGACACTGTGGACGCCTGCTCTGCCATAAGTGCTCAACAAAGGAGATTCCTATCATAAAATTTGATCTGAACAAGCCAGTTCGAGTTTGCAACATCTGCTTTGATGTCCTGACTCTGGGAGGAGTCTCCTAGTATGCTGTGGAAGTAAAGGGATTCCCAGTCAGTGCTCCTGACAGCAGCTCTGCTTACAAGCCCTCTGGATAGGGAAGAGGAGGCTTACACATGTCTTCTGCAATAGACTGAACTAATTAAGGACCCTGTTATGATATACTCTGGTATAAATGATTTTGTATGACTGTAAATGTATCAGGCTGCGATAGACTTCACTAGGAATCAGAGTGGATTGTTGGAACCAAGTGACAAAAGAATTGAGACCCTCTTCTAGTTGCAGTGGGGTATGGAAGCTGAAATTTGTACTGATTGAATCGGCATAAAACAGGTCTGTCCTCAACATGGTGCTTTGCACTGAGCAACTCTATTAAGTCCTGTGGCTCTCAGGCTGCTTAGTAGAGATGGTATTATTAAGTTTCAGGGTAACCAGGTATCTTCCTTTGCTTTGTCTTAAAGATAAATGCTCCCCTTCTCTAGAGAAGACTTTATGTGAAGCTAAACTGAGCTGTTGCAACCACTGTTCAAGAAACTCTTCAGACCTGGGGGTAGTTCTAAGTATAGCTCAAGAATTGTGGCCTTACAACAGAAAGCTTTACAACATCTGATGCAAAGCAGTCAGAATTGCAGATCCACATCTTGATACCTCCTCAGCAAAGGACTCGTTAGCTTTAGCATGTTCAAGAGAAGTGCAAGATTGTTTTAGGAAAATGCTCTTGCTCATACCTGCTGGAACTGCCAGTCTTCATTGCACTTTCATATTTATGTTGCTGGTCCTTGCAGTCCGTGGCACTTGTACAAATGCCCATGAGTTTGCTGAAAGGCCTGAGCATGTGCTAAAGGAGAAACACTAAAAGTGGTGGAGTCTAACTCCCAGTACAGCAATAAATGCTGAAGTGCATTAGGAGTCCCAGGAGGGAGAGAAACACTTTCCTGGGGCTTGAGGGGCCTGGTGACTGCTGTGGGAGAGTCAGAAACCCTGCCAAGGGTTTGTGCTGCACCTCTAGACACTAAACCTGGTCCATTTTCAGCAGGATTGCTGGGGAGTTGGAGTGTATGTGGAGGCTTCCTGTTAGGAGCTAGCTGCAGTTTTAATCTAGGCTGGTTGTACTCTCTTCAACATGCTGAATCTGTGGAAACCTACCACCACATTGTCTGGTAAACAGGAAAGTACTTGACTGGCAGACCAGCTTGTGATTTGGTGGGCAAAGGCTTCAGTTAGAAAAATGGGTACTTAAGCAAAACTACATGCCATGTTAGGGCTGTTTTTATTTCAAGAGGTAAAGCTAGTATAGACTCAATTCAGCATTCCTCATCTTTACTCCATGAATTGGTGTGCATTTTTTAATGACTGTTATCTCCAGTGAACTGGATGGACAGGTGATGATGTGTTGCCCTGTTAGTCTTGAAGAGTGAGATGAGATGAACAGGAAACTTTCTCAGTTTTTCTCAAGCTTGTACAAGGAGAGGACAGGAGAGGGTGCAATTGCTGACATTTGTATGATTAATTTCACATCAAGTCTCACTTGATCTGCACTTTGATCTTCCAAAATGCCTGTGTTGTAACTGGAATCACCCCTGTACCACTAGGGAAGAACAATGGATGAAATACAAACTTGCCTCACTGTTTGATGTCTGCTGCTGACATGTTCCAACAGAATGCTCTGGGTAACACAGCTGGTCTCTAACACAGTTCCAAATGCAAATGGGGCACCTCTGGCACAATGCTGTGGGTGAATGAGGGAAAATAGTGCTGTCAGTTAATGTTAGCTGCAGCAATTGTTGGTGTCATTTAACTACAATCTACAGTTTGGGGGTTTTTGAACAAAAGAGATGATGGAAAACGTACTTCTGATATTTCAGGATGCCACTGGTTGCAGATCTCTAGCAGTGAAAGAATGATGGAAAGTGCATTTGGTGAAAGAAGTCTTGACTGTAATCCCATGGTAACTTGTTGTTTTCCTTCTTGGTTTGGAGCTGAGGTGCTGTGGAGGGGTAAGGGTGTGCTCAGAATGCTGAAAGTGCAGAGGAGGGGTTTTCCTGTGGGCTTCAGCCTGGTGGGGAAACTGCCCAGCATGTAATTGCCAAAGCATTTAAACATCACTGTTTCAGTGGCTTCTCTGATGTAAGGGCTAGGGAGCAGGAAAGCAGTGATGGAAAATGTGGATCTGGTGAAAATTCAGATTAACTGAATGGCAAGTTAAGGCTGGGTAGTTGCTTTCTAAGAAATAGGATCTTGATTATAACTGTAAAACTGTGGGAAAGATCTGGAAATCACCTGTAGTGCTCCTGGTTTGCTGTTTACAGCCAGTACTGTCCCAGCTTACTGAAGTCTGAAAGGAAAGTAGATTATTGTTAAATATACAGCCTGAGGTGTTTAATTTAAAGCAACTAAATTCAGCAAATTTGATCCTTTTAAAGTGCCTTTGAGATAGTTTCCTTCCAGCCAACTCTAAATAGCTTTCTGCCAGAGCTAAAGAGGGAAAGCTCACAACTTGAACCAAAACCCACCTTAGTTCCTTTCTAGTTCAGCTGAGGAGTTGACCCCTCCAGAAAACTGCTGGGGCTCCATCCCTCACACTCTGCCTGGTGTTGGTCTGAGCTCTCAGACCGCTGAGATTTTTTGGGAGTTTTGCTGGCAATGCTCCACTACAGGGTACAAATGTGAATGAGGCACTTGGTATTGTAGTGGTGGTCAACACATTTCTAACTCTAAACAACTGCTCTTCCCTTTTTGTAGCATAATACAGTTGTTACCAAACCCCCCACCCCTCTTAGCCCTGCTTTTAGTGGTAAATATTAACTCAAGTCTGCCAAGCATTGAACAAAGGGTTAGATGGAAACTCAGTTTGTGTCCCTGGAGTGCTGCTGTCACCCGAGGCTCCAGGCACTGCAGCAGGGTTGGTTCCTGCTGCAGTTTTTGTTCTGAGACTGGATTCCTTTTGCCTGCAGTCGCCCAGCACTCTGACACAAGCAAACACCGTGGTGCAGCACTCTTACACAAGCACAAACCGTGCTCTGGCTGGAGTTTTCTGTCTGTGAAAGGTGCAGTCACTGTTTCACACCACTGAGTGGAGTGAGAACGCTGCTGTTGGAGGCACTGACAGAGCAGAGTAAGTTGCTGGCTAAAAGCTGACAGATGCCTTAATGCTGGAGATAACAGCTCATCCAACTGCTCCTGTAGTGCTTAGAAACTAACATGTAACAGTATGGGAGGCCAAGGCTGGATGGTTTTGTAGATCAAATGTTAATAGCAAGTCCTCTTTTCTGTAACCAGCAGAGGTGGTCACTGCAGCAAACTCATCTCTAGAAAAATCAAAGCTTGTATGAGTGACAGAAATAACTGAACCTTCTAATACCCTCTGTGAAATAGAAAAGGAAGTCTTAGAACAATGGCATTTTATCTGCAATGTTTGTCTGGAGTTGTTGTAAAAATGTATTTTTCCAATATGCATTATTTCGTTGTGTAATGATTCTACTTGTAATAAAATGCAGAACTAGATGATGCATTGTGAGGTGAGACATTGCTAAGGAAGTGTCTGCTCCTGTAGAGACAGCTGCCCCTCTACAAGCTCATCCTGACAAACCACGAAGAAAACCAGGGATGCAACATCCAGTTGGGCACAACAGCTTTATTCTTTGTTCTGAATTAGTCCAGGTATTCATTGTCATGTTGTGGAACTGCTCCAAGTGTTCTTTTGGCTGTCAAGGTCTGCTGTTCCAGTCTGTACCATGTAGTCATCTCCAATGCCTTATACCAGACTTACCTATAATCAGTTTTGTGACACCAACCCGAGCTCCCCAGGGGCCAGAGCTGCTCCAGGGCGTTCCCAGCCCTGGGAGCCCTCAGAGCTGTGTGCTGGAGGCAGCTCAGCCCCCTGGAGAGCACAGAGCTGCTGCAGCTCCACTGCAGGTAAAGGAAAACTCCAGTGCAATAGCAAACCCAGCCAAGGCTTCTGGGTGAGATTGTGATGCATTATTAGTCTTTTATTAATAAAACTTACTGAAGTACAGATGAATGGTGAGCTTTATTAGAGCACTGTCTGTGGTGACTTGAGCCCTCTGTAGCTGTCACTGTTCCCTTTTCCACCATGGAGAATCTCAGTTGGAGATACCTGGAGCACTCCAGGTCACTGAGGGTGTCTCCCTGTTTGCTTTAATGGATGATTTATTCCTGGTGCAAGGCAAACTCTTCCTCCCCACTGTTTCCAAACCCTAAACTCAGGAATAAGCTATGAACTGATTTCCAACCAACTTTAACTTAAACCGACACCTCCCTGCCTTGCCTTTTTGCAGCAGTTTATTTGATTTTTGTGTAGCTCTTGCAATCAAAACCATCCCCTCAGCACTATTTGCATAGTGAGTGTTCCAGCAAGATGAAACTTGTTCAGAAGGTCAAGCTGGTCCCACCTTCTCTGGGACTGGTTTGCCCTCACAAACTACTTCTTACAGCATTTAATAGTCTGGAATTTGCTGCAGCTTTTAAATAGCTTTAAAAAGCTCTTTTAAAGGTACTTGCCAATCATTTGCAGGGATGGTTTCACTACTTTAAATGCAATTTCTTTTTAAAGTCGTAGTGTCTTTTTAAACGTGGCAAAGGCCAAAGTTGTGGAGGCAGGGAAGTGCTGCTTTGCAGCTCTTTGCTGCACCTTTTACACAGCTTGATCTTCAGCTCTGTGTGAAATGAGTTTTCATTTCTCACTCCACCCCCAGGGATGGCTCAAGCCCAGGGCTGAGGTTTGGTCCTGCCACACATCCTGAGTGCCACGAGCTGGCACAGCAGGGCAGTGCCTGCAGGGGCTTCTCTTCAGGATGAAGACAGGTAAAAAACTCCAAAATAAACCCACAACCCCCTGCCCTGCACTGTTCCAAGCATGTGCAGGTTTCAGTTTGTGTGGCTCCATCCCTGGCAGCCACACAAATGCACTTTCTCTCCATCCCTGTAACATCCTCTGAGTTTTATCAGTGGGAAATGCTGTAATGTGTCCTGCTGCAAGGGAGGGAATGGTGCTTCCTGTCACTGTTAATTAACTAACTCATCACTTACATTTTGGGCCTTTCTTCAGAAGTGGTGAAAGCTAAAAATCAGTTTATAAACACTTTCCAGGTGCTGATACATAGGTGGCAGCTGCCTTAAGGAGAACAGACCACAACCTGTGCCACCACTGGACCCTGATCTGCATGCCTCTCTCAAAGCTCAGCTCCACCAAAACTGATTTTAACAGCAGATTCCACTAAAACCAGCAAATGCCTCCCTGCAGCTTGAGGTTTGCAGTGCAGGTATTGCTTCCTCCCTTTTAGCCCCACCCACAGAGGGTAATGACCTGCCCTGCATTTCTGGGAGTCACTCACAGTGCTGAATTCTGCCAGCTGTGACACAGTAAATATGGATTTTAAGAGTGCTGGGTCTTGTAAGGGCACATCCAGCTCAGGTTATAGTCTGACAGGCACAGAGCAGATGGGAGGAAGTCTTATATCAGAATGGAAACAGGAGGCAGATTACAGTAGGATGGTTCTGTTGCCACCCAGGCAACAAAAAGAAAGCTATTTAAAACTACTCCTTCCTGATCAGAACAGTTTGAAAGTGGTGAATCACAGACCAGGACAGTGAGGTTAATATCAAACAACAATCCCCATGGATGACTTCAATATCTGGGCACAGTATCTAATGCAAACACAGTGAGGAAATGCAGCTCTGGCCTTTGCCTTCTCCAAGAATTTGATAAAGCTTGTGTGTAACTAAACTGTGCAAGTTCCTGGTAGTGTGGACCTTAACTGCAGAAGAAATTCAGGGTTCTCCCTGCTACCTTTAAACTCCTGGGAGTGAGTCAGGTGCCTGGGAAGGAGCATCAGCAGGACCTGAGGCAGTGATGCTGCAGCAGCTCTGTGCTCACTGACCTCACTGTCCCACCACTGTGCACACAAACACCCAGTCCCTGACTGCACAAGGAGCAGCTCTAAAACACAATTCAGGCTGTGCATCTTACAGTTTGTTCACAGGTGCAGAAATATTTCCCATAGAAATAAAGAAATCATTCTATTACTTGATTTTTTAGCCACTGAGCTGGCTGAAGTGTTTCCTCCATCTCCATATATGTTAAAAAGCATCACAAATCCCATGAGATTGTTGCTGCTCCCTTTGCAGGGCTGGAGCTGGAGCTGCCCACGCCGGTGCAGGGGTTCAGTGCAGGGGTTCAGGGCAATGTTTCAGGGCAAGGTTTCGGTGCAGGGCTCTCCCTGCCTGGCTCAGCCCGAGGGCAGCACGCACTGCTCGGCCAGGGGATGGCAGCCCTCGTACTGCTGCAGCCGGGGGTCATCCAGGTCGCCTCTGTCGCGGTGCTGGGAGGAGCCGGGCTGGCCCCAGGGCGGCCCCGAGCTCCGCACACACACGCAGGGGGTGCCCTGCGAGCCGGGGCGGTGCAGCCTCCGCGGGACCCCGGCCCAGCCCCTGGGCACGCCCCCGCTGCCAATGGAAAAGGAAAATCTGTTACAACTCAAACCCAGGGAAATGCTTCCAGTCAACAGAGAATCCTTAGGGAAAAACCTGAGATCAATAGTGCTAAAGTAATCTGAGATCTGAGATCAATAGTGCTAAACTAGAACTAACACGGAGGTAGGCTTTGCTTCCACAGAATTCACAGAATGACTGGGTTGGAAGAGACCTTAAAGATGATTGAGTCCAACCCATCCCCAACCCTGGCACCCAGTGCCACATCCAGGCTCTGTTCAATCAGCCACCATCCCACAGCCTTCACCTTTTTATTGGCTGTGCTTCAGAAACCTGTGGCCTGGCCCTGGTTTCATCACTGCCCTTCTGAGAGTGAGCAGCTCCTGCATTCCATGCTTCCACTGCCAGAGGAATCACAGCCTGCTGGAGCACAGCAAATGCCTCTGCTGGAGGTGCCTGAATGCTCACAGTGAGCACACATCTCCACAGAATCACAGTGCCTTGGGTTGGAGGGACCTTAAAGATCATCCAGCCCAGCCCCTGCCATGGACAAGGCCATTTTCCAATAGACCAGGCTCTCCTGGGCCTTCTGTGCCTGACTAAACACTAAACACAGGGATTTTGAGAACTAGGGCAGAAAAAAAGTGCTCCCCCAGCTAATCCATCATGTCTCTTTATGTCTAAGTGTCTCTCTATGGGCAAACTCCCCAACCACTGCAGCTTTTAAGCTTCTAACACAAGTCCCACTCCTGGTCCCAAGGCTGTCCCCAAGCTCAGTGACACACAGGAGCAGATCCCTGGGGCACACAGAGCTGGGCTGACATGAGGCCCAAGCATTTTGCAGTGTGGTTTGTGGGATGATTTCATCTTCAAACAAAATAGTCCCTAAGCTGAGAGAGAGCTACTAACAGGAGAGAAAGGAAATGATTAATCAAAGCTTAACATCATTTTTATGTGGTTTAAGTGAAAATGTTGTGGTATGAAACTGTCTGAAAAGCACAGGTTAATGCTTGTGTTCCTGAGAGGTGACAGAACCTGTTTGGATCCCAGTCCTGCTGGGATTTCTGCCCTGTTTTGCTGAGAACAGGAGATCAGGGGCACATGTGGTAAATTCTGTGGTTCCAGTGTGACAGAAGAGGCTCAGCCGGGAGGAAAGGGGGCTCAGGGGGGACCTTCTCACTCTCCACAACTCCCTGGCAGGAGAGTGGAGCCAGGTGAAATTCAGGCTGTGCTCTCAGGGACAGGGTAAGAGGAAACAGCCTCAAGCTGTGCCAGGGGAGGTTTAGGTTGGATCCTGGGGAGAATTTCTTTATGGCAAGGGTGGTCAGGCCCTGGCAGAGCTGCCCAGGGCACTGGGGGAGGCCCCATTCCTTCAGGGATGTGAAAGCTGTGTGGATGTGGCACCTGGGGGCACAGGGCAGTGCTGGGGAATGGCTGGACTGGGGGCTCTCACAGGGCTTTTCCCTTTGAACAACCCTGGGAATTCAGGCAGGGACAGAGCCCATGCCTGGCTCATTCCAGCCCTGGCAGCACCACTGCCCACAGAACCTCTGCCAGGTCCCAGAGCTCACCTACCCATGGAGTGAGGTGGCTGCAGGGGCCAGGACACCTTCCCATGCCAGGAGAGGCAGGAGCACAGCACAGGGCACCCAACAAAGGGCTCTGCTCCAGAGGGGACAGGCTCACCTCTCCCTGGAGCACCAGAAGCGGGTGCCTTTAGCAGAGCTCCATTCAGAGTTGCAGGGTGGGAACTGCTGCTGCTGCTGATCATTCTCTGCCTGCAGCTTGAGAGCTTCCTCGATGGCAGCCTCCACCTCCCTCAGGGCTGCTGTCGGTGCCCCATTTTCATCATAGAATCTGCCCACCAGCTTCCCTGGGAGAGGAGATCAATTAGGACCACAGTGTTTCCAGACCACAGACCTGTTTCCAGGCAAGGAAAATGCATTGTTCTGGTGGGGCTTTATTTTTAATTTGCTATTTAAAAGGTGATGTCACCATGGCCCAATTTTAGAACCAAACTGAGCTTACATCCCTTCATCCCTTGGATCACACAGCAGTTTTCCCATATTAATAAACCCATGCAGGACAAGCTTGGGCACACACAGAGCTGAAAACCAAAGCCAGTTTCAGCTGCACATTCCCCAAAACAATTTCCCTGCACTGCTGCCCCAACATTCTCCTGAGTGATCTCAGGCTGGCTCCATGCTCTGTGCTCGGCAGAGACAATCCAAGCAGGACAGCAGCCAGGTGGGAAAACGATTCAAAATTCCCTTGGAGGGAAGCAAACCTCAGAGCCCTGCACACCCATCCCGTGTGAGCCCACCCAGCCCCAGACGTACCCACGGGCTCGTAGTTGTCTCTGTAGAAGCTCAGCCAGCTGTGGATGGAGAGCAGCTCCGCGGGTGACAGCCCCGACACGGAGTCCACCAGCCCCGCCGGGCTGAAATCGCCGCTGGCAAACGCTCGGGTGGCATCTCTGCCTGCGGGCACGGGGAGAGACCAGGGGGAGAGCACAGGCACAGAGTGAATCCCCCAGCCTTGGATGAACTCCCTAGCCATGGAGCCAGGGAGTGTATTCATCCCCAAGCCAAGGAGTGAATCCTCTAGCCAAGGAGTGAGTCCCTCAGCCACGGATGAATTCCTCAGCCATGGAGTGAATCCCCCAGCCATAGAGGGAATTCCTCAGACATGGAATTAATTCCTCAGTCATAGAGTGGATTCCCCAGCAAGGGAGTGAACCCCCCAGCCAAGGAGTGAATCCCTCAGCCACGGATTGAATTCCCCAGCCATAGAGTGAATTCCCCAGCCATGGAGTGAATCCCCCAGCCAAGGAGTGAATTCCCCAGCCATGGAGTGAATCCCCCAGCCAAGGAGTGAATCCCTAAACCATGGAGAAAATCCCTCAGCCAAAGAGTGAACCCCCCAGTCTTGGACTGAATACCCCAGCCACGGAGTGAATTCCCCAGCCTTTTAATACAGCCCAGCCCCGGAGTGGCCAAACAGGGGCTGAGCTCTCCCTCCTCCCTGCCCGGGCTGCGTTCCCCGGCCGGCGGTGACACCGGGTGACACCCACAGCCCCGGGGATGGTGCCCTCCCCAGCGAGGCCACGCCAGGCCCACACCCAGCCGCACACCCAGGCCCTCACACAGCGCTCCCCGCCGCACCGCAGGTACCTGCGAACCCGCTGTACGCGCCGCCGGGCCCGTAGTGCTTGCGGCCCCGCTCCACATCGAAGACCCGTCCCAGCAGGGCGAGGTAGAGCCCGGGCTCGCCCGGCGCTCCCCGGTATCGGCGCAGCTCGGCAGCGCTGAGCAGGCGGGCGCGGGGCTCGAACCCGCGGTGCAGCAGGCAGGCGGCGGCCAGGCCCAGCAGCGCCGCGGCCGCGCCCCGCCACATCGCGCCGCGACAGCGCAGTGCTCGCGCGACAGTTGCCTCGCCGCACGGCAGCGTGCAGGCCCCACCGCGTCCGGCGGGACGGCCGGGCCCAGGGCGCGCTTTACGGCAGTGTGGCGGCGGAGCCACGGAGCGGTGTGGGGTGGGAGGAGATGGTTTTACACTGAAATGAACACGAGAACTTTCTCCTTTTTAATTCTACTCATAGCACCACCGCCTCCCACCAGCCCGGGCTGCTCTGAACCCCGGCCAACCCCACCACGAACACTCCAGGAACGGGGCGGCCACAGCTTCTCTGGGCAGCCTGTGTCAGCCCTCACTACCCTCTGAGCAATAACGTTGTTCATAGGACAGTCACAGAATGTGAAAAATGCAGATTTTATGATTGGCTTTTCGCAAATATTAAAATGAATGTTATATGTGTTGTGTTAGAAGGTAATGCTGTATTAATTCTCTCAAGTAGGGTGGTAAGTATAGCTTTAGGTTATAACAAAATGTTGAAATAGAAGGAGTGAATCCCCTAGACATGGAGTGAATCCCGCCAGCCATGGAGTGAATCCTGAAACACCCTCTGCCTTTGGAAGGGGATCTCTATTTCACTACTTCCTTACAAGTTTTCCAAACGTCCTACTTTACAATAAAAGAAAAGCTTGATAATTTCACTGCTGCTTTTAAAAAGCTACAATAAAATCCAGCGTGGTAAACTTTGACTTGCTGATAACGCTAGTAAGTATCAAGAGGAATTCCTCAGGCAGGATTTCCTACCAGTGCTAGAATATAGAATATCCTATAGATATAGAATATCCTATGCCATGTAAGATACTTTTTTTCCTAAAGAAAGGACTCGCACTGAGATAGCAGCCACAGGACACCTGAATCTTTCAGAGAAAGGGAATTTATTGCTCCCTTATCAGGAGAAACGAACTTCTTCCTTCCTCACTCGGGCAGGACAACGTTGTTGGGCTTTTGAGGAAGAAGTTGACCATGACCAGACAGAATCCTGCAACAGGCTATTGATTTTAAGCGATAATTCTTTGTTGATGGGGGTTGTTTTTTGGGCTTGTGCTGCCCAGAAAAAGGTACCCGGACATCTGTAACTCTTTGTTTCTATTGTCTCAAATTTTCCAAATTATTATTACTCTAACTGTATTACTATTTTTATAATAGTAATAAAAATTTTATTACTATTTTATTACTATTAAACTTTTAGAATTTTAAAAGCAAGTGATTGATGTTTTTCACACAATCTCTCGTTGTCAGTGCCCTGTGGAGATCACCCAGTCTGACCTGGCCAGGGCAGGGTCACCTGGAGCAGGTGACACAGGAGGGTTCGGGTGACTTTGGCATTTCTCCAGTGTGAAAAACGCCAATCACTTGTTTTTAAAATTTGAAAAGTTTAACAGTAATAAAATGGTTATAAAAATAGTAATACAATTACAGTAATAATAATTTGGACAAATTGAATTAGGACAATATGAGACAATAAATACAAAGAGTTATGGATGTCCAGGTACCATTTTGTGGGCAGCACAAGCCCGAAAAAGGACCCACGTTAACAGAGGATTAACCCTTAAAAACAACAGCCTGTTGCATATTCATGCACTTCATACATGATGCATAAATTCCATTCAAACACAGGATTCTGTCTGGTCATCCTCAACTTCTTCCTTCTAATCCTAACAGCGCCTTCGAGGCAGGAGGAAGTTCATTTCTTCTGATAAGAAGGCAATAAATTCTCTTTCTTTGAAAGACTCAGGTGTCCTGTGGCTGCTCTCTCGCTGTGAGTCCTTTCTTTAAAAAAAAGTACCCTACATAGCATCGTTTCTATTTTAACATTTTTTGTAACCTAAAACTATATTTAACACACTACTTAAGAGAATTAATACAGCATTACTTTCTAACACAACACATATAATATTCATTTGAATATTTGCGAAAAGCCAATCATAAAATATATGCATTTTTCACATCCAGAGAGAGACACTCCGTGCCCTCCCTGCACAAGTCTGTCCCAGTGCTCTGCCACGCTCATGTCAAGGAGTTTTTCTCATGTTGAGGTGAAATTTGTAGTGTGGCCTTTACTCTTCATCCTGTCACTGGGCACCACTGAAGAGTCTGGCACCGCCCTATTGGCACCCCTTGGAGATACATCTATGAATTCATGAGATCCCCTCCACAGAACCGGGCTCGGGTGCCGCTCTCTCCCCGGGATCGCTGTCCCCAGCCCTCGCTGTCCCCCGGGTCCCTCCATAGGCCCCGTCCCTGTCACGGGAGCCGCCGGGCCGGGCTTTGCGGCAGCGCCGCTTTGCGGCAGTGTGGCGCTTTGCGGCGGTGTGGCGCGGTGGCGCTTTGCGGCGGTGTGGCGGCCCCGCGCTGACAGGTGCGGCGGGCGGGAAGTTGCTGACTAAGGCGGGCCGGGCCGGGCCGGGCGGGGACCGGCGGGAGCGGCGGCGGCACCGGCGGCGGCGGCTGCGAGCGGCTCCCGAGCGGCTCATGGGGACGGCGGCGAGCCACAGCAGCGAGGAGGAGGAGGAGGGCGCCGAAGAGGGCATGGAGGGGGCGGCCGGCGCGCCCCAAGCCGGCGCGGCCGCTCCGGCGCTGCCGCCGGCCGAGGTGCTGCTGGAGCAGGCCCGGCTGCGGGAGGCCACGGCGCGGCTGCGGGAGGCGGCCCTGCCCGAGCCGCTGGTGTCGCGGCACCACAGCGCGCTGGTGCGATGGCTGGAGGAGCGGCTGAGCCGCGGCGACGAGGCCGTGAGCCTGGAGCAGTTCTGCGAGGTGCTGGAGAGCGTGTCCCGGCTGGCGGCCGGATCCCGCGGCGAGAGCGAGGAGGTGAGAGCGGCCGGGAGCCGCGGGGATCGGGAACGGCTCGGGCGGGGAGGAACCTTGGGGACCGTCCCGTTCCAGCCCCTGCCGCGGGCAGGAACACCTTCCAACAGAGCGGGCTGCTCAGAGCGCCGTCCAGCCCGGCCTTGGGCAGTGCCGGGGATGGGGATCCCTCCGGGGATCCGCCTGTCCGGGCAGGGCGGTGATCGGCACCGGAGGAACCTCGGGGCGCTGCTGCGGGTCGGTGTCCCCGAGCCCGGCTCCGTGGCCATCCCCATGAGCCTGGAGACCCCCGACACGCGTCCTGGTACGTGGAGAGGGCCAGGCCAGAGGGTTCTGCTGGTGCTGCTGTTCATGCACAGCCTGTCAGCTTCCAGATATCCCTTTAAAAGAAAACTTATGTCAGTTATCAGTGATTATGATAAGCGGCCACTGAAGAATCAAATGGGTTTTTACAGCAATATTGTTGCTGCTGCTGCTTCTGAGAGCACAGGTGTGGTGGGAACACGGGTGGGAAATCCTGCCTGAGTAATTCCTCTTGATACTTACTAGCGTTATCAGCAAGTCAAAGTTTACCACGCTGGATTTTATTGTAGCTTTTTAAAAGCAGCAGTGAAATTGTCAAGCGTTTCTTTTATTGTAAAGTAGGACTTTTGTAAAACTTGTAAGGAAGTAGTGAAATAGAGATCCCCTTCCACAGGCAGAAGATGTTATGGTCAGTATTTAATAGTTAAAGAGAATAGTTTTCCTTTCTGCTGGGATTTCCAGTTTTTGCCTTCTGGGGGAAGGGATATGGAGAATTTAATGTCTAGGACATTAAATTCTCCAGGCAGAAGGTGTTATGGTCACCTTTTAATGGTTGAAGAGAGTAGCTTTCCTTTCTGCTGGGATTTCCAGTTTTCCCCTTCTGTGGAAAATGACATGGAGAATTTAATGTCTAGCACACTTTCTCTTTGCTCTGTAGCAATCCAGAATGTAGCAGAACACCCTGTTGGGAATTCCACACTCACTTGAGAAAGTGGCTGTGTCTGAATTCCTGAGTGCAGCAGTTCCTGAGCTCAGCAGTCACTTCCTGCTGGCTTTGTTTTGCTCCCGAGTAGCAGAACAACTGTGTAAACTGTTAAATCACACACACACGCCTCAGATCAGGGCTGACAGGTGAACAAGGCTTCTGGAAACTGGAAGGACATTCATTTCATGTCCAGATAGGTGTGTTTTCACCAGACTGGTTTAAGTAGCTCGGTGAAATGCTGCCTCCACTTGCAGTTCTTCACAAGAACAGCCAGTAACGAGCACATCTTCATTTGTAACAGCAGCAAGGCTGACATGGGTCCATTAGGGCTCTTCCTTTGGCACAAACAGCTGGGCTTTGTGGGCTGCAGAAATATTTTGAGGATTGTCTGTATTTCACGTCCTCCTCTGCATGAGGAATCTATTTGTTTTGGTTTCATTTCCTGCTCCAGGGAGCGGGGAAAAAGTTTGTCACAGGATTCAGCGTGCCACGGATGTGTGGTCACATCTGCCCTGCAAAGCTGAGATGTTGAGAGTTCTGTGGAAAACCTTGATGTCACCATTTCTGGCACTAACCCATCAGCTGTGCTGTTTGAGCTTTCCTTTCACACTGAGGAGTCAGTTTAGGGGTGGCAGCTCAATAGGTTTCACCTTTTAATGTCTCTGGGGTCCTGTCTGGCACAGCCCAGGTTTGATCTTCTCAGTGCAGGGCTTTGGGCACAGACTTTAAATGTTTTATGAGCAATGTTTAAATGCAAAATCAGTTTTCTGTATGAACTGAACCTCTGAATCCTTCTTGGACTGCTTCAGCAGTTGTCATGTCACGTACCCAGCTTTGGCTGGCAACATTAATGCTGCAGTTCTGCTGAAGCAGAGGGTGAAACATGAAGTTCTCCCAGGTCACCTTTCAGATACCTTGTTGTGCTCCTGAGCTCTGAGATGAGGGGCTGATTTTTCCATGTGCCATATTTCCAAGCAACCCTCTCACCCATCATTTCCCATGAAAGATGTTTCTCACATGCTAGTTCATGTTCAGGGTTGAACTGTGTGGAGTTACTTCATTTCTTTAGGAGCAGAACCATTTCTTCATGGGTTGTGTAAGGCTGCTGCTCAATTGTCTCATGTCCAGTCCTGCACACAGCTCAAAAATTCTTTGAGTACAGGTTGACACTCTCTTTTTTTCCCCACTTTTTTTCCCCGTTACACAGGACAGCAGTGGAAATTATGTCTAGTTTTTGTCAAATACAGGGTTTAAGTTAGAATGAACAGTTAATAATTTTAGAGTTCTAGGTTTGGTGCAATCTCCTGAGATCAGAGGAAGAGTTTAAAAATAAGATAACAAAATACTGCATTAAGCTAAGAAGAAAAGCATATATGTAGTAATCCCTCCTTATGTGAGAGTATAAAAAATGTGTTTAAAATAGGTGTCAGCAGATTCAGCCTTGTTGCCTTGTGTTTTACTGTCGCCAGTAACATCACAAAACTTGTTCAATTTGTAGTTTAGTAATTGTGCAGTTTCACTTCAGGTATGAGGGAAAATGGTGAGAATGGTGTGGTGTGAAACTGTGCATTGAATTGTTTTGGTGACTGAGTTATGTCTGTTAGAATGAATTCCCTCTGGCTTGTTGTCCTCAAGCAGAGGTGTTGGGTTTTTGTTTTGGGACCTGCCCAGTGCCTGGGCTGGGCTGGCCCTGGTGCCTGCTGGATGCTCAGCACCAGCTTTGCTGTTCAAAATCATTTTTTAAAGGTGATCATTATTATTAGCTTGGCTTCAGCTGTGTGTATAATAACACTCTAAAGTTTCCAAGCTCAAATGCAGCTCTGTGCCACAGAAGTGCCATGAGAGCTTTAGTCAGCTAAAACTGTGTTTCAATTCTGTTGTCTTGTGAGGACTTTGCTCTCATTTTACTGCTGTAATTATGCCATGGTTAATTGGCAGGTTATTTTGAGCTAATCATTTCAGGCTGCTCCTCTCTAGGATAGCACTGTTAATGGTACATCAGCTCTGATAACCAGGGAACAAACCAAGAGAGGGAAGCAGGAACTTCCTCCTGAGCACCAGCAAGCCCTTGACTCAGACTCTGTGAGATCATCTGTCCTCAGACACCAGATTTGCTTGGTTTGTGTGGCTCAGCTTGGAATACAAAGTTCAGGGCAGGGAGACTCAAAGTCTTGCTTGTAAAGAAATATCTTTTGTAAGTGCATTCCCAATTTATATGAAAAAGGTGCATGTTCCTGAATAGCGCATTTCTCTTTTGGAACAAATTCCATTTTTAGCAGTTAAACATAAATTTGTTTCAAAATTAAATCTGATTGTGAAAATATAGCCAGATTTTAATAGTAGTGTGTCACTGAATCATGAGTTGTCTGAAATAGCTAGTTAAAGTAAGTTACATTTATGAGCTTAGTTCTGATTTACAGGCTCAGCTGAATTAAAATACCCTGTACATTTGTTAGTTCAAAGTTGTGAAATGCTGTGTGAGTTACTTTTTGTACATGCTCAACACAACTTTTTATATTAAAATTTTTATTAAGGTCAAAGTTAATAAAGCTGCCAGTGGTTCTCTTCAATAAAAAAAAAAAATCCCAATCCTTTTCTAACTCTCTCCTTTGTTTTCAAAAACACTCAGACAAACTATATTAAACTGATCTTTGGTGTAGGAGGACAGTTTATGGAAGGAAAAATCAAATAAAAAATATTACTGTTCTTAGGACAATTTCTTGAATAAAGGAACTATGTAACCCCTGGAGGAATGTGAGTGGATGCAGTGAGAGAGGGATGCAGCAGTGATGAGTAATGGAAGGTGTGGCTTCTGGAACCAAACCACCCTTCAGCTGAGGAGCTTTTTGCTAAGCAAATCTTACCTTCCTTCCAGTCCCAGCTGCCCATGGATGGATCCTGCTGATTCACTGGTGTTTGTGATGGGCTGTCTCCACCTAAGCATGACTTTTATAGGAAGGCAGTGCAAATACCTTCAAACTTGCTAAACACTGCAGATTTCCAGCCAGCCTGCTTCCTGTTACCATGAATCCAATACTTTGGGAAATGGATTCTTTTGATTTTGTTTTACCAGTGTTACAACATTTGTTGCTATGGTTTCCATGAAATATCTTGCTTTAAGGAAATATGCTGAAATAAATTTTTTTGGTTACTCTTCAGGCCTTTGCACAATTTGATGCTGAAGGAGATGGCACTGTTGATGTGGAGAATATGCTGGAGGCTCTCAAGAATTCTAGTGGAGCAAATCTTCAGGGAGAGCTGAGCCATGTAATCAGGCAACTGCAAGCTTGTTCACTGGTGCCAGGTATGAGAGCAGAGTGTTGGAACAAAAGGGTTTCCCAAGCCCAGCCCCATAAAAAAGGTGCTGCTTCAATAAATTGCTTTAATAGCATTGCTTGTCCCAATCTTATCAAAACCATTCTCCAGAAGGTTCTTGGTTCTTTAGTGTCAAGCAAGGGGAGTTGTTGTAAATTAAACATTTCCCAGAATTGCATGCAGAACTTCCTTTCACAAATAACCACTGTTTCCTTCTATGTATGACTGGGGAGTGTCTTACCCCTGTTTGGTTCATCTCACAGACAGAAAATTCAGAATTTTGGTGAGTGCCCAGCCTTGTACTTGGTAACTGGAGGAATAAATCCTCCATGGAGTCTGTTCCAGGGGATGAGTCACATATTTTATTATTATTATTATTATATTGTTATTCAGCATTTGAAATCCTGATAAAACATGATTCAGGTTTTATGGTTTATAGTTCAGAAAGTGCCAGTTTCCACAATTTGATTTCTGGGATAAGTGTCAGTTACTGGCTTTCCTTCCAAGCATTTGATGATAAGTGGCTAAAGGGGATTTGCCTTAAAGGATGAGACAAGAAACACTACAATTTGCTGCAGAGAATTTAGAGGGGGGGAATTACAGAGTGCTGTTCTATGCATGTACATGCACTGGGATTCAGGTACCAGTGCTCAGGAGCTGACATTTCTGACCAAGCTGGGGGAAAGCATTAGGAATAATCCACAATTCCAAAGGGAAAAGCTCAGTGTAGCTCAGGGTGAATGATAACCAAGCAGCAACTCCTTCACTTAGATTTTGAAGGTAAAGGTTTGGGGCAGCAAAATAAACATGAGATTTTTGGGAATTGTTTGGAACTTCTTCAGGCATTTCAAGTCACTGGCAAAATTATTTCCCTGCTGTAGAGGTTGCAGAGTTGAGCTACATCCTGTGATAGTTTTACATCCCTCTCACATTGTGCAAAGAAACTCAGAATTGTGGTGCCTGAGGAAATGCTGTCTCTCCCTAGGGTTCATTGATATATTTTCTGAGTCCAAAGAGCGCCTGGGCCTTCACGCCTCGATGATCCTGAGGTTCCTGCACAGGAACCGCATCTCCAGCACTGCCATCCCCTACCCCGTGCTGGAGTACTTCAACAACATCTGCACCATGCGCTCCTCCGTGCTCAAGGACTCCCTGGATCGGCTGCTCCTCAAGGAGAGAGGTGAGCACTGCTTCCCTTCCTTTGCAGGGTGTGAAAAAGGGGCTACAGATAAAATGGAAAAGCTTTCTTGACTATTATGAAGTTGATCTGCATGCTTCTGTGGGTTTTTGTTGGCTTCTTGAAGCACATAAATTATTTTCTGAATTACTCAGTAATCTGAGTAACACTCTGGAATGTTCTTATCTTTCTCCTGCCTGTTTCAGAATTGATGGTTACTCATTTGTGATATTCTGTATTCAGTCAAATATCTTTACTAGTTGCTAGAAACTTAGTTTCCATGTGAAGGTGGATGTTTTATGAAGTTGACTGTTCAGTACTAAAAGATACTTTATCATTTTGGGCTGGAGGTGATTAATCTTATACTGTATCTCATATACTATATCATAAGATTATGTATTAATCTTATACTGTATCTCTGATGGGACTGGCCTGGTCCCTACAGGGAGGGCTCCTTTTCTTTACAGCTTGACTAGATATTTTCAGATTTCTGCACTTCTATTGAAACAGATCAAGTTACATGGGAAAGAGAGTGCTTTGTCCTTTCCCTCAAATACATGAATTGAAGTTTTCTCCATTGTAATTTATTTTGCCTTTCATCTGCTTGTATTTGGGTACAAAAATAATAAAGCAGTGTTGAGTCCAGTAATGAAAGGGGTAGATAAAGGCTATTGAACTCCAGGGAATGGAGTTGTTTTCATACAGAGAGTGGTAGATGGAGATTATTGCAATTTCATCTGAAATGAAACTTTGCTGTCTCCTGGTTCCTGTCAGAAACATTCCTTCAGGGGCTGTATTCTGTGCCAACAAGTTCATTTGTGTGAGATCGTTCTTACAAAGGTATAGCAACACTCAAAACAGGCCAAAGAAAAATATTCTGAGTTTCTTTGCAGAATACCCCAGTGATCTGAATGGTAACCAGGAGTCAGACAAGCTGAAGTCTGTCACAAAGTGCTACACACACATCGAGACCTCCTCCAATTCCGCCGATATCGACAAGATGACGAACGGAGAAACCTCGTCCTTCTGGCAGTCAGATGGGAGTGCCCGCTCCCACTGGATCCGGTGAGCCCAGGGCTGGGGCAGCTCAGGGCTGGGGCAGCTCAGGGCTGGGGGGGATCAGGGCTGGGGCAGATCAGGGCTGGGGCAGCTCAGGGCTGGGGCAGCTCAGGACCTTGGGCTCACAGCCAGGGGAATGGGCTGCATTGATCCTGCCTCAATGCCAGGCTGCTCTGTGGCTCCCCTCCTCAGCTGGGCAGGAGAGAGAAAATGTAACAAAAGGCTCTTGGCTCAAGGGCAGGGAGAGCTCTCTCACCAGCTACCATCACAGACTTGACTCAGGGAATTTAGTTCAGTTTAATAAATCAGGTTGGGGTTAGGAGAAACAAAAGCAAATTTTCTTCCCAGGCTTAGAGAAAAAGGGAAGAGAAGTTATCTCCTCCCCTCCAGAGGTGCAGGGGGATGGGGACTGTGGGCTGCACTCAGTGCTGGCTCTGCCACTCCTTCCTCCTCAGGGGCAGGACTCCTCACAGGAACCCAACCAGTGTAGGGTTCCTTCCATGGGAGACAGTTCCCCTCAAAGTGCTCCAGTCTGGCTCCTTACAAAATCACAGAATATTGAGTTGGAAGGGATCCCCAAGGATTGTCAAGTCCACATCTTATGTGATTGGCCCCTCTGGGGCTCAGTCCTTCAGGAAGAGGCTGCTCCAGCATGGATCCCCATGGGATCACAAATCCTGCCAGCAAACCTCCTCCAGTGCACACTGCTCTCCCCATGGGGACAAAGGTCCAGCCTCCAGCAACTTCTCACACCCTGTAGGCCCCCACTGCTAAAACCTTGTCACACAAACTCAATACAGGTGTAATTGAAAACAGCTGGGTTAAAAACAGAAGTCAGTAATCTCTGCATAAAATTTAAAATTTGACTGCCAAATAAAAGGTCACCTGTAAAATGCCTGTGTCTGCTGTGGTGACACACAGCCTTGTTGTATAGTGAAGCTTTCCAAGCTGTAATACAGATGCAGTGTTTGGTACTTGAATAGAAACATTCTGCCACTGTCCAGGAAGTTCCATGAAACAAAAATGCTCAATGAAACAGAAATATTTAGTGGGTTTTGTCAGTGTTAGATCTTAGAATGTGTGCTTCAAAGGAAAAAAAAAATCTCATTTTAGTCATTATTAACATTGCATTTTTATTCCTGAGGAATGAATTCTTAGCTGAAAATATAAATAGAAAATTCTACAGTCTCTCAGAGGCAACTGTTCTCTACATCAGTTTTTTTTTAACTCGTTCACCATGGTATGGTTAAGAACATGTGTGAAGCATTGGGTAAATTTCAGAGGATTTATTTGTGTTTGTAGAGGAGGAAAATGAGAGAATAATAATATAATATCTATTATATATACACATGTATAATATTATGGTAAATAATAATAAAAGCACAGTGCTTGACTTACTTTCTCTTTTCAAGAACCGTTTTGTCTTCTTTGCTTTGCAGCTTAAAGATGAAACCAGATGTGGTTTTGAGACACCTGTCCATTGCAGTGGCAGCTAATGACCAGAGTTACATGCCACAGCAGGTCACAGTGGCAGTGGGGAGGAATGCCAGCAGTCTCCAGGAGGTCCGAGATGTTCACATTCCAAGCAATATCACTGGCTACGTAACTCTGTTGGAAAACGCTAACATTAGTCAGATGTGTGAGTCAATAAAGATACCATTGGGATTCTGCTTTGGTGCTTTTTGCAAGGTGAAAGGTTGGGTAGATCATGGAGAAATGTGTGGAAGTGTTATTCATCAGGGGTGACACTTTGGGCCTTGTGCTTGGGTCAGAGAATTAATTCTGGTTTAATTTCTTGCCTGTAAGAGAGTTTTCCAAGCCTTTCTTGTGGCCTCTATGTGTGGGCTAAGGGTTGAAGAGAGAAAAATTACTGAGGATGCAATTTTAGCCTTTCAATGTGAAAACATAGGGCAGTTTCAAAATATCCTTGCTTGCAGAGTAAAAGCATATGTTGGCTGATAGTATCTAGCAAAAAATCTGCTTTTTTTTTGGTACTGAAACTCTGAAGTTGGTCCAATGTAAGGCAGGTTTTATGCTTTTAAATAGTGTTATTTTCGATTCTGGTAGCTCTGTGGGTGCTATATTGGAATCAATCAAGAGAAGCTGCTCCTTCCTAAGATGGTTTCTGCAGCTTCAGGAATTTTGTCCCTTCAGTTCCGAAAGATGCTTTTCCCTGAGAGGAGCTTTCACTGCCACAGAAGTGGGCAGCAAGGATGTTGTTCCTCAAAAATAACCAGGACAATGCCATCTGTGCAAAATGGTCAAGAACTTGTGTGAAAATTTTAATGTAATTTTAAACTCTGCTCCTTTTCCCTATTATCTCCACAACCACTTGCTTCCATGACGCTTCCTGTGTATCTAGGTAGGAAGGTACTGGTGAAATAATCTATTTTCCACTTTGAGGATATTTTATTACAATTTTTCCTAGTTTCTAGCCATAGCATTTGTGATGGATGCAGAGGCTGTTGATGCAAAGGGTAAATTTTCCAGATCAGAGGATTTGTGGTTGTCCATATCAAGCAGTGCTGTTCCATTACTCTTCCAAGAGCTCCCGCGCTAATTCAATATTTAAAATATCTATTCTTCTAACTCTAATCTAGCAGAAGAAATGGGAAAAAAATTGTAATTTGTTTTTTTTGACAGATGTACAGATAAACATCAAGCGTTGCCTTAGTGATGGCTGTGACACCAGGATCCACGGGCTGCGGGCCGTGGGCTACCAGCGCGTGAGGAAGGTGGGAGTGTCCGTGTGCGACGCCTCGGCCATCTGGTACTGGTCCCTGCTGACCTCTCTGGTGACAGCTTCCATGGAAACCAACCCAGCATTCGTTCACACCATTCTGCAGAATACTCAGTGAGTACCAAACTTACATGGGTGTGATTTGAGCTACTTCGTATTTTTGAAAAAAAAAAAGTACTCGCGGCTTTAGGAAGCGACCTGTTGTAGGTGACTGGTTTCTACTGCCTTCATTCAGGAGTTTAAAGAGCTTTTTCTGTCTCATTGTTCAGGTGTTTAAACAGCTTTTTCTGTCTCATTGTTCAGATTTTTGATGTGTTTCTTCTGTCCATTTGCATGTGCTAGAACAAGTGTAATTCGCCTGGCTGTTTCATCTAATCTAGTCATTAAACCACGAATGGATTTTAGCTACTTCTTCACTTTTTCAGAAAAATAGTTCTGGCTTTAGGAAGCAATCTGTTGTATGTGAGTAGTTTCTACTCCATTCAGGTATTTAAACAGCTTTTTCTGTCTCATTGTTCAGGTGTTTAAACAGTTTTTTCTCCCTAAATGTTCAGATTTTTGATGTGTTTCTTCTGTCCATTTGCATGTACTAGAACAAGTGTAATTCGCCTGGCTAATTCATCTAGTCTAATTGTTAAACCGTGACTTAATGGATTTTAGCTACTTCTTCATTTTTTAAAAAAGTAGTTTTGGCTTCAGGAAGCAATGTTGTATGTGACTGGTTTCTAGTCCCTTCATTCAGGTGTTT
>JAHXMQ010012343.1:29719266-29731417 GCA_020466415.1 Ammodramus savannarum pratensis | reverse complement strand
CTCTGAGGTTTCTCAGCTTCCCAGGAGAAGAATCCTAGGCAAGGGGATTTTTCCAGAAAACATGGCAGTGACAGATGTGTGTCAGAGTTCACATCTTTCCTGTAGTGCACAATTAACATTGATCCAATGAAGAATAATGAGCTGGTTTTGCCTGGCATTTCTTTGGATGCTGCTTATAACTGCTACAAGCAAACCAGCTTCATTTGTTTCAGTATCTAAAAGGACTTTTGTACAAGCAAAACAATCCATTCTCCATCTTGATGTTCATAACTGATACATTGTCTATGTAACATTAAGTTGGTTATTGTAGGCATTTCTTTTATAGACTTGAACTTCCATTTTCTAAAGAGCAGCAAATACCAGGCATCAAGCAGTGGTTCAGCTAAAAAATAAAATAGGGAAAATAAGCAATACAATAAAATACAATAGCAAGAATAAGCTAATGTAACCAATAGAAGACATGGCTGTGTATTTGTAAATTAATATTCCAAATGCTAACTGCATTTCTGCTGCTGTTTCAGGTGCTGTGTATGGGCACTCGTTCTGTGTACATGGACAATGCTAATGAGCCTCACAATGTGATCATCCTGAAGCACTTCACTGAGAAAAACAGGGCTGTGGTTGTGGACATCAAAACCAGAAAGAGAAAAACAGGTTCTGTGGCATTTTTGTTTTATCAGAGAATCACAGAGTATTTCCTTGCAGTTTGTTAAAAGGAAATGTTAACCAGACCACTGAGCAGAGTTTGAATTCCATTATTACTAAGTTGCCTGATTTTCTGCTCACAGGTTACCAAATTCTGCTTGCAGGTCATTGCCAAATTGTGAAGCTTCTTCAGTAATTATTTCAATTATTTTTATTCATAAAAGGATTCATAAAGTTGTTGAGACCTTTCTGTTAATTGAGAAATCTCAGAAACAGGCTTTTGATGAAGGTTAAGGAGTTGTTTATAGATTTGTGAAGTGCTTGTGTCTTATCCTTTAAAAACCTGTGCTTAATGTTTTAGAACAATTGCTAATTTAAAAACAGTTTGGCTATCCCTACAATTTCAGACCAATATATTAATTGATTAATTAATAGAAATAATATAATAACATATAAATATAATATAATATATAAAATATATCAATTAATATATATTTATATATTATATACACGCAATATATAATATATTTAATATATTATACACAAACATTTGTGCTATGTATTTAATATTTAATGTATGTTTAACATTTTAATTTAATATTTAATATATGTTTTTTATATAACAAATCAGTTGGGTTTTTAGAAGCAAGGGCTTTTCTCTTTGTATGACCTAATATAGTGAAGTTAATAAAGCAAAGGTTGTCTTAAGATTTGACTACTGAAGTTGTGTAAAAGACATTTGGAAAAATCAACAAACTAAACCACTTTTTGATATTCAAGGAAGATTTGAATATAAAAGCTTTTCTTTTTGTTTAACTGTTGACATTTTAAACAGTAAGATCAGCAATATTTATTTCATCATATCAATTGCAGGTCAGAATTTTCCCCATTTTAGTTGTAAAATACAACATGAGCTGCTGTGCTGCTAATGTGCAAATATGTGCTGTTGCCAGAAGTGACCTGGGGATTTTTAACTTGTACTGAAAAATGAAATACTTAATTGACTGTTCAGGGAATCTGAGATAATTTTTGTGTAAGACCTTTATTAGAACATAATTGATGTAGGGATGTCTCATGTCTCAAGCTACTTGATCTACTAAGAGATGACTCCACAACATTTTGATGTGAAACAAGTAAATTATGTTTTTTTCTCTCTTGTAGTGAAAGACTATCAGTTGATTCAGAAATGTGGGCAGGAGGGCAGTGATTCCCAGACCCAGCTGAGGCAGTACCTGCAGCACTTTGTCCTCATCTCCACCCACCTGCTGCAGACCAGCATGGACAGCAGCTATGCTGAGGCAGTGGAGACAACCTGGGTCCTGTCTCTGGCTCTGAAGGGGCTCTACAGAACTCTGAAGGTACCTGACACAGAATATGATGGAGAAATAAAAATTCATGCTCTACCCTGTGCTGCAGGAACTTGGGTATTGACTGAGCCCACTGGGGAATCACCACAAGGGCATTTCTGTCCCAGCTGGATCCTTTATTCCCAGTCTGTAGGGGATTGGAAATGTTGTTGGACTTTAAATGATTTTTGTGAGTCTGAGCTGCAAGTTGTCTTACTTCTCCTCTGTGGGGGCCAGCCATTCAGGAAGAAATTCCTAGAGATAAGTCAGCTTCACTCCATAAAATGTTTTCTCACACCTGAAGTATTTGAAGAGGAAATTTTTCTTTTTCCCCTTTTGTTTTTCCTCCCCCTTTTTTCCCCCTCCTGTTTTTTTCCCCCCCTTACTACTCTGTGCACTTCACAGATGATACCCTTAAGGGATTTGAAATGGGGATTTTTATTTTAGGGAAATGCAAGGAAAAGATTCCCAGTGTAATTCATCTGGGCAGGAAATTCACCCAAGGCTGTGTGACAAGGCCTCTCAAGCACTGTGATGCATTGTTCCTTTTTTAGTTATTTATTTTTATGTGTGTGTGTCTGTGTGTACAGATTCATGGCTTTAAGGAGATCCAGTCTGCCTTTCTTCAGTCTGGTTTACTCAAACTCCTGGTGAAGAAGTGTAGCAAAGGAACTGGCTTCAGTAAGACTTGGCTTCTCCGAGACTTGGAGGTAAGAAAAGTGACATTTTGTAAAAAGTCAGGCTTCACACAGTGGCATGAGAGGTTATGGCAGTACCCTGCCCTCCTGAGGACTCAGGATTATCCTTAATTAGTCTCTAAAACAATGTTCACTTAACTGTATCCCTGTATCTGCCTCTTCTGCCCATCATCATCCTGTGGATAACAGACTAAATTCTTTAAAGCAGGAGCTGATTTTCACTAATATGATTTTATTTGGAAAACAATTTGCAGGATGAGACATTGCTCACCTACTCAGATTGTTTTATGGATTTTATTTAGACAGTTCCTGAGGATTCCATTCTTCAATTTAGAAAATAATCTCAGAGAAAGGCACGACTTGCACAAGGTTTTGCTGCAGTGCAGGTGGGGATGCACACGTGGGCATATTCTCTCACAGTGGTTGTTAATTGCTGAAAGATGAGTGTGATTCAACTGTTAGTTGTGTTTTATCTTAGGCAGGAGTGGTGTTAGTTCATCTTTAGGACTGTGGAGAAGCCAAAGGGCTGTTTCAAAAGGAGCAGGGTGTGTAGGGGCATCACTGGCATTTTTTGGTGGTCACCTTTGCTCTGGTTCTGTCTTGGAATCTTCAAATCTTTGATGGACTGATATGGTTAAATAATTACTTTCTCAACTTCCTTTGCACTTTCAGCTAATCACTGAAGTTGTCTTTGCAGCAGCATGGAAGGTGTAACTCATTAGTGAAGTGGGAAATGGTTTTGGTTTGTGTTTTGGGGTTGGTTTTTTATTTTTAGGTGTGCTTCTTTATATAATAGCATTTGTTAAGCACTGTCCAGGTCTGATAATGTTCCTCTAAGATGCTGATTGCAAATAAACTCCTAATACCTGCAGCTGTCACACCATATGCTACCTTTTTTCTGTGCAGATTTTGTCAATAATGCTGTATTCCTCAAAGCAAGACATCAGTTCCCTGGCTGAGCAGGAGGATACTGAACTGGAAGACAGGGAACAAGATCAGGATGTGGAGCAGCCTGTTGTTGGTCCTGTTGATTTAGAGCAGAACAAACTTGATCCTCTGGAGGGCCTGGATGAAGCCACCAAAATTTGCTTCTTGGTATTTAAATTAATTTACCTCCTTTTGGGTAAATGTGCATTTGCTAGTTGCATAAAACAATTGGTAATTCATGTGGTTGTTTTCCTTCTAAATTTATAGAGTATGGGTCTATGTGATTACAGTGCATCATTCTTTAATGAAAATTAAATAGAACTACACTAATGAATGCTACAAAATCATTATACAGTGTTTTGCTAAATTGCTTCTCATTATTATTAATCCAGATACTAAATTCATTAATTCTCTACCTACAAAGTGGGAAATAATGCTTAGGTCATTCTTAAAGAAATTCAGTCTTTCTTTTCCTCCTCTGATGTATTTTTGGAGTTTTTTAAATTTCTCTTTGCTCCTTGCTCAGATGACACATGATGCACTTAATGCACCTCTCCACATTCTTCGAGCCATGTATGAGCTGCAGATGAAAAGAACAGAATCTTTCTTCCTGGAAGTTCAAAAGAGGTATGTGAAGTTCTGGGTCCAGCAGAGAAAGTGGTGGGTGAAAATCTAAAATCCTCTCAGTGCTGGATAGAAATTCTTCCAAGGAGAAGATTTGGTTTTCATGTGTGAAAAAGTAAGGAAATAAACTCCTGCTAAGTTGTATTTATGGAAGCAAGTCACCATCCTCTGAAACACATCACATGCTCTTTTCTATGGTAGCTCCCATATGAAGTTCCACTGTGGCTCTAAATTCTGTGAACTGAGAAGAGTCAAGAGCTCACATGTGGTTTCTGGTACTCAGAGATCTCACAGAGACACCATGTTCTCACAGAAATGAGTGATTTTGTAACATTTAAATCCTTTGGCTTGTTAGAACAGGGGAACAGTTAACATGATAAAAATAGACAGAGCTTAATCTTTCTAAAACAGAAGGTGGGAAGATTTAATTTGCATTTAATTGCCCTAATTGAGTTTGGAAACACATTTGTGTATTTTTGATTTCTTTGTCTGTGTGAAGGTTTGATGGGGATGTGATCACAACGGATGAGAGGATCCGGACCCTGGCTCAGAAGTGGCAGCCCAGCAAACGCCTGAGGCTGGAGGAGCAGAGCTCCAAGGCAGTGGATACAGACATGATCATCTTACCCTGTTTGGTATGGACACCTCTACAAACAGAAACAGCTGGAAAATAATCAATTGTGGCATTCATGCCTGTGATTTTTTTTTTTTAATATCTGAAATAATCTGTTATCAATGTTTTATGTCAAAATGAATAAGCAAGTATTTCTTCCTTATTATTCCTTCCTTAAGCAAGTGAAAAAACTTGATTCTCAGGTCAGGAGAACAAATTGTGATTGCAGGCAGTAATTTCCTCTCCTTACACAAGAGAGATTGTATCTCATTGCTGTAAGCCTATGCCCTGCTACTGTTTTAGCATATCATTGTTATCTTAAATTCAGCAGAACAAGGAAGCAAAGAATTTATCTTGTAAAATAGACACTACACTTGCAAGCTTTGGGTTTTGTATTCAATTGCAGGGTCCCACAGCTCTGCTTTATTTTGAGGGCTCACTCCTGGCCATGAGGTGTCACCAGCACAGCTGTTTATCAGTTGCATAGCAAAGGGAAGGAGCTTCCTGAAGCAGTTTCACATAATTATAAGGAAAAAATAGGCCTTTCAACAGCTTATACAGAGGCTGTGAAATACCCACGCCTGGAAATTGTCCAAACTTAACTGGACAAAGCCCTGATTTTGAAGTTATCTCAGCCTTAAGTCAAATTATGAGCAAGTGATCTCCAAAAGTCCCTCCCAACTTGCCTCATTTCAGGGCACTTGGCAGCTTTACCTCTGTAGGTGAGCTTCAGTTAACACTTCTGGTTAAAATTCTGACTGTTATTTCCACAAATGCATCAGTGTGTGTAAACATAATGTTTCTCAGGAGATCTATAGCTGTATGAGATATCCTACATTTGTGGGGTTTTTTCACAAATTCATTTATAAGTTCATCTTGCAGTTTGACTGCTCAGATATCCAAACATCAGGCAGCAAATTACTGACAGCTTGTTTTCAAACTTGCATTTCTTTTCCTGCAGTCAAAGCCTGTACTGTGTGATAAAGCAACAGAAGAAACCAATCCTGTAGCCCAGAAACTCATCACCAACACAGAGAGTGACCTGCAGCTGAGCTACGCCAAGCAGCGCCGCACCAAGAGCTCCATCCTCCTGCACAAGGAGCTGGACTCCAGGAGTAAAAAGGCTGTCAGGGACTACCTGTACCGTGTCAATGAGGCCATTGCAGTTCTCTATGCCAGGCATGTGCTGGCATCCTTGTTAGCTGAGTGGCCTGATGATGTGGCAATAAATGAGGAAATCCTAGACCTCAGTGGCCCAGCCCATATGACATACATCCTGGACATGCTGATGCAGCTAGAGGAGAAGCAGCTATGGGAAAAAGTAAGTGGATTTCACATAGGATTTCACTTAGACATGTGAACAAAACCTGTGCCCACATGCCATGAGACTCTGACTAACAGAAATACATGCAGTTCCTTTTTGCAGCGAAATTGAAACTCCAAAATTTAAATTAGTTCTGAAAAAACAGTTGGAATCTGTCAGTCTTGATGTGCTGATCTTGTTAAGAGAAAATGAAAAAAAATAGCTCTGTAGAGAGAACTCTTTCAGTTATGAAAAAGAAACTGGTAAAATAGTCAGTCTGGTTTGAAAATAGACAATATAGATGGTAATCTAGAGAAATTGGTAAAATTGGCAGTGTCTTTTAAAAGCTGCTTTTTTCTTAGATCTCAATGTCTATATTGTAATACCTGCTACTCCACTGATGAGCTGCTGGTGGAAGTGATCTTGGAATTACAATAGAATGTTGTAATGAAAATGTCAACTCAAGGCTTCACAGCAGTCAAAGCAAATCAATTGCTGGGAATCTTCTAAAAGGGAATGAAAAGTAAAGCAGAAGGCATTGATATGCCACTGAACCAATACTTTTTTGTGCTACTTTTGTGCACTTTTTTGGACTGCAGTGACTCCCTCATCTCATTAAGAAATTAAAATAAGGTGCAGTACAACTGGAAGAGGCCTAAAGAAGAATGACAGGGATTATTACAGCCATGAAATAATTTCAGTATGAGGAACCAACTGGTTTTCTTCATTCTGGATCTTTCTCCTGTGAGGCATTGAGGGAGAGGGAATAATGGAAAAGTCTGTTCCTCTTTCTCTGTAGGTTTAAAGCAGTAAATAGCATGCAAAAGTTTAGAGCCAGTATTATTCACTGGCCCTCCCAGTAAGAAAACAAAGGAGTGTCAGATTAAGGTAATAAGTGGCAGGTCCAAAACAAACCAAAAGAACAGGCTCTTGACACAGTAAGTCATGGAAATTGTTGCCCCAGGGTGTTTTTATGGGTTCAGAAAAGGGCAGGATGAACTGCTAGAATAAAATCCATTAAGGCATATTAAATGCAAAAGCCTGGCCTTTGTCTTAGGCTGTTCTGCAAGTGCAGAGTGCATCCAGGAAACTGCTGCATGCTGCTTTGTTTTTGAAACTCCTTTTCCCAAGAAATCAGTTTTTGGCAGATTTGGAGATGAACCTGCTGGCCTGAGCTGGTGGATTACATTTTGTAGGAGGAGTTGGGAGATGGTAGATGAAGACATGGCCTTAATGAGTTGCTCTGATGATATGAAAGGGCCTCAAGAAACAGAATTCCTGGATTCAGGGCTTTTATGCACTGTTATAAAAATAAGAAAAAAGGGAGACTCAGGTGGTTCTGAATTCTTTTTAGTGTGTCCTGATAGATTAAAGGACATTTTTTGATAATTTTAAATGTACAGGACTTGCATCTGCTGCTTTCAAAACTTCAGCCATCTCATTGATACTTTATAATTTCTTCTTATGCCCAGAGTTGTACTTTTTTGGTTTTTGAAGGCTGAAATATATAACATATTCTATTCAAATCAAAATCTGTAGGTATAGAAGGCCAAGGTGCCTGTTTAGTATGCTAACAAAGTTGTTTATCTCACTTGATTACAGCTTTAGTTTTCTGTTAATTACTTCATGGATTAGCCTTGATTCTAGCAGTTGTGTGAAGAGACATGGCCAATATCTGTCATGTTTTTATCAAATAAAGAATGAAGGGTCTAGAACAGAAGACAGAGTGAAATCTTTTGTGCTTATGGAGATGACACTTGCAGGCATAATTTCTGGATTTATCTTGCTGGTACCTTGATTCCCTGTTCCAAAATTCTGTGTGGCTGGACATGACTCGTGTCAGCCATCAGAATGTACAGCTGTAAATGTTCTTTTGACAGTAAATTACATTTCCATGACATTTCTCTCCCCAGATTCTGCAGAAAGTGCTGCATGGATGCAAGGAGAGCATGCTGGGGACCATGGCCCTGACAGCCTGCCAGTTCATGGAGGAGCCAGGGATGGCTGTGCAGATGAGGGAATCTCAGCATCCTTACAACAACAACACCAACTTTGAGGTAGGGCAGGCAGGGCTTACAGGCATGGCTTGAAGCTGGAATCACCCAGGGGTGGAGCAGAAGCCTCTCAGAGTTCCACTGGGGTATCTGTGGGACTGAATTCTGTGCTTGAAGCACCTGTGAAGTCTGTTCAGTCTTCCTTGGAAAAGGCTGATGTCAGATCAGATAGCTCAGACCTTGTCCTGCAAAGAAATGTGTTCAGTCAGGCACTTTAATGGAATTCTAATTCAATCCTATGAAAAGTGCATAACTTACATGGGTTTTACTGTGCATGTGTTTGAAGCAGATCAGATTTGTAAATGGTTTCAAGGCCTTAATGATCAAATGTTTCTACCCTTCCTTCCAAAGATTTGTTTCAGTTGGCCTCTTCCAGTTGGCCCTTGTGCTGTTAGATGAAAGTAGGAGTGGTGTCTTTTTTCTTGTATTTATCATTTTAGACTCTTTCCCTGTCACAAACAATTTCTGACTTTCTTCTCTTGATGCTGTTTGATAGCATTTTTCTGATATGGTTTGGTAAGTAATTATTGCCTCTGGGTAGTCTTGGGATTTTTAATTTCCCTGCTGCTCTGACTCCTCTGATTTTCATTTTTAAAATGCATATAACCCCTTAGGTTCTGGCAGTGAGATCAATATCAGCAACAATTACTGCTTTTAAAAAAGGAAAGCATTGCTGGCAATTCATTTTACATACTTAACAGCTAATGTGAACAATAGGCCATGCTTTACATTTGTTAAATTAGCTCAGGGTAAAAATATCAAAGTAAAAAACTCACAGAGATGCTGTAATATAAAAAATATTGTTCATATAGTGAAAGTTCAGTGGGCTGTGGGCAGTGCAGTGTGCCAGCACACAAAGCTGCTGTGTTTATTTCTCAGGATAAAGTTCACATTCCTGGTGCTATCTACCTCTCCATCAAGTTTGACTCTCAGTGTAACACAGAGGAGGGCTGTGATGAGCTGCTCATGTCCAGCAGCAGCGACTTCCAGCAGGACAGGCACAGCTTCAGTGGCTCCCCTCAGAAATGGACTGACTTCGAGCTTCCAGGTGAGCAGGGCTGCTCCAAGGGCACACAGGACACTGCTGGGGCTCCTGAGAGAAACTCCTGATGAGTTCAATGTCCTGAGATGTGCAGGGAAAAAGCCAATCCTTTCCTTGTCCCACTCTGTTTGCTCTGACGTGCTGCTCTTGCATTTGTTTCTGCAAAGTGCCTTATCTGTTGTTGTGCTGTGACCTTTTCTTTCCACCACTCACTCAAAGCATGCACTCAGCTACTGGAAACAAATTTGATCTTGATTGTGTTCCAACACAGTCCTTGTTCTGCACGATATTCACTGACATTGTTTATGCCCTGTCTTACTTTCCACAGGAAGCATGTTTTTTTTATTTAAAAAAAGAAAAGATATGCTTATCTCTGTGCTCTGCTGCTGCTCTGAGCAAGGAGAGCCAGTGCCAGCACCTTGGCTCCAGCTGGTGCCACAGAGCACAGCTGGAAAAAAAACCAAGGTTTGACTGCCAGCTGCACTCTGGATTCTCTGAGCACATTTGTGAGAGCACAGTGAGGAGCAAATACCACAGAGCTCAAGGACTGCACATCCCCTGCTTCTGATTTTAACCTGGTTTAACCCACTGAGCACTGGGCACTGCAGGAAGCTCTTGACTTCAAGGACTGGCAGCACCTGTGAAGAGATTTAGGAACTTTCTTAGCAAACCACTTTGGGTTACAAGTGCTGGTTTTGGGTTACAAGTGCTGGTTTTGGGTTACAAGGTGCTGGTTTTGGGTTACAAGGTGCTGGTTAAAAGCAGATGTGTGTTCTGTAGAAATATTTTAGATTTTTGTGAACTTATATCTGTCTTCTTTTTCATCCCTAATAGTTGGTGAGGTTTGCCAAGGAGCTGAACTTCGAAGTTCATTGTTTAGAGCAGCCTTGGCTGTGAAACCTGAGTTTCACCTTGTGGAAATTCATCTCCAACCAAGGCTGTCTGCATTAAGGCTCTTGGTTCCAGCAGGTTTTAGCTGAAACCAGACATTTGAAGGCTTCTGGGCTTTTCATTTGATTAAAGGGCCTTCTCCTATGAGTAGGAAAGAACACTGTCTCCATTTCATGATAAAAAGGGAAATTCTTTTATAGATATTTCATTTTAAATCCTAAAAAATGTTTTCAAAATTTTTCTTGTTCATGAAACTTTGAAAATTCTGCTTCCCAATGAACTCTAACCTGCTTGTCCCTGGGTGACAAGCTTTTCCATGGGGCAGAAGTTGTTTTAAGTTTTAATAGCTCTAGTATTATAGAGCACAGTAGGTAAGAAGATATTTTGTGTAACATTACAGCCAACTACCAGGATTTATCTCTGAAGGTGAAGATGCCACAATGGCAAAACCTTTTGAATGTTTTTTTGCCTGATTGTTAAGTGGTCCCATGTTTCAATAGTCCTTCTATTAAAAGTGATTAAGTTTGTTTTCTTCATTGGAGTAGAAATGTTCATTTTAATTTTCTGACAGTACTTTCAAATATTTTAAAGCTGTTGTCCAATGAATTCAGGTGCTGTTGCAAAGAATTTGGATGCCTGTATAGGGGTTCTTGTTTCATAAATCATAACTGATCCAGTGACACAATTGGAAAAGTGAAGTTACATGTGGAGAACATGGAGTTTCTTTAATTTCCTATATTTAGTTATCAAAAATGTAAAAGACATTATCCTTCCTATCCAGTATCTTTAGACAGGGGAAACTATTGTGGGTTTTGCTTCAGCCTCCTCTTTTTGTGCTTCGTAGTTACCAAAAAATAAAAGACCACCTCCCTTAAAACATCTAGGATTAATTAACTTCATATTTTTCACTTAAGTTGTATTTGAGATGGCAAAACTAACTCAGAAGATAATGTTGGCTTTCTTCCTTCCCTGCACACAGGAGACACACTCTACTACAGATTTACTTCTGACATGAGCAACACTGAGTGGGGTTATAAGTTTACAGTGACAGCAGGTCATCTGGGCAGGTTTCAGACAGGTAAGAGATGCTCAGAATGAATTGAAAACAGCCTTTTTTAGTCATTTTGCTGAGCTTTGAGACACCTGTGGTTATCCCTTTTCCTTGAGTTAGAATTTGCATTCAGTGTCTTGGAAATAACGTGATCAGTTTTTCATGTGATCAGTTATAACATGATCAGTTCAAGTTGAAACTCAACTGATGTCTCTTATTTCCTGTGATTTTGGGGTAGAAACACAAAATCTTCACAGAGACTTGGAGATTACAATTATAATAATGTAATTTGCATGCAATATCTCATTACATGATAGTAATTACACAGAGTATTTAGTAAACACTCCAGGATGCCATAGCTGGAAACAGAAATAATGATAATTTCATTTTTCCAAAGTGGTTGTCCTTTAAAATAGGATGGTTCTGGGTCTAATTTTTAGCATAAGAGGTTTTGTTAGTTTATTTCAGAGTTTAAATATTTTTAATGAAATTGAGGTTGATGGATTATTTGCTATTAGCAAAACTCTACTGCATGTCATAATAGGGAGGGCCTGTGTTTTGTTTGCCTTATTTGGGCAAAAATTTAATTTTGGATATGATTCTTTCCAATTTTTATGTAAGTTTTGCCTCAGGAAAGAGTTGCCATGTCAGGATGTAATTTAGAGTTATCTCAGATTTTTATTTGCTATTTTAATCCAATATTTCTGGCTTGCAATACTTGACTATATGAACAAAGCGTGTCCCTACAAAACTGAACAGCTGTTTGAATTTTCTTTTTTTTTTTTTTTTTGCAGGGTTTGAAATTCTGAAGCAGATGCTGTGTGAGGAGAGGGTGATTCCTCACCTGCCCCTGGCCAGGATCTGGGAGTGGCAGGTGGGGGTGGCGTGTCGGCAGACGGGGCACCAGCGCCTCAAGGCCATCCACCTGCTGCTGAAGATAGTGCAGTGCAGCAGCCA
>JAHXMQ010012343.1:29668041-29707076 GCA_020466415.1 Ammodramus savannarum pratensis | reverse complement strand
GGGGTTTTATCTTCCCCTTAATATTTAACTTATATATTAACTTCTTCAGCGTGAATTAATATATCATCCATAACAATCCCATCTCTAACACAGCAGGATCCTCTCTCCCTGCTCCTTGGCAAGGCTGAGTCACACTCACTGCAGCTGAGTCACCAGGAACACCGGGATCCTGGGATCCTGGGACATCTCAGGGATCCTGGAACACCTCAGGGATCACCAGGATCACTGGGACACCTCAGGGAGCACCAGGACACCACAGGTGTTGGGGAAGATGGAACAGGAAAGCCTTATAAATATGATTGTCTGGCAAAAGATTTTGAGAATATGGCAACTATAAGTGAGATTGAAATGAAAGCAAGCTTTGAGATACCTCAGTTACTGAACACCTGGAAAACAATGGTGTGGCCAGCTGAAAACAATCCCCTTTTGATAGAACAACACCCTCTGCTTGCAGACAGCTCCAAGGGTCAGAGCAGATCCTACAGCTTGGCAGAAGGGGCCCAAAGAGGAGTTTTTAGGGTTTAAAATGTAACACAGTATGGTAATGTAATGATTTCATACAGTCTTATAGACTGTATGAAAATGCTGTGGGATTTGTATATTGTACTAGATTGGTGAGTGAGAATTAGAATATTCAGCACAGAAGATTTATGGTATTGTAATGGGAACCTCGCTCTCTCATCCTCTTTACCACACTCTTGCCTTCTCTCTCTTTACTTCTCTCAGTCCTGCTCTGAGCTGTGTTTGGCAGCTCCCAGCAGGGCCCTGCCCCCAGGCCCTGTGCAATAAACCCCAAATTCCAAGCCCTGGTTTCAGAGATCTCTTTCTCTCTGTCCTGCCCCCAATGCTCCTACACTCCAGGATCCCAGGACACCCCAGGGACACTCCAGAGCCAGGCAGAGCCAGCCAGCCCTGGGCTGCAGCCTTAACTTTGGCCCAGAGCCCCAACTCTTCCTCCTGGCACCCCAAGTGCTGCTGACAAGAGCAGGGGGATGCCCAAATCCACCCAAGCACACACACCTGGTGCTGGTGGGAAGGATGGGCTGGGGCAAGGGGCAGTTCCAGGATCTGGCCTCACTTTTGTGCAGCAGAATAATTAAATGAGACCTTTGTACTTCACCCAAATGTTATTGCTCTTTATTGTCCCACTGCTTTGGCACCGCTTCTAAATATTTAATGTGTTGGAAATTGAATTTCTGATTAATGAGAGGTATGTGGTGCGTGGGTTATGGTTTTAAAAGGGAAAAATGGCCTTTAATGCTCTTTAATAAAACAAGACTGGGTTTGGCAACACCACTGAGGCTTTGCACCTCGTCTGCCCCTGTGCTGGGCAGTCCCCAAGCAGGCTCTGACCCTGGCACTGTGTTCAGCTGGAATTCAGGATATCCCATGAGTCACATCCCCCATCCCAGCTCTGCTGCAGGTTTGCAGTGATGCTGCACATCTGGAGCACAGGCACAGCTGGCCAGCTGCTCCAGGAGGGACAGAGCAGGAAGGGGAACAGCTGGAGGATTTCAGGGATGTCCTGGCTCTCCCCCTGCTCGCTGTCCCACGGGCGGACAAAGCCAAGCTGGAATTGGGTGGAAAATGAGCGTTTTCAGGAGAAATGGGTCACACACAGCTGGATGTTCTGTAACCCCAAGGGCTGCAGGGAGCTGTGTGTGGTGTCAGCTGCCCTGAGCACGCTCCCATTTGTCTTGGAGGAAAGAAAACATCCAGTTTTGATATTTAAGATTTCCAGCAGTGGAAAATTCACAGCAGCCACGGGCTGGGGAGCCAGGCGCTAATTGGCGGAACTTGTAGGAAGAGTGTCCCTCCAGCTCTTTTCCACTGGAAAATCCAAAACCTCTCTCCAACTGTTGATTGCTTGTAAAAACTAAAGCAAAACATGCTGGGTGGGGAAGTAGGGGTTAGGGAAGATGTTGAAAGTGTTGGAGCAGCTCTTTTCACTCCGTCAGTACAAATATTTACATTTTTTTTATTGTAAAGTTACTCTTGTTTGGAAATAATTTGTTTTATTTTGCACTCTGTTACCAGCTTTGACAAATCACAAAGAAAACAAAGTGACTTTGCAGAAATATGATGTTTTGGCTAAAGAAGAACAACTGTTTTTATTCCCTAATTTTTCCTGGGAACATTGACATTTTGGGGCCTTTTCCAGCTTGGAAATTTCAGAGCAGGCTCTCATCCCTGTTTCTCCAGCTGTATCATGGAATAATAATTCCTGAAGGGTTAATAAATCTTATAATAATTTTTTAATCCATCCTGTACTGCCTAGTTCTGGGGACTCGAGCCATCTGCCACTTCCTATTGCTGTGCTCAAACCCACCCAGAGCATCTGCTGCTCCCACCAGAAGCACTGCTGGGATTGAGTAAATCAATTAGAGATAATTAACACAGAGTGCTGCAGGTCACACCTCCAGATCATGCAAATAGCATTTGAAAAGAAAATCTTCTCCCTTTGCAAACCCATCTCTGGCTGGGTGAGCACAGGTGTGTTTTCTCCCCAGGTGTGGGAATGGCTCCAGGTGATTTCCATGTCCTGGGGGGGGATGGAGAGGTTCAGGTAATTAGTGCTGGGGATAAAACCACAGCTAATGAGGCTGGGGAATCTTATCCCTGCCCATGGTGGGAGAAGCAGGTAAGAGGGGAGGGCTGGGAGAGGTTCTGGGAAGGCTCCAGGCTCAGAAGTTGCTCTTCATCAACCATGTGGCATCAGATCACAGCCACATCCAGCCTTGTCTTGGGGTTTTCCTTTGGGATTAAGAACTCTTGGAAGCACTGCTGTCCCCAGAACTCTTCTGTGGGGTGGAACAAGGTGGGCACAAGCACTTTGCTTCCACAGTTGGTGCCACCACAGTGTCCCCAGGGTGGTGGCTCCAGACTCACAGTGCTTATTATCTCTTTCCTTCCCAAAATCTTTTTTAATACTGCACAGTCAAACTCCTCCAACCCCATCCCCAACCTCTCTGCTGCTGCTCTCAGAGCCTCCTGTAATGCTTCCTGGCACCTGAGGGTGTGGAGAGGCTCCATCCCTTCCATCCTACAGGAGCTCCATCCCATTCCCACCAGGAGCTTTGCTGCAGGGCTCTGGGGGGGTTCCAGCCCCTCCCCTGGGCTGTGCTGGGAGCAGCTGATGTTGAGGTGCTGGGCCCATGGCATGGTGAGCACAGCTGGGAACACTGGCCAGGGCTGTCCTCAGTCCCAGCCATGCTCCTGATGGCATCCCAGGCTCCCAGCTCATTGCTCACCCAGGGCTGGGGGTGTGCAGGGGGTGGATTGTGGGACAAACACCTCAGTATTTGAGCTTTCTGCTGGAAACTTTCCCTTTTTGTGCCACCATGCCCTGTGCAGCAGTGGGGGGATCAGTCCAGGCTTGCAGGTGCAGGGAGCTGGTTCAGGTGTGGCAGCAGGACTGAGCCAGGGTGGAAAGGGGCCAGTCCCTCCTCTAAAGCCTTTGCAGGGCACCCACAGCCCTGGTGCAGTGTGACATCCTGCCCAGGCTGGGTGTGCAGCATTTCCTGTGTGAGACCTTCCTCTGCTCCCAGCGGGGCCAGAATCACCTCCCACCCTGCATCTCCTGCTCTCAGCTCTGCAGGACCCCTGCTCCAGCCTCTCTGCTGTGCCCCCTTGGCACTACAGGACACAAAAGAACACAAGCTCACACTGCTGTTCTCAAGGTGAAAAAAGGGAAGTTTATCTTCTGACTCCAACATTTATAGTGTTCCAAGAGTGACAGTGGACTGGAGGGTGACACTGACACCTCTCCAATGACACTGGTCAAACCAACAATCCATCAAATTTCTCTTCCTCCATAAAGGAATGCAAAACAATGAGTGATTTACAGAAAATGTGTGAGAAAGTTCGCTACAAGAATGTCAACATCAAAAGGCTTAGAAAATCTTAAAACACCAGGGTGACACCCCCTGAGTGCTGTGAGACACCCTGGCATGAGCTGGGTACCAGTGCAGGAGAATGGGCCCCCTCTCCAGCCCTGTTTTTTGGGATGCTCCAGGGATTTGGCTCAGCAAAGCCTGGGGGAGGCTGGTGGGGGTCCCTGCTGATCCTTGGCAGTGCTGGGGGGCCGTGGCTCCCCCAGGGCCCCGGGGTGCTGCCTGTTCCCTGCTCTCCTCTGGCACATCCTCTCACTCGAGCGCTTCCTTCCTCCCATCCCCTTTTTCCAGTACTGCTGCTGCTGTCTCCTGTCCCAGCAGCTGTTTTATAGCACTGGCTATTTTGACTACTCAGTTAACTATTTATCCAGATGGAGCAGCTCTGCTGTCATGGGCCTGGCATGTTTTTTCCATACACAAATTCTGTGTCAGAGCGGAGGCGACAAATCCCAAGGATCCCTGCGAGGTGTCCTGGGTGTTTCCTTTGGCCACCTTCAGCACCCCCAGCTCCCAGCCCTTCTCCAGCCCCTCTTACACCAAATTTGGGGGGTTTTGTTCTCTCTGTCCCTGCTCTTTCCCTCACACAGGTCCCACCACTGGACCTTGCCCTGGCCCAGCTGCAGTAAGGAACTGGCTGCCTTTATTTTCCTAGCACTTCATTTTAATCAAATGCAAATCCCCAAGGCTTTGCAAAGCTGGTGCCCTGTGCAGATGTCAATTGCTGTGCCTGGGGATGCCCTTTGCTGCCCTGGAAGGACTCCCTGACCCTGCTGGGAGGGGTGGCCCCATGGCCCTTGCTGGCTCTGCCCAGCACTGAGGGTCCCCAGCCCCCAGTGAGGGAGCTCAGGGAGGATTCTGCAACCTGTGCATCCCCACAAAGGCTTCCCTGGGGTTTGAAGCTGGATCTCTGCAGCCCCAGTTAGGGCACAAACCACTGCAGAGCTCAGCAGATATGCTGCTTTTTCTCCCTTTCCTGTTGTTGCATGGGGACTCCTGGCTTTCAGCTGCTTTTTGTGGTGCTGTGATCACCTCTGCAGCCCTCCCAGCTCCCCATCTCCACCAGGAATGGGACACAGCTTCATCTGAACACCTCCTTGAACAAATTCCTCAGAGGATTTTCAGCTCCATCCCACCCTCCAGTTGGGCTGAGGATTTCCCCAGGAGCCAAACCTGTGGCAGATCCCAGCAGAGCTGAGGGTGCTCTCACCCCTGCAATCCCCTGGAACATCCCACAGGCCCTGCTTGGCTGCTCAGCAGCATTTGCATTGAAAATCCCAACTTTGAAATGCAAAAAGTGATGTGATGGAAGCAATTGCAGCAGGCAGTTTACAGAAAAGCCTAAATATTTATTTAGAAACATTGTGTTTTTCCTCTGCTCTTGAATTTCATATTTATTTCCTTTGCTCCATTCTGGGCTGGGCACAAGCAAAGGTTGTAACAGCTTAGCCATGCTAGAGGGGACCTTTCTCACCATCTTACAGCAAAACTAGCTAAAATTCAGAAAACCATTCCAAAACTCTCTCCTGCAACATTTCTTTTTCTCCCAGCCCTTTTCTGAGCAGAGAGGCTGAAGTTTCCAAGCACGGTTGTCACTCGGTGCGTGAAAGGAAAGTTGGCAGCTCCCCAGCCCATTGTCACAGCCCCTTATGAAACTCAAGGATTTCAGCTACATTTCCTCCCTGCTGACCTTATCGAGGTTTGCATGTTTGTTTCTGGCATTTCTTCATGCACTTGCAGGGTGCAAAACACCCAAGGCACCAGGCAGCTCACCCCGAGGTGCCCCCAGCCGCTTGGAGGGAGGCATTGCCTGGGTGAGGGGATTTTAATGAAGGCAAATTACTCCCAGCACAATTTATTTAGTAAATTCCCTGTTGTTCTGTCTGTGGGTTGTCAGCCAAGGTTTGCTGAGGAGCTGGAGCTGATTTGTAGCTGATGGTTGGTGCCTGAAGGCACCTTGGGATGCATCACAGGGATTTTGAGTATCCCATCCCCTTCACAGGGCTGGGATTTCTGGCAAGAATGTGTCCATAAGGGGCTGGGTGATGTAAGGTCAAATCAGGTCAGAAATGTTTATTTTCAGCCTGTGCTGGTTGCAGGACATGCTGCCACCCTTGGCTGCTGCCAGCTGTGCCCAGAGCAGGGGGAGCAGCCCTGCAGTGTTTGTGTGACACACAAGGGCAGCCCTGGCCTGCAGCCACCCAGCAGCAGCACCAGGGTGTGTGTCGGGCTTCCTCCATCCAGCTGCCTGGCCAGGGAGATAAGAGTGGGGCAGGAAGTGTCTGACTCCATGCTGGGATGGAGGAGCCTTGGCTGGGGCTGGAGGGCAGCTCCTGAGCCCCTCAGCAGTGTGGGGATAACCCTGGGGTTGGTTTAATGCTTTTTGTGTGAGGTCCCACACTGGGAACGGTCCCAGTGTGGCTATGGGGGGTTGGAGGGTGCAGGAGGTGGGGCAGCACTGCCAACATCTGTGACCGTGTTCACAGGGCTCTTATGTTGAAGGAAGAGATGAGGATCTGACTCCATATTTCAGAAGGCTTGATTTATTATTTTATTATATATATTACATTAAAACTATACTAAAAGAATAGAAGAAAAGGTTTCATCTCAGAAGGCTGGCTAAGCTGAGAATAGAAAGAGCAAGAATGATAACAAAGGCAGCTGCCTCAGACTCTCTGTCCAAGCCAGCTGACTGTGATTGGCCATTAATTACAAACAACCACATGAGACCAATCACAGATGCACCTGTTCCATTCCACAGCATCAGATAATCAATGTTTACATTTTGTTTCTGAGGCCTCTCAGCTTCTCAGGAGGAAAAAAATCCCAAGGAAAGGATTTTCATAAAAAGATGTCTGCGACAAACATCCCCATCCTGCAGCCACACAACCATCCTGGCTGGGAGCCTGCAGTGACACAAGGGGTGGGCACAAGCACCCCAGGGTCAGCTCCACACTCACCCCAGAGAGGCAAGCTGGAGGAGGTAAGGGTGAATGAGTTCAGACTGGAAAAGGAGAGATTTAGATTGGGTATTTGGAATAAATTGTTCCCTGTGAGGGTGGTGAGGCCCCAGCACAGGGTGCCCAGAGAAGCTGTGGCTGCTCTGGAAGTGCCCAAGGCCAGGCTGGATGGGACTTGGAGCAGCCTGGGATAGTAGAAGGTGTTCCAAACATGGAAGGGAGAGCTGGAATGAGTTTATATTTAAGGTGCATTCCAACCCAGCTTGTTCCATGACTGAGTGAAGCCTCCCCATGTCCCAGGGGAATGCAGCACCCCCCTGAGCAGGCACAGGAACAGGGACACCTCCATCTGCTCAGCATCCACACATCACTGTCAGAGCCAATGTGCCTGAGCAAAGGGAGCTCTCTGCATGCTGTGCACGACTATCCAGAGATGTGGGGCACAGAAAACCCCTCTGCCCCAGGGATTGTGCCAGAGCAGGGTCCTGCACCCTCCCCTGAGCTGGGAGCTGCATCCAGCACTGAGGGTTGTGCTGGGCTCTGCTTTGCCAACAGCAATCAGCAAACAGCCCTGCCCAGGGTGCATGAGGAGGGTTCCAACCTGGCTCCAAAAAAGCCAATCAACCCAAAGCTCTCTTCACAAACCAAGCCTGGAAATGCAGGAAGAATTCCCCTCTGCCATCTGTGCGTGCCCTCCCCCGTGCTGGGATAATTGCTGCATCCTCCAGCAGGCTGCTCCTGGTGGGACTCGGTGTTCAGGGACTGCGAGTGCTGCCACAGCCACCAGGTGCTCCTGCTGCTGCTCCGGGGCTTTGGGAGGGCAGGCAGGGACTGGGATCACTCACTGGGGCTGCAAAACAGCTCGTGCAAAGAGACCCTGGTGTTTTATAGAATCCCAGGCTGGAAGGAACCTTAGGGATCATCTGGTCCAACCTTTCTTGGCAGAAGCACAGTCTAGACGAGATGGCCCAGCACCACATCCAGCCAATTCTAAAGAGTCCAATGCTGGGGAAACCACCACATCCCTGGGGAAATGATTCCAATGGCTGATTGTTCTCATTGTGAAAAATGTTCCTCTTGTGTCCAACTGGAATCTCCCCAGGAATAACTTGTACCCAGTGCAGGGTGTAATTTTTTCCTAAAGGGTTCTTGCACACAAGCTTTTCCTGGAGGGAGGAAAAAAAAATAATCAGAGTAAAAAGAAAATAATTGGAGTAACAAAATGGGGGTGCACATAGGGGTGAGCATCAGCAAACCCAGCAGCAGCTCTGTATCCTCTGCTGTTTTTTAATGCAGTGAAAATGGGAGAGAGCTGAGGTTTGGCTGAGCACAGCCAGAATGATCCTAGCTGTGCCTGGGATTGGGTCTGTGCTGAGCTCCAGGAGAGGGACCTGACTCAACCAGTCCCTAGCAGATCATTTAGGAGTTTTATTTCTTTATGGGTGATTAATGGCAGTGTTTTATTTCTAATGGAAGGAAATGGGGAGGAAATGGTTTCTTGCTTTCATTTGTCAGGGGTTTGTTTAAAAGGGCGCTCGTGTTCCCTGGAAATAGGTCAGGGTTGTGTATTTCCAGGGATGAGGAGCTGCTCAGGCTGAGGCTGGGTGTCAGATGTGTGCATGATGGAGGATCCCAGGTTTTCCTGTGTGAGGCTGTTCCCTCTCCTTCCTCAGCCCTGTGCCAGGGACACCCTGGTCCTGCTGCTGGAACCAGAGGGGTGGAGGCTCCCAGCTGGAGCAGCCTCTGGTGCACAGAGGATCAGCAGCTCATGGGGTGGGGGAGCAGCAGTTCCTGGGGTGGAAATGGATTTTCCTGGGCTCTGCTGCAGGCAGTATGAGCTGTGTAAGGAGGGTGCCTCAGTCCTGGGAGCTGTGTGCCTCCCTGAGGGGTTCTGGAGCAGGTGGTCATGGAATCACAGATTTCTGGATATCTGTCGGCTGAAAAAGCCCTCTGAGATCACAGAGTCCAACTGTTCCCCCATCATTAACCATCTCTTCAAGTGCCACATCTACAAGGCTTCTAAACCTCTCCAGGGCTGGTGACTCCACCACTGCCCTGGGCAGCTGTGCCAGGGCTGGACAACCCTTTGGGTGAGGATATTTTCCCTAATATCCAACTCAAACCTCCCCAGGCACAAACAGAGGCTGTTTTCTCTTGTCCTGTCCCTGTTCCCAGGGAGCAGAGCCTGACACCCCTGTCAGGGAGCTGTGGGGTCCCCCCTGAGCCTCCTTTTCTCCTTCAGCTGCTCCTCATCAAACCTGTGCTCCAGACTCTTCCCCAGCTCCACTGCCCTTCCTGGGCACACAAATGCATTGGGCACAGAGCTTTCAAAGGACAAATCTTGGTTTTGAGTGGAGTGGAGGTATTGCCCACAACTCCCCATGAAAAACAGGGATGAGGAGGCACCACTGGGCCAGCCCCATGGGCAGAGGATGGCAAAGCCACTGTTCCATGTCTTTGCTGCTGCTAGAAAAGCTGAGATGGAGTCACTGCTCTGGAGCCTCTGCCTTGTGCCATGGCTTGGCCACAGGGTGGGATGCAGTGGGGAGGTGCAGAAGGGTTTAACAGGGCTTCACCCCTCATTGCTGCCCTGGCACTGTGCTCAGTTTGGCGCTGGGGAGAGTTTCAGAGGTAAATAAGAATGTCTGGTGTTTTATAAATGCCAGTTTCTGGTCAGTTTGTGCACTGATGTTGAGATGTTTCCATGAGATCAGAGCCAAGGGCTGAGCAAACCCAGGGCACTGGGTCACTTGGGATGACTCTTGCCACCATCCCAAGCCCCTCAGGGGACACACTTTGGTGTCCTGGAGACCTACAGGAGCCAAAAATGTTAATTGTGACAGTGTTCACTGGGGTCTGAGGATGAGGGAAGAGACGAGGATCTGACTCCACGTTTCAGAAGGCTGATTTATTATTTTATGATATATATTACATTAAAACTATACTAAAAGAATAGAAGAAAGGATTTCATCAGAAGGCTAGCTAAGAATAGAAAAAGAAAGAATAATAACAAAGGCTTGTGGCTTGGGCTCTCTGTCTGAGCCAGCTGACTGTGATTGGCCATTAATTACAAACAACCACATGAGACCAATCACAGATCCACCTGTTGCATTCCACAGCAGCAGATAATCATTGTTTACAGTTTGTTCCTGAGGCCTCAGCTTCTCAAGAGAAAAATCCTAAAGAAAGGATTTTTCATAAAAGATGTCTCTGACATTAATGATAATCTGAGCCATTAAAAAAATTTATTTGTGCACTGAAAGGACTCAGCCTTTGGAAAAGTCACCCATGTTCCTCTCCAGCTCCAGCATTGCTGGTGGCCATCCTTCCCCAGCCCTGCTGTGGGCTCTCAGCCTGGCCAGGCAGCCTGAGCCCAGAAATCCCAGCAGCAATGACATGGTTGGGTGCATTTTCATCCCTGCAGGCTGAGCAGAGCTGGTGACACACGGTGGGGCTGGCACTGGAGCTGCTGTGGTGCCATCTGCAGAGAGCCGCCCCCACACCCCTGCAGATGCCATTCCCTGAGCTCTGTGCTTGCCCAGGGTTCAGGGTGCTCCTGGGGGGCTCCACAGGGCCTGGCCAGGAGCCCAGGGTGGCCCCAGACCCCCCCCATCCCCAGGGGGATGCTCTTTGCACCCCTCTGAGATGGATGCAGAGCTGTCACATCCCCTCCCTTTCCTTGGCACACATTCTGAGCACAGGCTCCTTCCAGGCATCCCTCCCTCCCCACCAGCACTTCCAGCAGCAAATGTTCTTGTGATTTTTCTTATTTGATTTAATTTTTTTAAGAAATCTTTTTATCCCAGGCTGTTTCTGATGTAGGAGACAAGGGCTGAGCTCTGCTCCATCTTCAGAGGGATGCAGCTGGGTGCCTTGTAAGCCCTCCCAGTCCTTATGCACTTGGGGATTCTTGTGTTTTAAATGTTAGTTTGGCTCTTTGTATTTTATTTAAAGTGTACTTGGGGACTCAGGAGCTTGTGGGATCAGGTTGACTGAGGGGAGAGAGCTTCAGATTTCACAGGGAAGCTGGAAAACAGGCACGTGTCATTTCACAGGGGGAGAGGAAGGAAGCCAAGTCCCACACTGCATCCCACCAGTGCCAGGAGATGCCCTGCGTGCTCCTTCCTCCAGAGCTGGCAGTTCAGACCTCAAACAAAAACTCACCCAAACCTTGTTTTGAAAGAAATGCTGAGTTCTAAATATATGCATCCTGGGGTTTACATTTGGAGAGCACTTGCTGCATGTCTACAGCTTGAAGCTTGGAGTGTAAAAATAGCACGAGAGCCAAGATTGGTGTGAGAGACTCCAGGAGGAGAGGCAGGCACAGCACATGCCAGCTCACATGGAACCACTTGTCCCCACACAGGGGGCACAGTGCAGCCCTGAAATGCTGTGGGGCTGCTGATCCATGGGGATCCTGCACTGGGGGCTGAGGATAAGGGGTAAAGAAGAAAATAGAGGGTATTATTATATTTTTTTGGTGTTTTTTTTTATTTTATTTTTGTATTTGGTGTTATTATAGTAGGTTATTTTTTTGTTTAAGTTATTGGGTTTTTTAATGTAGTTTTTGTGTTATAGGAAAAATTGCTTTAATTTATGGTTATGTAAGAAAAGTTTAGTTAAAGCTTATTTTTTTTATTTAAGATTTTTTGTAACTTTTATTTCCTCTGATTTTTATTATATTTGTCTAGTTTATTTTATGTTTTATTTTTAAATTTAAATTAAGGAGGATTACTGTTTTGCAAAATTTTTATTGTTTAAGGAACAGGTTAAAATTTTGGGGTTTGTTTGTTTAGAATTTTTATGGTGGTTGGGTTTTTTTCTTGTTGTTGCTTTTTTTTTTTTGTTAGTTGTCCTCTTAGCACATGATATTGAATTTTAAGGTGGTATAAGTATAGGCATAGGTTATGTTTTTCTTTTTTCTCTCTCTCCTGGGAGAGAGAACCAGCTGGAAGGGGTGAATGCAGCAGAGAGAGATGATGTGGTGATGTTCAGAGGGGTCCCAGGACGAGGGAAGAGATGAGAATCTGACCCCATGTTTCAGAAGGCTGATTTATTATTTTATGATGCATATTAAATTAAAAGAAAATTATATATTAAGGCTTGAAAGGAATAGAAAAAAATTATAATAAAATCTTGTGACTGACCAGAGAGTCTGAGCCAGCTGTGATTGGCCATTAATTAAAAACAACCACATGAGACCAATCACAGATCCACCTGTTGCATTCCATGGCAGCAGATAATCAATGTTTACATTTCATTTCTGGGGCCTCTCAGCTTCTCAGGAGAAAAATCCTGGCAAAAGGATTTTTCATAAAACATGTCAGTGACAAAGGAGGTTGAGGTGAGGAGAGCTGTATTTGATCACTGGGGTCACACTCGGTCACTGCAGCACCACTGGCACAAGGTGAGCCTGGAATTGCTCCCTGCTGCCAGGAAGGGAAGCTGGGCCAGCCAAGGGAGGATTTCCCTGTCTCTGGTAGGGCTGTCTGTGCTTAGTGCACAGTGAGGACTTGCAGACACTATAAACAATCATCTAGACCAAAACCACGCCAGGCTGATGGCCCTCGGGCAGGCAGCTCTGTAAAAAGCCAGCCCTGAAGGAGCCTGCTCTCCTTTGACAGTGTCTTTCCTCATTCCCCAGTGCAGCAGCAACGCTGGTCATACTCACTGCACTGCTGTTCTGCTTTTCCTGCCATTCCTCTTCACAGCTTTGCCCAGGAGTATCTCATCTCTGGGAGATGAGCTATCCCAAGGGGCTCATCTTCTTCCCTTAAGCTTTATGTTCCTCCACGTTCCTGGACCTCGCACAGCCATGAATTTATGGGCAGCATTTCCCACAGCCAGCACTGGAATTAGAGGCCATCCCCTGGCACTAATGACACCCCAAACACCGTTGTGTTTGGCTTTTTTCAGAGGCCATCCTCTGGCACTAATGACATCCCAAACCCCGTTGTGTTTGCTTTTATCAGAGGCCATCCCCTGCCATTAATGACACCCCAAACCCCATTGTGTTTGGCTTTTTTCAGAGGCCATTCTCTGGCATTAATGCCATCCCCAACACCATTGTGTTTGCCTTTCCCACGACCAGGCCGCTCGGCAGCCTCAGGCCTGTGGGATTTGGGGTTGAGTGGGAGCAGGGCCATGCCAGGGTGATGGAGAAGGTGTTGCTGGCACTGGGTGTTTCTGAGCATGGGAGAAAGCCCTGGCTGGCTCTGTTTGCCCTGGCAGTGCCTGCTTAGCCCATGTCTTTCCAAGAAGGGACATTTTCCACAGGAGCCGGGAGAAGCCTCCGTGTCCATGCCAGGGCTGAGTCAGCCTGGTCGTGAGGGAAGGAGTGTGTGTGTATGGAGGTGGGGGGCAAATTAGACAGTCAATCATGCTTTCAGCAAGCCTGAAATCATCTGTGATATTTTTATTTCCAGATTCCCGGCTCCGATTTTTGTGGGAAGGTTGTTCCTGGCGTGCTGACTGCAGTGACGCCATGCTGAGGGCAGCCCTGGCAGCTGGGCCTGGGGGTGGTAAGCAAAGCCTGGCACCATCCCATCCATCCATCCATCCCAGAGCTCCTCTCATCCCTGCCCCACAGGCTGAGGACTAGGGACGAATTTCAGCATTGAATTTGCTTTTCAGCCCCTCGATGGCCATGGGGAAGGTGGAAACATCCTCTCCTTGGCTGGCAGCTCTTCCCTCTCCCCCATGGACACCTCAAGGTCTGTGGCACATCAGAGGCCTCCTGGAGCCACCTGCCAGGGCAGGGAATGGTGTGCAAGTGAGAACACTGCTTTGGGAAAAGCTGGGAATAGAAGGAGCCTGCTGGGATGGAGCCTCTGCACTCAGGTGAGGAGAGCAAAGTGAGCAGTGACTTTATGAAAGAACACACTAAATAAATAAAAGCAAGTAAGTGGTCCTTAGTTTCAGAAGGATGAGATGGGGAATTTCCCCCTAGAGAAGCTGCCCCATCCCTGGAAGTGCCCATGTCCAGGTTTGATGGGGTTTGCAGCAACCTGGTCTGGTGGAAGATGTCCGTGCCCATGGCAGGGAATTGGAATTAAATGGTCTTTTAGGTCCCCTCTAACCCAAACCTTTCCATGATTCTCTGATCTCAGGAATGTGTTTTCCCCCAAAGCCTCAGTCCCTGCAGCAATGTAAAGAGGAGAATTTCAAAAGGTTGGGTTTTCTGGGTTGTTTTTTATTTTTTGCCTACTTGGTCCCTGGTTTCTGGCCAGAGGCACAGCCTGAACCCGCCTGGCCCAAGCCCCTCCAAACTAAAGCAATTTGATTTGGAGGGATGCTCATGAACGATGCTTGGAGCTGGGAAACCACCACCAATTCCTCAATCTGGAAGGAAAAAAATGGTGAAAAAAAAAACTTTACATCTCCCATAAAATCCTTGGTGTGAACAGCAGTCCACAGCGATTCCAGGCTCACAATCCAAACTGAAGCTGAGCAATCACACACATTTTTTTTCCCTTGTGGAGCCAAAAGCAGTTCCTGTCAGGCTATATATTTGTTCTCTGATTAATATAGGAGATTTTTTTTTTCAAGGAAGAGAGATGGAGAAGCTGACAGCAGCATGTGAAGGATTTGGCAAAGAGTGTTTTTTATGTTGGGTGTAGGTAGCACTCGAGATATTTGTGAGCTATAAATAGATCCATACTTACAGACCTCCCTCACATATTGTTTCCACTTCTTTTGCAGACTACCTGCAAAACACAGCCACCCTCTGAAGCTGTAAATACAGCCATTACACTGACTGACAGCCCATTCTCCCAAGTTTTCATGCAAAACACCTTTGTGTTTTCTGGGGAATGCTGCAGGGATATGGCCCTTGTGTTTTGGGGTATCAGTGCACCCAGAGGAATAAGGTGTCCTGGAGCTGCAGCAGCGTGTTGGGTAATTCATGGCAAATTTTCAGATGGTTGAGAAATTTTCTTGGTGTGGGCGTCAAATTGGGGTGGTGGTGACTTGGCTTCTCCTTTCAAGATGAAAATACAGTAAAAATTTTGATGAAGGGAGCTACAATAAAAAAAGCTTTTGTTTTGGTCCCTCCATTCCAAACAATCCTATCCTTTTCATCATTTGGGATTCCTCCCCTTCTTATATACAGCAAAATCTTTAAAGGAAAGAATTCCCTATTTTTTTTTTCCCTTAAGAAGTGCTGGAACAAGATCCTGGGACTTTTGAGGGGGGAAAAAATGCTGCTGCCTTTTCTTTCTCCCTGCTTTTTCCAGCTTGATTTCTCAGTCAAACCAGTCCCTTTTCCTCCCTGTTGCATTTTTTTGGCTACAAACTCATCCTCGCAGTCACTGCTGTGTTTTCCCAATCCTCCTCTCGAGCCATCCATCCTAACACTGCACAGAAATGTGCTGGGTTGCCTTTTTTTTGTCTCTCGAGGGCTTCCCTGCCTCGTTGCTGAGGGCTGGTGCAGGTTTATCTGGTTTCCCTTTGTTCAGCACTAAGGAAAGAGGAAGGAAAGGCGCTGCTGCCCGCCTGCTGCTTGGGTAAAAATAGCAGGGCTGGGCTCAGCCTCGCTGCAGGGCCCTTCCCTGAGCCCCTGCTGCACACAGGGCACAAGTGACACCTTTGGGCACATTTCTGGTGGCTCAGAGGCAGCCAGGAGCCTGGAGGATGACAGGATCCCCATTGCTGTGCACGGAGTTTGTTTTCCATCCTAGTGACACATGCAGGGTTCCCTCCTCAGTGTCAGGGTGTGACAGCCCTGGTGGGATCTCTGCAGCTGGAACATCCTGACTCCCTCTCTCCTATGCACAGGGCCTGGCTCTGCAGTGGCTCTTTATTTTTGATATTTGTTTAAAATTTCAAATTACTTTTTAAACTTTTCTATTTAAAATATTGTTATTTTAATTTTTCTTTTAAAACGTTTTAAAGTTTGATTTTGAAATTAAATATTTTAATATTTTACTCCTTGGTGCACAGGGCCTGGCTGGCTCTGCAGCGGCTTTTAATTTTTATTTTTAATATTTGTTTAAAATTTCAAATTACTTTTTAAACTTTTATTTTTTTAAATCTTGTCATTTTAATTTTTCCTTTACAATGTTTTAAAGTTTTATTTTTAAATTCAGTATTTTAAAATTTTACAATAATAACAACAATAATAATGCTATTATTATTATGCTTTGCAGGTCAGCCACTGGCTGAGATCAGGGCAGCCCAAGGTGTCAGCAGTGTGACCCTGGTGACTTTAAATTTTGCTTCATCATTATTATGCTGTGCAGGGCAGCCCCAGGCGCCAGCAGTGGGACCCTGTTGGCTTTAAATTTTACTTCATCATCATCATCAGTATTAGTATTAATATTATTAATATTAATATTATTCTGTGCAGAGCAGCCCAGGTGCCAGCAGTGGGACCCTGTTGGCTTTAAATTTTACTTCATCATCATCATCAGTATTAGCATTAATATTATTCATATTAATATTATTCTGTGCAGAGCAGCCCAGGTGACCCTGGTGGCTTGCAGGGGAGCAGGAGATGAGGGGACATGGGACAAGCTCCTCTCCTGTCCCCAGCGTGGCTCAGTGTGGGCAGCCAATCTCCTGGGAAATGCAGGAAGGACTCACACAGTCAGAAACCCCCTGATTCCCCTTTTCCCTCTCTTCAGTCTTAAAAAGAAATAATGTGTAAAATCCCAGCCCATTATCCCATGCAGTGTGTTGGGTGCTGATGTTCCCTCCTGCCAGCCCAGGGTGAGGAGGGATGAGGTTGGTTTGCTCCCCTGCTTACATCCCCACATCCTGTGGGCATTTTTGGCCTCAAAGCCACTGTGGTGTTTGTCCCCTGCCAAGGGACAGGAGCAGCTGGAGGGGTCAGTGACATCCTGGCTGTGACATCCTGCAGTTCCTGCTGGGCACAGTGCTGAGGATGTGGAAGAGAGATGCAAACCCTGGTGGTGCTGGTCCAGGGCCAAGCAAGTCTCCAGCCCTCACCCTCCCCTTGGTGAACATCACATCTCCATGGAGAGCAGGAATCATTCCTTCTGCCTGCTGGAAACCAGACCTTTTTCCATTTTTGGCTTCTGCTTTGCTGGAAGGAAACATGGAGTGAAATTTTGCCCACAGGGAGAGGGCTGAATTAACCACCTCAACCATGAACCCAGCCCCAGGTGGGTGAGGGACCCTTGGTGCTGCCTGGGACCCTCCTGTTGTGTTGTTTTCTCTGTTTCCTAAACTCCAGCAAAATCCCAGGATTGACACACCACAAAGGCACTTTTTTTTTTTTTTTCCAGGAGGCATTTTGCATCAGGGAAAAACCCACTTTAGTGTCAGAGGGAGTGTTGTGGTGTTCTCCCTTTAATAGATATTAATGTATTTTCCTGCCTTTGAAAGGAATTGGAATACGGTTTTAAAAAAATAGTATAATAATGGGCCAATACTGGTCTGGATTGATACACAGAGGCTCCTAAGTGTGCTGCTGGGGGAAAATGCCAGGGAATTTGGAAACACCACAGGATCCAAACTCAAGTTTGGGCAGCCATTCCTGACATGTCCCAGATGGGGCACTGCACTTGGGAAAGCCCCACTTCCAGCTAAATTGTGGACAGGACATGGAAGAAAAGCTAAAAACATGTTTAAAAGCTGCTGCTGTAAAAGTCTGACTCTTTGGTGAATCCTCATTTTCAGAGCTATCTGCAGCAGGATCAGAGTGTGACGGTGTTCACAGGGGTTCTTGAATTGGGGAAGAGATGAGGATTTGACTCCATGTTTCAGAAGGCTTGATTTATTATTTTATGATATATGTTACATTAAAACTATACTAAAAGAATAGAAGAAAAGGTTTCATCAGAAGGCTAGCTAAGCTAAGAATAGAAAGGAATGATAACAAAGGTTTGTGGCTCAGAAAGAGAGCCCAAGCCAGCAGTCTGTGATTGGCCATTAATTACAAACAACCACATGAGACCAATCACAGATGCACCTGTTGCATTCCACAGCAGCAGATAATCATTGCTTACATTTTGTTCCTGAGGCCTTTCAGCTTCTCAGGGGGAAAAATCCTAAGGAAAGGATTTTTCATGAAAAGATGTCTGCGACAATCAGAGCTGGAAAAGAGGGAGACTGCCCTGTGCAGCCATGGCCTCCCACAGAAAATCCTTGTCCAGACAGACTGTTCCTCCTCACTGTCCCTGGATGTGCCACCTGTGCTGGCCAGGTGCTCCCAGGGTGTCCCTGTGTGTCATCCATGGCCCAAGGCGGGCTCTGCAGAGCTGGCACTGCTGCCCCTGTGCTGCACATCCACACCATCCCTGCACCCTGTACTGCAGATCCACACCATCCCTGCACCCTGTGCTGCAGATCCACAGCATCCCTGCACCCTGTGCTGCAGATCCACAGCATCCCTGCACCCTGTGCTGCAGATCCACACCATCCCTGCCCCTGTGCTGCAGATCCACACCATCCCTGCACCCTGTGCTGCACATCCACACCATCCCTGCACCCTGTGCTGCAGATCCACACCATCCCTGCACCCTGTGCTGCACATCCACAGCATCCCCTGCACCCTGGTGGGATGCACAGCAGGCCTGCTGCTTCCCTGCCACCTCCAGTGGCTGCATTGGTACTCCAAAAAGCCAAATCCTGTTAAACCACACTCCCACATCACCTTCAGTTGCACAGGGCAGCACAGGATGCACAGCCAAGGGAATACACTTCCAGGAAGGGTGGGAACACCAAAACTCCAGCCCTGAGCATCCTGGTGGTGAGGATTGATGTTTGAGCCCTCAGGGAGCAGGACTGACCCACAGCTGCTGCCAGTCCTGGTCAGAGGATTAGAAATAAACCCCTAAGCCTGGCTCTGAAAGGTCAGCTGGCGTGTAACATTTAGAAAAGCCTCTAAGTGTTATTTCAAGGAGTATTATTTTTTTTTCTCCATAGGAAAAGCAAATATCTAAGCTGCTGGAGGGAAAAAAAAAAGGGAAAAAAAGCTGTTCCTGACTCTCCCTTGTGGATGGGAATTTGCTGTCTGTGAACTGGGGTATGCAGTGAGAGGAAGCCTGGAGCAGAATGACAAATGGCAGTGGCACTGCCACCTTTAATTAATTAATTAATTAATTCCCCTGTGTGTGACAGCCCTGGGGCCAGGGGAGGGTGTGGGAGCAGGACAGGGGGCAGGTGCACATCACCCAGGCGGGTTTAGGAAGGTGAGAGGTGTTAATGAAAGAGATTCACACCTCCTGGTGCCACATCCCCTGCTTGGTTTGGGTTGGTGAACCCTGAATTTGCTCTCCTTGGGCTCTCAGCTGCTCTCCTGGGAGCCACCACTGTGCAGCTGTGGTGACCTCGGGGGTGGCAGTGACATCCCTGGAAAGGTGTGAAGGGCACATCCAAGGGCTGGCTCCTGCTGCTTCTGATGCTCTCTGCACTGAGATGAACTTCACAGAATTCAGAGAATCACAGAATGACCAGGTTGGAAGAGACCTTCAAGATCATCGAGTCCAACCCAGTCCCAACACCTCAACTAAACCCTGGCACCCAGTGCCACATCCAGGCTTTGTTAAACACACCCAGGGATGGGGACTCCACCACCTCCCCAGGCAGCCATTCCAATATTTTATCACTCTTTCTGTGAAAAACTTCTTCCTAATATCCAACCTGTATTTCCCCTGATGCAGCTTGAGACTGTGTCCTTGACCTGAGCGAGGTGGGGAAATGTGGATGCTGAACCAGGCAGAAAGGATAGAATAGTTCACTAAAAGCCCTGTATTTTCTGTGGTTGCTCCTGGCAGTGCCAACAACAGCAGACTGTCGGAACCCAGGACATTGCTCTGACTGCCCTGGAGGACTCGAGCCCCTGGCACGGGGCTCAGAGACCTTGGCACAGAGTCACAAACACCTGTGCCTTTGATTTTAGCCCATGGAAACAATTACCAACTTTGTGTGAGGAATTACAAGCCACGAGAGTGTGAATAGAATGATAGTGAATTTATCATAGGGTGAAAATGTAGAATTTTGGGGTTTTTAGAATGGGGGTTCAAGAGGCAAGATGGAGGAATTGTGGCATGTTCTGTCTTTCTCCTTCTTTTTGTCCTCCATCTTCTGTGATGGTGGCACTTTTGCATTGATTTAGAGTAGAGACAGACTGTCTAACATAGGTGATAGGTATTGGAAAATTATTGGAAATAAAGTACAGGTAGTTTTTAGAATAAAAAGATAACACTGCCCTGAGGGTGTCAGTGTGCCTCAACCCTACCTGCCAGCCAGACCTCAACAGGTTGGAAAAAGAATGTTATAGATAAGAGAAAATAAACAACCTTGAGAACCAGAGCTGAGGAATCCATCCTGTCTTCTTCTTTGGTCTCAGGGGTGGGAAAACTTTCTAACTTTCCAACACCTTGGGGTCATCTCTACACAGAGCCCTTGTCACGGGAGCGCCAGGATCCATCACAGCTGAGCCCCACCAGAGCCTGGAGCTGCTCACCAGCACACAGCCTGCTCCCTCAGCCTTTCCAGCACACTGAATATTTTCCCCATCTCAGAGGAACAAAGTGGAGACAAAAGATTAATCTTCCACGGATTGTAAAACCCTCGGAGTGAGGGTGGTGGCGTCGGTTCAGCGCTGCTGGCAGCCCCGGCAGGCTCCAGCCATCCCTGCCCTCAGCCCAGCCAGGCAGCAAACCCACGGCTCTGGGGAGAATTACTCCTGATTTCCTTATGGAAAAGCAAGATTAAAACCAAAACTGTCTGTAGACTTCCATGTCTTGTACAGAGCTCAGTCAGCCCTGGCTGGGTCCTGTTCTTCCTCCCACACCGCAGCCACGGCAAAAAAACGAAAAACAAACCCACAAAAAAACTCCTCAGTAGCCTGGGAGGTGTTAAATCCATTCTTTTCATCTTTTTATGGCTCTCTTAAGCGTGTTTACCTCCCAAAGCTTTTACCGTGGGGAAGCCAAGATAAATAAGGAGGTTTGCCCTTTGTGTCAGGGCTGACCCAGCACAGAGGGAATCCCCCACACCTGGGGGGCTGCCAGGGATGCAGCCCAGCTCCCTCCACAGCCTGGGATGTCTGTGGACCCTTCCCTTGCAGTATTGAGTGTTTGCAGTCCATTTTTCCTCGCTGACTAATTTACAGCTCCCATCGCTAATGGTTTTCATGGATTGCTTAATTATAGGCAGGGTGGATGGTGTTGCCTTGTTAGCAGGGCTGCCAGATGTTCCCATTGTAACTGTCACCTCCCTCTCCCAGCCTTGCCAAACTTTCACCTTGGCAGCTGGGACATCATCCTTGTGCTCTTTTCCAGTTCTAGGACTGGCATCATCCCATGAAACTGGGAGAAGCAGGAGCAACAGCCTGCACCTGGCCCAGGGGCAGGGATTCATGTGTGAGGTGGGACACTGCTGGGCTGGGAGAACGTGACAAAAGGGTCAGGAGATGCTGGGGAGAGCAGTGAGGGTCTCCATGCACAGTCACACAGCTTGAGCTGTCTGTGTCTTTGTTCTTGTTCTGCACAATGAGCATTAAACCAGACCTTCACCCTCTGGTGTGCAGGTGAGGCAGTTTGTGGTGTAGGGCCTCATCTAAATCATGTCCAGGAGGACACCAAGAACCCTCTTTCCCATGGCTTGCTCCAAGGGCAGCATGTTTACCCTGAAATAGCCTAACAAGCTGCCTGTCAGGAGCTCCCATACAGGCTGCAGGCTGGGGATGGAGGGTCCCATCCCACCCCCACCAGAGTCACTGCTCTGGGAGCAGCCCCCCAAGTTTTGGGGGTGATCTAGTGCATCAGCACCTCTGTGCCCCTGGGCAAGAGCACATCATGTGTTAATGTTTGCACACCACATCAATTCTGCCCATGCACCTGGTGGAAATCTCTCTAATGAGGACAGCCTGAGGGAACTGGCCCTCTTCAGCCTCAAGAAGAGGTGATAGAGAGGGGACTTCACCCATGACTGTCAGTGTCTGAACAGAGGATGTCAAGAAGATGGACCAGGCTCTTCTGAGTGGTGCCCAGAAATAGAACAAGAGGTAATGGGCAGAAATTGATGCCCAGGAAGTTCTACCTCAACATGAGGAAGAACTTCTTTCATTTACATTGACCCAGCACTGAACTATCTGCCCAGAGGGGGTGTGGAGTCTCCCTCACTGGAGATATTCCAGATCCCTCTGGACACAACTCTGTGCCATTGCTCTGGGATGATCCTGCTGGAGCAGGAAGGTTGGACCAGATGAGTTGCTGTGGTCTTTTCCATCCTGGGATTCTGTGAAACACTCAGCCCCATGAGCCAGGCAGCTCTGGGACAGGCTCTGGCCAAGGGCAACACTATTGCCTGGGAGGCTCAGCAGCAGGAACAGCACTTTTCCTCCCAAAACACTCCTGAGAGGCAGAGGAATACAATGACAGAGCTTGAAGCAAGGCCAGCCCTCAGGGCTGGAGCTGTGCTCCTTGCAGGAGGACCTGTGACATTGTGGGCTGAGCTCTGGAGCACCCTCTGCCTCCCACGCCTCAGCTGCGGTGAACCAAAAAAATGAGTTTATCAAACTTGAAAAGGGAACTTGCATTGCTTCAGGACTCCACTCCAGTGGAAGCTGCAAGACATTTTCTAGAAATGAATTTACATAGAAATAAATAAGCCAGAGCTCCTCCCTGAGATATCTGCTGTCCCTTCCTGGTGCTGGCTGCTGGCTCTGCCTGGGGTATGTTTGTGTAGAACTGGGTTTGTCACCCTCTCAGCTGGAGAGCAGTGCCAGTCACCATCAACTGCAGGCTTCTTCCAGCAACTGTGGGAAAACTGGAAGTACCTGAAAAGTCAGGAGTTGGTGTTCACATGGGGAGAGTCATTGGGAGCAGGTTTGAGCCGGGTCATGGATGAGCTGCTGGAGTGGGGGAGCCGGGTCAGGTGTACTACATTAAAAGTCCTGCAGGTGTGGTGGTAGTGGTGATCCTTAACTGGATTGTACAGTGGATTTTGGGGACAACCCTTCTTTTCCAGGTCAGGGTAGCTGCCATGGTGCTGCTGGTGGTCACTGCTGCGTGGAGGAGCTGCTAAAATCAGTCATTTTGCTGCTGGAAGAAGGCATTAAGTAGCCCATGGCAAAGAGGGATGTAAAGCCCTTGTGGGGTATAACTGGAGCTCTGGCCCACCTGGAGCTGGCAGGAAGGGGACAGGGAACCTGGCTGAACAGGGGAGTGATACACGTTGAAAAATCCTTGCAAAAACATAAGAGCCTCCAGGATAAGCCCATTCCTCAAATAGGGATGCTCTGCCTCGTGTGGGGGGACAAGCAGCACTGAGGAGTGTGGGATGTCCCAGGATGTCTGGGACATGCACAGTGAATGCTCAGGTTGTACCACACAGGAGATCCCTGGATCCTTTCTCTGTCTCCCTGCAGTGACAATTTCCATCTCACATTTCCAAAGACAAAGGCAGCCCAGCACAGCTGCCCCTCTCTGGACACAGTGCATTGGTGGCAGCAGTGTCAGTGGTTTCCACAGGTGTCAGGCAGGGATTTGTAATTCCAGGGCTCCTGCTGCTATCACACAGTGATAATTCTGATCCCAGGACTGGGATCCCAGTCAGTGGGCATGGAACTGCTGTGCTTCCAGCAGAGGGGTTGGGGCATGCTCAGCTTCCAGCTGGAAGTGGGGTGCTGGAGGGGACCCAGGGAGCAGCACTCTTAGGCAGCCCCTTAGACCCCACAGCTGAGCTGCACCCCTGCAGCATTCCCACCTCCTTCCATTGCTCCTGATATTTTTAATATTATTTTTGTGATGGAAACTTTACTTCTCGTCTTAACTTCTTAAGACACAGCTATTTCCTCTGGACTGTTTCCACTGCCCACAAACCTGCCCACTTCTCAGCCTGGAAATCTGACAAAACACCGACAGGCTGAGAGAGCTGGGCTGCACAGCCTGGAGAAGGGAAGGCTCAGGGGAGACCCTGGAGCCCTGCCCAGTGCCTAAAGGGGCTCCAGGAGAGCTGGAGAGGGGCTTGGGACAAGGGCCTGGAGCGCCAGGACATGGAGGAATTGCTTTAAGCTTGAAGGAGGGGAGATTTAGATTAGATATAAGGAGAAAATTGTTCCCGGTGAGGGTGGAGAACCCTGGCACAGGTGGCCGGAGCAGCTGTGGCTGTCCCTGGATTCCTGGCAGTGCCCAAGGCCAGGCTGGATGGGGCTTGGAGCCACCCGGGACAGTGGAAGTTGTCCCTGCCATGGCAGGGGTGGCACTGGATGACCTTTAATGTCCCTCCCAGCCCCTGCCCCGGGCAGCAGCGGGCACGGAGCCGCAGCGCGGGGCTCCGGCGGTGCCGGGGCTGCCGAGGGGGCGGTGCTGGCCCCGTGGGAGGCGGTGCCGGAGCGGGACGGAGCCGTTCGGAGCGGGGCGGTGCCGGGGCGTGCCCGGCGCGGGGCGGGCGGGCGGAGAGGTGCCGAGGGAGGCATCGCCGTGCGAGCGGCGCCCCGTGTGCCTCCTGCGGCCCCGGCCAGCAGCCCCGGGCCGGGGCATGGAGGCGGCGCACAGCATCCCCGTGCTCGACGTGCTCCGCCGCTTCGGGGTCAGCGAGAGCTGCGGCCTCAGCCCCGAGCAGGTCCGCCGCAACCGGGAGAAGTACGGCCCCAATGGTCAGTGCGGGGGATGCGGGGCGGGCGTGGGACGGGGCAGCGATAACGGGACACCGGCATCCCGGCTGGGACCCTACCGGGAGCCTCCCGACCGGGACCGGGATGGGTACCGGGATCCTCCCCACCGGGATGGGGTTGTGAAGCGGGGTTTTCCCCACCGGGATGCGGTTGTGAAGCGGGATTTTCCCCACCGGGATGGGGTTGTGGATCTGGACCGGGATCCTCCCCGCCGGTCCCGGCAGGGTCCGGGGTGCTGCCCCGGAGCATCCTCCCGGCCCCGGCTGTGCGGAGGATCGCTGGGGATGTGCCGCGGGACACCTGTTGATCCGGGCAATGTTGACCGGCTTTAATTGAAGGCTAATTGCAGCGGGTTCGGGCGGCCAGGAACGTCGGCAATTAGCGGGGTGTTAATTCCGCTAATTAACAATAATAATTGGCGGAGTGACAGAAAGCGGGGAGGGACAGCGATATCTCGTTACCAGGAAGGAAAGAGGGGAAGGTCTCGTTGCCTGCGGGTGACCGAGGGAAGCCCCAAAAGAGCCGTGAGAGGTGTCCTGGGGGGATCTCACTCGCCCCCACCGCAGCCCTGCCTGTGGGTGCTGTGGGACAGGGAGCGGTGGTGGGGACACCGTCCGTGTGTGTCCTGTGTGTCCCGGCCCTTTCGGTGTCACACTGACCCGGGGGACCCTCTGCGGGCACCTGGGCATCTTCACAGGTCTGAGAAGGGGAATCTGTAAACGTTTTGAGAGTGCTCAGTGTGCCCAGGAAGGGCTGGCCGGGGTGTCTGCACCTACCCAGGTGATTTTAGGGTGGCTTTGTTCAGGCTGTGCCCGAGCTGGGTCGTTAACTCTACATAGGAAACAGGAGGGTTGGGGCGGTGTGCTCCAGTGCTTTGGGGCAGTGAGTCCCTTCTCAAACTTCTGCAAGGTGATCAGAGCGAAAACTCTCTCCCGGGTTGAGCTTGTTGCCTCTGCTTTTTGCCTGATCCTCACGGATGAGGCTAAGGGAAGCCTGAGTAGCTGCTGGCAGCATTGCTGTGTGCATTTCTGTTTGTTAGGTGGGATCAGAGCCCTGTGAGCAGCTGCTCTGTGCTGAGCTGTGCTCAGGGCCCCCCATCCATGCCAGCAGTGCTCCCTGTCCCAGGCAGCTCCAGCTCAGTTCCCTGGGCCAGCATGGTCAGGGCTGCCCTTGCCATGGAGCACCTGCACCAGCTGCAAGCAATGGAGCATCACACCTGCTCCTGCTGGGCTTGATTTTGGAGAAGGGCAGCTGGGGACCTGCCTGGTTAACTGGGAGGAGGAGGAGCCCCTCTGCTTTGGGGGCTGAAGGCAAAATACATCCTTAATGCAAAGTACATCCTAAATGCAAAATACATCCTAATCAAACAGGTGGCTGCTCTGATCTCAGGGTATAAGTGCAGCCAGTTTCTGGCCCACAGCAGCATGCGGTGAGGGGTGGTCTGTGCTGTGCAGCAGGGTGCCACCATGGCCATCACCATGGTGGGGCTCCTGGTGGCTTTGTCCCTGTGCTGTTTGCCCAAGTGAATCACCATCCCTGAGTCAGGCACGTTGGCTGCTCGGTGGCACCGGGCTCTGCCTTGGCAAAGGGAGCTCAGAGCTGTGACGTAGGTGCAGAGCAAAGGGTTAGTGGTGGTAATTAGTTTGCCTTTAATTTTTTTTCTTTTTTTTGCTTCCTCCTCTCACAAGCTGTGGCTCTGTGCTCTCCTCACTTGGCAGTTTTGTTTCCCATGCACCCCAGCTTTGGTTTTTGGGCTGTTGGCTCACAGGAGCTGCTGACTTTGGGGTGTCCTGTGCCTCTCACCTCCCAAGTACAGCTCTGCAGCTCCTGTGCTGCACAGCCTGCAGTGATGTGCCTGAATCTTGAGGGCAGTGATGTGGACAGTGCAACCCTCAGTGAAATGTGGTCCAAGGTTTTCTAGAATTCTGAACTTCTGCAATTTCTGAGCAGTATTTATGTTTTTCTCATGGTGCAAATGAGACGTAGACAGTTTAGAACAGCTTAAAACCATGCAGATAGGGACCTATGTGGTTTGCTTGGTTTAAAACCTTAGTTTTAAGCAGAAAGTGGGGGTTTTTCCAGCATGGTGAGAACTTGCAGGTTGTGTTGTGGCAGCAGGCACCTTGAGGGTCCTGTTTGGGAGAGCTGCTTGGGATGAGGGTGCCACAAGGGAGCAGCTTGGGACGATGAGCTGGGCTGTATTAAACTGCATTTCAATTTAGGTTTAAATTAAACTCTAGCAGCACAAGTGTGGGGCAGTTTGGTGACTCGTTTGAGCTTGCACAGAAGGGGAAGAAAGATCTTGTGTGGCTCGAAGTGCAGAGCAGGCCTTGAGCTCCAGCTGCTTTCATTTTTGCACCCTCCTGTCTCACATTCATTCATTTCCTTCTAATCTTGAACTTCAAACTGCCAGTGTGGTCGTGAATCACAATCTAAAATACATCATCTTTCTGAAAAACTGCTCCTGACATGCTTCACAGAGCTGCTGGCTGCTGCTTTTTTATTGCATTTAAAAAAATACAAGCTGCAACGAGCTCTGACGTTAAGTGAGAAGCAGCCATCATTGGTGTGACTGATATAAAAAATTATTTCATTTTTGGGGGCGGTGTTCTTTTGGAGCTTAAAATTGTTGTTTTTTCAGATCCAGGGCTCACCAACACATTTGCAGGAGGAAGCAGAGAGCAATAGTGATTATTTGGTATCTCCAGCTCGTGGCTGGGGAGCCAAGCAGTGTGGTACAGATTAGTGGAGTGGAAGGAGATATTTCTCCATTAGGAAGAGCTGGTGTTCTCGTTTCAGCTGTCATCAGTGCTGTCAGCTTGGCCTTTCATTTGCCAAGGAAACTGGAGAAGCCACAGAACATTTAGGTCTCACCATGGCAATTCTGAATCTCCCAAGTCAATTTTAATTAATAAATGCTTTGGATGTCTCACATGTGCCTGGCAGGTGCTTCCCCATACCTCATCCCATCCACCAGCTCCAAGCTCCACAGGTTGTTTTTTTGTTTTTACCACAAAACTTAAAAAAAAACCCTAACAAAATGCACATCTGTTATAAAATAACAGACTGAGCAGGAGGGTATGGGCATGCACCCTTCCTAAATGTAAAACCAGGGGCACAATTTCCCTGGTTTCACAATTTCACAATTATTTGATTTTTGCCAAGGAACGACAGATGTAAGCAGGAGTTGCTTTGTGGACAGACAAGTGATTTTTCTGTTTTAAATATAGCTCTGATTTATCTCTTCTAAATGGATTTCTGAGTGTAAATGAGCGTACATTTCAGGCAGGATATTGCAGGCATTAATGTGTATGCATAATTTTATTTGCTCCATCGGTAACCTAAATGGGCTGTGAATGTCAGCAGAGTCAAACTCGAGGTTTCAGTATAGGGGTGTTTATCTCATCTTGTCTTTCATCTCCTCTGACTCTGAAGCTCTGCTGTGGTTGGAAACTCAGCTGGGCAGGCCCATCCTGCCTGTGGGGCTCCTTGGGGCTCACCCATCCTCTTCTCTCCCTGCTCTGCTCTGGGGGTGTCCCCACTGTGCTCTGCAGATCCCATGCCTTGCTGCAGGTGCAATGGAGCTGCAAACCAGCTTCAGCTCAAAGCCCACCAGCAAATTTAGTTGTTTTTTCCACCACACCTCGCTGTGTCTCTGCCAGCCTCACTCAGGATCCCCAAATCCCTGTGTGTATTTTCCCACGTGCATGCCCAGCCCAGGAGACATCCCCGAGCCCAAATCCAGCTGGGCTGTGCTGCTCCTCTCCTCAAACCCACCAAGGCTCTTTCTCAAGGCAGGAGCACACATGTGAGCCCCTGTTTTGCTAGAAACACCACTGATAGCTGATTTATTTGCACCCTTTTTGGGATGTGTGTGTCGGCACACACGCCTGCGGCGGGGGCTTGACGTTGGATTCGCTGCTGGCGGTTGCTAACGAGCCAAGGTTATGCTCCAGCTCTCTCTTGACAATAATAAAAAGCAAAAAAAAAAAAAAAGAAAGAAAGAAATAAAATTTCTATTTCATGCTGAAGTATTTGAGGTGGCAGCAAGGAGAGGAAAAGCAGCATTTTCTGACTCATCAAACTCTGCGCTCTGTTCCTCTGTGCATCGCCCACCTCTCCCACCCCCGAAACACACGCTGAACACTCTGATTCATAAACATGCTACGGGTTGAGGGTTTTTTTTTTTCTCCTCCTCCAAATCCTTTCCCTGAGGAGACATGCTGAGGCATTCAAACCTTGTGAGTGCCTTCAAATTTGGGGAGAGACTACACAAAGTTTTCGTAATTGACAGGGAAACTTGGGATTTTCATCTCTATGTCATCCTCTGAGGTTACCTGCATTCACACCTACCTTTAAAAAACACTGTGAATCAAGAGCAAGGTTCAGAAAAAATGAAATCTGCTGTCTAAATGCTGCAGGAACAAGGGAAGGAAGGTTTGCAGGGCCATAAGACACCAGAAACTGCTGTGGGAGAAGGGATTGTGCCTGCAGGTCTTGTGTTTACCCCTGGGGTTGGTCTGCCTTGTGGCACAAGTGTTATTTCATGAGTGTTTTTATTTCATTGCTGTGTTTAAAGCTGGGGGTGGTAGAGCTGGTGCTACAAAACACTGATTTAAGAGGAGCTGGATGCACTGTGGATGCCCAGATGCTGGCTTGGGAAGTGCTGCTTCCAGTAAGGGGCTGGAATGTGTCCTCCAAAAACACCATTAGCAGCAAAATACCCCTCTTCTCCCTGGGTAATGCTTTTCCTCAGTAATTCAGGTGTCTCTTTTGAAGTCCCTACTCCAGCCAAGGGTGTATGGCCATCCTAGAGTCATACTTGCCATCACCACAAAGTCACACCTCTGCTCTTTGCCATTTCAGCACCATTTGGTTTTTCTGCATGTTTTAAACCTTTTCTTACCTCCAGATCTGATTTGAAGTGCTCCATTTCTGTGGTCATCTCCCCCCCAAGGTAAATCCCTGAAAAATCCTATTGATAATTATGTTGCAAGTCAGTTTCCCTTTCTAAAGCTTCCCTCAAACCCATTTTTCTGGAGTGAAAAGCCTCACTCCATGCCTGCTGCTGCTGTTGCTTTCTTCCTCCCGAGGAGAATTTTAATTTTTGAGAAGCATCCAAGCTGCTGCCTTTTCACTCTGTGTTTGATCTGCTCCTCAGAAGGGATGTGTGAGAACAGGAGGCTCCTGGCTCTGGCTGTGACTCTGTCCTGGCACAGCCTGAGCCCAGGTGATGCCCCTGAAGAGGGGCCAGGGGTGCAAATGCTGGCACAAAACAGGGCTGAACAAGGCTCAGGGCTGGGCAAGGGACACTTCAAGTGCCTTTAAGCAGGTGCTTGTTGTTTCTGGTGGTCTCTCAGGACCAAGGCTGATGCTCTCTGCACAAAAGCTCCCTGGAGAGCAGCATTGCCAGGGCTGTCCTGAGATTTGCATCAGGGATCTGAACTGCCCATCAAAGGTCTGCTGGCAGCCCCAAGGTGCTTCTATTTTCACAGCCCTGAAAAATGAGGTGGTTTGATGCTTTTTGGTATGCTTGAACCTCAGAAGAAGCCAGCTGTGATTTTTCTCCCACACACAGCGCTTGCAGAGTCAGTTGGGATGCTGATACCCCTCCAAAATTTTTTTTAGGGTTATTTTTTGTGAGCTATGAGCTAGATGGTGAATGTTTGCATCCTGTGCCTTTTTCCCAGCTGGTGCTGCCCCACTCCTGGGGAAGGGGCTCCTCCCTGTGAGGCTTTGCTGAGGCTCCAAAACTCCAGCCCCAAAACCCCTCTCTTGGTCCATCCAGCTCACCTGGGGGGGGCAGTGAATGTTCCATCCCTGTTAATGCTTTCAAAGCTGTTGAAAGAAGGACTGAGAGGTTAAGAGCAACACCTGGGTTGCATTCCATGGGGGATTAGGGCATTGAAAGCAGAATAACAAACCTCTGTGGGCAGGTAATGCCGGACATGTGGGTGCTGACATTACACAAGGGTGGTCTAGAATTCCTACTCACTATTTTTGATGGGAAAAGCCCATCAGGGCAGTGCTCCCTGCCCAGCCCCTTGCTTCTCTCTGCTCATCAGGAGCAGTGGAGCTGCAGACACAAGGCTGTTTTCTCCTGGGCTGGCTGCTGGGGTGTGGGTTAGGGCAGCAATGGGATGGAAAAGGGGAGGAGAGGCACTGGGATGTGGACCAAGAGCTGGAGCAGGATGATGTTTTCTGGCACTGCTGGCACTCATGGTCTCAGTTACAAGGTAAAAATACATGATTATCAGAAGAATGTTGGGTTTTTCTGCTAGCTTTTAAAATATTTCTTTCCTTTTTTCACTTTTCACCCTCCTTTTGTCCCTTCCCCTGGTTCTCAAGGATGAGCTCCCATTGCATCTCAGCTGGGGTGAAGGCAGTGCAGGCAGCCCCTCCTGCTCAGCTGGAGCACCTTGGGCTGGAGCAGGAGCTGATGCTGAGGGCACTGGGGTGGGTGGAGGAGAAGGGGCCTGGACTGCTCTGGGTGGCTGCAGGACAGAGCTGTCTGGGCCTTCAGTCCAACCCAGTGCAATGTTAACACACGGAAAACTCAGAAAGCACCAACCCTGCATTGGTGTTGAATGGGGTTGAAGCCCATTCTTTATTCTGCATATGATAATTCTTTTTTTGGATGATATTGTTACTCATGATCTTTTTTTTTTTCCCTGTATTTTGATGTTGGTAGCATTGGAAGTAGGAAGTACATCAATAACCTATATTTTTTTAAAAAATCCCGAGCGCTCAGTGGAGCTGCTGTTAGTACCAGTTACGTCACTGCAAAACAGGTAGCAGAGATCTGGAATCCAGAATTTGGTCTGGATCTTTTTTTTTGTATTTCAGTGCTGGTAGCACTAAAAGTAGAAAGTACATCAATAACCTATATTTTTTTAAAAAATCCCCAGCACTCAGTGGAGCTGCTGTTGGTAGCCGTTACCTCGCTGCAAAACAGGTAGCAGAGATCTGGGCTGGAAGTGTAGAAATGTTGAAAGAACTGAGCCAAACAGCAGCACAGAAAATTGTGGTTACTCCAGTATTTCCATGACGTGAGCGAGCACCGGAGGCTGCTCCGGGGGCGGTTAACCCTTGGCGGGCCGGGCCGCAGCGCTGCCTGCAGCACACACAGGAGGCTCCTAATTCCCTTCAGCATTCATGGGATTCATGCTGATAATCCTCTCCATGGCTGCCTTTAGTCCAGCCAGTCATCCGCTGAAAGAGGGGAGGACTCATCTGAGTCCATCTAGATGCTGAATTAATCCTCACCAGCGATTAACCTGGTGTCTGTAACAAGCGTTTGCTGGTTTGCCGTGGGAACCTCCCGGTTTCTGAGGTTTGGCTGCTCGTTATCACTCTATAAAATCCTTTTCTCTTTGTCACCCGCAGAGGTGGAGAGTGTGAGGTCAGGCTGTGGTTTGGGGGTGATCCCATCTGCCCGGTCCAGCACATCCCGGGACATTCAGGACATGGGGTGGCATCAGTTTGTGACCTGGGATGGCTGAAAGCTGAAATGGTGTAGCTCTTGTTAAACTCCAGATCTATAGTAGTCCTAAACCTAAGGCACTGCTCTGATCGTCAAAATCCTCCTGATATTTCAATGCTCAGAAATCTGCTGGATGTGCTGATGCAGGTCCTACCTAAACCCACTTGAGATTATATATATCCCATTTTATCACTTATATATCCCATTTGAGATTTTATATATGTATATAATTTTCCCATTTGGGATTATAGATGTATGTCTTATTTGATAGCCAACTAATGTAACTTATTAACCCACTGATAACATATATATATATAGAGAGAGAGAGAGTATATGATAGCTGGGATTATATACATGTATGTAATTTGCCATTTGGGGTTATAGCTATATGTCATATTTGATAACCAACTAATATAACTTATTAACCCACTGATGACATATATATATATATATATAAATAAATATTATATATGTAGATATATGTATACATACATATATATAATATATATACAGTATATATATATGTGTGTGTATAATTTGCCATTTGGGATTATAGATGTACGTCTTATTTGATAGCCAACTGATATAACTTATTAACCCATGGATAACACATATATAATAAATATTATATATTATTCATATATATGTATATATACATACATATATAAATATACACATACAGTGTATATATATGTGTATCATTTCCCATTTGAGATTATAGAGCTGTCTTATTTGATAACCAACTAATATAACTAATTAACCCACTGATAACATATAAATTACATATATATATTTATATGTGTATACATATATAATATATACACAGTATATAGATATATGCAGTACATATATATAGTGTATATATATAGATAGATATTGTATATGTATATATAGTGTGTGTATATATATGTAGTGTGTGTGTGTGTGTATATATATATAGTGTGTGTGTATATATGTACATATAAAAAAATTTCCCCCCATACAAACATTTGCAAGTAACTATGGGACACCTTTGAACTAAAAACCCCTCTCTGGAGGAGAACCAAGCCGAGGCAGTGAAAAGCCGTGTGTGTGTGTGTGTGTGTGTGTCCCTGTGGGAGCCGGGCGGTCCCTGCAGGAGGGAGAAGCTCTCGATCCCGGTGTTCGCGGAGGAAATCCGCTCCTTGCGTCCCCTGTGCCCCTGGGTTCCTGCCCGCGGTATTTTTGCTTCGGGTGTTTCCTGCTGTTGGAGCGCTCCGTGTGTGTGACAGCGGGGAGGGATGGCACAGAACCCGGGCTGGCTTCTCGCTGTCCCTGAGTGCGCTCCGGTCACCCGCGGGTCCCCAGATCAGCCGTGCCCGGGCTGCCTGGGAAAGCTGTTCCAGCCCGCACAGCCGCTCCGTGTCCTCCTGCCGTCATCAATGGCCAAAACGCGTTTTTCTCTTTGTTTTGTTTTGGCTTTTTCCCTTGTGTTTCTGGAGAAACCTTCCCTGGAGCGCTTGCAGAGCTGTTCTCAGAGCAAATGCAAGGCTCCGGGGTTTTCTGCGTTGGATGTGTCCTTTATTATACAGAGTGTGCTTTAAAATAATAATAACAACAATAACAACAATAATAAAGGGCTAAATAGAAGGGATGATGATTATTATTATTATTGGTTTGATTGGTTTGCGTCTTTCTTTTTCTGGTTTGGAAACAGTTTTCCTTGCACGGGTTGGTGATAAAAAGCAGTTGTTTTTTGGGAAGGCTGTGTGGGTGGGGGAGATTCTCTCCTCTTCTGCTTCCTTCCAAAGGGGAGTGAAAGCTCAGAGATGCTCGAGGAGGAGCTGAGCTGGGCTGAGTTTAGCTGAGCTGGCTGGGCTCAGTTGAGCTGAGTTTAGTCGAGCTGGGTTCATCTGAGCTATGTCCCGGCTCCGGCCCTGCCCGACTCCCCGGGGCCCGGCCGAGCTGGATCCAGCCCAGCAGGAGCAGCCGAGGTCGGGATCACCCTCCCCTTCCCTTCCCCTCACCTGCACTTTCCCTTTTCCATTCCGCCGCCTCCCGAGTCCGCTCAAGGGCTAAATTAAGGAACCTGCGGGGAGCGAGTGGAAAAGTGAAAATGGAAAAGGCTGGCTCAGCAGGGAGAGGGGAAGTGATGGAGCACGGAGGGTTCCCCTCGGGTCATCCTCGGGGTGTTCTGTGGGGTTTTGCAGCTTTTCTGGGCTTTTCCAGGCTTTGAGAGCCAGGGATGTTCTGTGCTCCCCTCCAGAGGGGATTCCTGCAGCGGCCCAGGGGAAGGGGCTGCTCTGCAGTGCTGCTTCAGACCCACTCTGGGGTTCCTCTTCTGTCTATAAAGCCTAATTCAATTTATTCTTCCCTTTTCCACCCTAATATATTTAGATTTCCCTGTATTAATATATATATATATATATATATATATATATATATATATATATATATATATAAGATTTTATCCTAATGCACAAATATATGTTGGTATCATGTTTGTATACATATATATATTTATAGGCCTTTATGAAGCCTTATATAAATTCAAATTATTCTTCCTTTTTCCACACAAATATATTTAGTTTTCCCTATATTTTTATATCTCTCTCTCTATATATAAGATTTTATCCTTATGCACAAATATATGCTGGTATCATGTTGGTATACATATATGTAAAATATTTCATTTTTATAGACCTTTATAAAGCCTAATTCAAATTATTCTTCCCTTTTCCACTCAAATATATTTAGATTTCCCTGTATTTGTGTGTATATATATATATGTATGTATAGATAAAATTTTATCCTGATGCACAAATATATGTTGGTACCATGTATGTATACATATATGTATATTTATAGGCCTTTGTAAAGCCTAATTCAAGAAATTTTTCCCTTTTCCACACAAATATATTTAGATTTCCCTGTATTTATAAATATATATAAATATATAATATATATTAAAATATTATATATATATTAATCCTTATGCACAAATATATGTTGGTATCATGTTTGTATACATATATGTGTAATATTTCATCTTCATAGTCACACACACAGTATATTATGTATGTTTGGAAGGTGATTATAAAAAAACCCTAGAAGGGACTCCTATTTCCAGGGATCTCTAAGTATCCCATTCCAGGAAAGGAACTCCTTCAACTACACAGAAATGTGTGATCCCCAGAGAGTTCATCCATGAAAAGCATTAATTGTCCAACTCACCCCTTTTTCCCATCCAGAAAAACAGATCCTTTCTATCCTACAGAAATTTTTTTCTTGTGATATAATCCAAACTAAGGGCTGGGTAGACTTCATTTTCCATGAAAACCCATCCAAGAGGATTGCTGAAAATAGACTGTTCTCTGAGAACAGATACCAGAAAAAGCAAAGGGAGGGGTGGAGGCAGGTCATCTGGGGCAAGGAGTTCTGCAAAATAAATTCATGACTGATAATCTCAGTTTGAGTTAAAAGCAGCCCATGTGGATTAAGGGATACATTACCCTGGATGTATTTTATCATCCTGATTTTATTGATCATGGCAGATGGCTTGGGATGGGATGCCATGTTCAAACTTTGATATTCCCCACAGGTTTGCCATGACAGAAAAATTTCCTCCAGAAAACAAACAAATGGAAAAAAGACTCAAACCCAACTCCCTCCAGACCTCAGCACATCGAGGATGGAGTTGGATCCATTCAGCCTTGAGCTTGGGGCAGGGAATTTTTCCACCCCAATATTCACAGTCTGGGTGTTCATGATCCATAAATGCAGAGTTTGGGCCCTGGGGCTTGGCAGCAGGCAGGATTGATTAAAACACATAAATTAAAAGATAGCAATTAAAACAAACATCAGCTTTTGGAGGGGCCAGGGTGAGCAGGTTCTTCATCTCGGCATGGAAGGGGAAAAGAAAGATGCAGTTTGGATTTAAAAGCAATAGCCTTAGTTTCTGGTGGGTTTTCTTAGTAGTTCTTCTTAGTTTCTGGTGGATTTTTTTGGCTGGTGTTCTTTTGCTTTTGTTTTGTTGTTGTTGTTTATGATGGTTTTTGGTTTTGTTTTTTTAATGGACGCTGCAGGTTTGAGGCTCTGTTTCAGTAACTTTAGCTACATTTGTAATGTAATTTATTATTTCTGTTTCTTACTTATTTTTATTATTTATTGTTATGTTTTCCAAAGCATACAAATGTGATATCCTTAATGGTTTCTTACAGCCTCGTGGAAGTTGCTTGTCTCAGTGTAAAGGAATATTGGAGCTGGTCCTTGGGGAGGGAGTTCTGCTGTTCCCCCACTGGGCACAGCAGCATTTCTGTGTTCTGAGCAGCATCTCTCCCCCAAAATCAAACACATCCCTTTGGAAAAATGCATCCTAGTCTCATTTTCTTACCTGGAGTCTTTCCAGTTCAAATATTTTTTGGAAAAATAGGATTTTTCTTAAATCCTTTGGGATTTTTAGGAAAAAAAAAAATCCCAAACACGGTCCCACCTTGTTGTTTCCCAGTTCTTGCGGAATTCATCTGAAAGGCTCAGCCCAATTTTGGTTCCTCCCCTGAGGTATTTGAAGGTGCTGGGCACCCTCTGAGCTGACCTGGCACTGGGGGCATCACTGGGGCTCCTGGCACTGCCACCTCTGCAGCTCCTGGGCTTGGTTTCCTAAAGTGCTGCCCAGGAAAATCACAGTTACTGAGTTTTCTCACTGGGTGTTGGAGCTGCTTCAAGTGGCCAAAGTTTGCCCAGTGTGCCTGGAGGGGGCACAGATCCACCCTGGTCTGGCTGGGGCTTTCTGGTCTCTCTGCTGGCTCTGGGGGCTGCTCTGGGGGCAGCTGAGCATCTCAGGGATGTGGGGAGCAGCCGAGGGTGCAGCAGAGCCCAAAACAATGCGACAAAAATTCCCTATTTACTTAACACTTAGCTGAAGAATTTAGGGTGATAAATGAGGAAATAAAATTATATTTCTCGGATGGAAGAAGAGATTATATTGAGGTTGCAGCATGTGCCTTGGTTGGGGTTGTGGTAATTTTGGCAGAGGGTTCCCAGATGAGGCAGAGTCCCTCCCTTGCCTTTCCCTGCACTTATGGAAAGGATCTGCTTGAAGCAGAGGTAGGGAGAAGCAAAAAATACCCAACATGACCCCAAAACTAAAAAAAAAAATCATGGAACCTTTAGCTTTATTTTCTTCAAGCTCCTGTAGTGGTTGTGGGGTTTTTGGTTTGTTTTCTCCTTTTTCCAAAACTGTTACTATTTCAATGCAGATTTTTAGCTTTTCCACCGGGGAGCCGGAGCTGGAAATTCTTTCCACTGCGTTGGTGCAGGAGGGAACAAACTGCTGCTTTTAGTTTGCTCAAATAATCCATCCCTGGCTGGAGCCATGGGTTTCCTCCTTCCCACTCCCTCCCACTCCCAGAGCAATGCCAGGATCTGCTGGGGATGCTGATGGGGACAGGGGTGAGGGGATGTGGCTTCAAGCCCCATTTCCTTAAGGTTTCTCATTTAAATGTCTCCAAGATTTTATTCTTGCAAACACCACGTGGGCACTGGAGGGGCAAGCCCAAGTGGCAGCTTTGTTTTTTCAGAGCAAAATGGGCAAAATCTTCTGTGCTTGTTTTCCTGGCATTAAGGGAGGTGGGATAATGGCAAGGAACCAATTTGTTTTTCTGTGGCATGGGAGGAGGATGCTCAGGGCTGGGCAGGGTTTATGGACCCCCCTGAAGTGCAGTGAGGGGAAGCTTGTGCTGCCCAACATTTTGGGGATGAGCCATTTCCAAGAATAAAGGTAGGGAAGTTTAAAGTGGGATGGGTGAGGCTTTCCTTATTTATTTCACGCTGCTTCTTGGACCATTGGTCAGATGCCACAGTCCCTCCTCCATTCCTGTTTCCCTGGACAGTGGGACATGGGGGTGGTGGCTTCTCCTTCAGCACAGGGATGTCACTTCTGAATTTCTGGGGAGGAGGAGACAGCACTGGGCTGGGTTTGCTGATTCTTTGGTGATTTTGGGGGGCACATCCAGGATAACTGCATTTCCTGGTCCCTGACCTGCTGAGAGCAGCTCAGCTGGCCAAAAATGGGACAAATGAGCTTTCAGCTTTCCCCTCTGACTGAGCAGTGCCCCCATTTCTCCACTGGGACCCCTTCACTCTCCTGGGAGGATCGATGGTGCTGGGCTGGGTTCAGAAGCTGTGAGTTCCAGGGTGGGATGAGCAGCTGGTCCGGAGCTCTGTCTGCCCCAGCAAGCCTTGTGACCCAAACCAGAAATTTTTGGGGCTGAATTTTTTGCCAGCCATTGACAGAGTCCAGGTGCCAGCGAGGAAAGTGGTTGGATCATTTTACCCTAAAGCATTGCCTGGAAAACAGCAAGGATGTTTCTGGCCCTTAAACCCCTGCTATCCGTCCTCATGTGCTACTCACCCACCTCCAGCTGCTGCCTTCCCCAGCTGGCCTGAATTTGCTCATTTTTGGGGCAGTGGATCCCCAGCCAGAGGGTTCTGGGCTTTTGCAAAGTGCAGGAGCAGGGTTGAACGCTGGGGAATGACAGGAACAGCAGACCAGTGGTGTTTGCCATGGGAGGGGGGGTTGTATCTTGTTTATTTGATCTTTCTGCTGCCTTTTGAAGCAGCCCTGAATGAGTGGCTGTCGCTGGTGTGAGCAAACCTCACCTGGCACACAGGAAAAAGCAGCTGTGAGGCGATAGGCAAATAAGGGCTGGGGCTGGAGGCCTCCCCACCCAGGGCACACCCAGAGCCCCCACAGCAGGAAACCAGCCCTGGCTTTGGGAGCAGCTCCTTGGGGTGGTGGAGGGCAGGGGAAGGGCTGGATCCTCTGGGATTGTCCCTGGTTGTGGTACAAAGCAGGGCTTGGCTTGGCTGTGGCATCCCCCAAGGATGGGGATGGATGTCCCATCCCTGGAAGTGTTCAAGCCAGCTTGGACAGGATTTGGAGCAACCTGGAATGGTGGAAAGTGTCCCTGCCCAAAGTAGGGCATTGGACAAGATGATCTTTAAGTGTCCTTCCAACCCAAACCAGTCTGTAAGTCCCATATCCCTGAATGAGAGATATGGGACTCCAGGCAGTCTCCAAAATTCAATGTGTTCCATCTAAGATGTCACAGCAGTCCATGGGTGACAGAGCTGTGCCCACAGCTGTCAGCTCC
>JAHXMQ010012343.1:29651197-29667941 GCA_020466415.1 Ammodramus savannarum pratensis | reverse complement strand
TATCTGTGAGACTTTCTTGTCAAACCTTCATCCTTCCCAACAGATCGTGGTGTGGGTGAGTTAAGTCATGCACAGCCAGGCACTTGGATCACTGAGTTTTGTCCTCTGGGAGCATCAGCACCATCAGGCTTTGAGTGTTTGCATGCAGATAACGCTGAAACACCCAGGCACACAGCTCCTAAATGCTGCTTTTCACACTTCTCACAGTGAGGATGAGGAGCAGCCTCACTGTCCATCCTCAGGTGGGATTTATGGGCTCAGTGTGAGTTGAACAGCCCAGCAAAGCCTGTCCCCAGCAGTTTTGGGGAGTGGAGGTGTGCGGTGCTGGCTGTCAGCAGGGTGAGGCAGAGCAGACACCCCTGCAGGATGGGATCCTTCCCCTGCAGCCGGCCCTGGGAAAGGCAGCCAGTTAAAATAACAGTTTATCCTGCCTGCTGTCTGGTGGGATGGTGGAAGGATCCCAGAGCAGCCCTGCCTGGGCTCCTGCTCTGTGTCACAGGACAGGAGCTGCTCTCCCAGCTGGGGTTGTTTCAGGGTTTTCTTGCCCTTTTCACTGCTGCTTTACTGCCTGTCAGCAAAGTCCAAAGGAATTGGATGCATCTGTTATTTTGCACATTCATTTCCCCTTCCTTGCATGAGGGAAAAGATACTAAAGGCAGTGAGAAAAAAAAAAAAAAGTGATTACAACATAGAAATATAGCTTGAATTAAGTTATTTAGAGCTGAAAGCTAGGCCTGGATGTGATGCTCATCATTGTTCTCCCAGAGGACATCATGCTCTTCCCACATCGTTTGGGGGCAGAAGGGTTTCCCATGAGGGAAATCTGATTTTATCCAAAGGAAGCTCCTGAAATGGTGAGGGAAAATGGAGTTTCAGGATGTTTGCTGTTGTGGATTGCACCCTGGAATGTGCACCAGGAGTTGCTTTATCACATGCTGACCTCTGAGATGTCACCTTGTTCCTCACTTTGCCCAAAGCCGAGTGAGGTCAGGGCAGGATGGAGAAACACCAGCTGTGCAGGGATGTGTTCCAGGGAGTTTTTGCTCCTGTTACAGGAGGGAAAAACTCAAACATTTCCCTGAAGCTCCCCCAGTGCCAGCCTGTCCTGGTGTATGTTTGCTCTGGCTGGGAGAGTGGGGCTGTCGCAGACATCTTCTATGGAAAATCCTTTCTTTAGGATTTTTCCTCCTGAGAAGCTGAGAGGCCTCAGGAACAAAATGCAGACATTGATTATCTGCTGCTGTGGAATGCAACAGATGCATCTGTGATTGGTCTCATGTTGATTGTTTGTAATTAATGGCCAATCACAGTCAGCTGGCTCGGACAGAGAGTCCAGGACAGAAGCTTTTGTTATCATTCTTTCTTTTTCTCTTCTTAGCTAGCCTTCTGGTGAAATCCTTTCTTCTATTCTTTTAGTATAGTTTTAATGTAATATATATCATAAAATAATAACTCAAGCCTTCTGAAACATGGAGTCAGATCCTCATCTCTTCCCTCATCCTCAGACCCCTGTGAACACGGTCACACAGGGCTGTCCCAGAGCCTGGGCAGAGCTGTGCTGTGCTCCTGGGTGGCACCACTGTTTATTTACCTTTTCATCACCTGACTGCCGTGCCCTGCCATGCTGCAGGCGCCAGCTGTGGGCTGCCAGCCCTGTTTGAGTTGGCAGAGCTGGAGATTCACCTCCTGCTGGAACAGCCCGACGCCAGCCCCACGGCTCTCAGGGTGCCCAGGCTCCTTGGAGCATCTTGTGTGGAGATTTTGCACCCTGGTATGGACCAAACATCACCACAGGTGTGGTGGCACAGCGAGGAGAGGTGTCATGATGTGACAAGCTCAGAGCAAGTTGCAAATGCTCATCATCCCTGGAGCTGTGGATGTGACCCTGCAAGGCAAAGCCCTCTGAGGTGGTGGGGGTGCCTTAACCCAGAGGGGACAGTGCTCTTTTGCTGTGACATCTGCATTTGCTTAACTTGACTGAATTTGCTTATTTTTGTGGCAGTGGATCCCCCATCCAGAAGGGTTCTGGGCTTTTGCAGAGTGCAGGGCAGGGCTGGAGCAGGGATGAATGCTGGGGAATGACAGGAACAGCAAACCAGTGGTGTTTGCCATGGGAGGGGGGTTGTATCTTGTTTATTTGATCTTTCTGATCAAATCTCATTCTGCCTTTTGAAGCAGCCCTGAATGAGTGGTTGTTGCTGGTGTTGCTGGCACACAGGAAAAGCAGCTCTTGGGATGTCTCCTCTTTCTTGGCTCTGCTCTCCAAAGCTGCCATGCAGGAGAGCAGGAGCAGAGGAACCACAGAGGTGTCCACAAGCTGCAGGTCCTGTGATGGGGAAGCTGGGTATTTATGGTGCATGTGGGTGACCTATTTTGGGATTTTCTGAGCCACCCTTGCCATTTTCCACCCTTGAGGGTGTCACTGCATTTGTGTTCTGGCTGGGAGCTCCTGCCCAGGGCTGGATTTCAAAGAAAGGGGCTATTCAGGTGCCAGCCAGGAGCTTCCATTTCAGCCTATTTGCACTCACCATGTTGTCCCAAGGGAATGACAGATTTGGGATTTTCCTGGTTCCCTGTCTGTGGTGGGTTTCCCTGCAGGATGGGGCATGGCAGCACTGCTGGTGACTCACACAGAACTTGGGGCTTGGGGAGTAGCAAAACCCTCTTATTTCTAGTGAGGCTTTGGATGTGTCAGGGAGAAGCTCCAGCCCCAAACTTTCCTCTTTTCCAGTGTGTTTTTATCAGTTTACACCCAAAACTATGGGCTTATTGTGAATTTCTGCCCTTTTTCTCTGGGTGTTTGGTGCTGAGCTGCCCCTTGAAGAGTGGAGGAAGGAGTCACTGAGAGCAGGAGCTGCCTGTTCTCAAACCTGGGGGTTTGGGAGGTGCCTGCAGCAGCATTGCTGCATTTGAGGTTTGGTGACAGGAGGCAGTGTCACTGTGCAGGCTTTCAGCTGCCTGCCCCTGTGCACATTTCCTGAGTTCACACAAACCCATTTTGGTGAACTTTCATCAAGATCTCATGCAAAGCCCCAGCCCTGTGAAGGTGCTGCTGCCACTCTTGATGCAAACTCAGTGTGGGACAACACTGAGAGCCCTGGGCTGTTCCAGGTGGCTGCTCAGGGTGGAAACTCACCCCAGGCTGAGCCAGGAGCTGTGGGAGCCCCCAGCTGCCTCCCTCAGGGCACCTGCCTGCCCCCAGCCCTCTTGCACCCCTAAAGTGCAGTCTGGATGGAAATAGCAGCAGCAGATCTCTTCTGTTTTTAATTTTGGAGGCTCTCTGGGCTGGGGAGAGGAAGCTGGGGGTGGAGAGGAACTGGCTATGAAAGGACACTTTGCTCTGACATGCTCTGTAGAGTGATTGAAACACTAAAGGTGCTCCAAGATTAATTTTTTTTCCTATAAAAATTATAGTTTATTACAAAAATAAAAATATTAAAACTATAAAAATATAATAAATATAGAAAAATATATTAATATAAAAATATGTATTTATATATATAGTATATAATATATAAAAATAAAAATAATAAATAGTAATAAAAATATAAAAGGTATAAAAATAATTACAGGCATTGTGTGCTGCTCTGTGTCTCACAGTACAGGGTTCAGAGCAGCCTGACCCAGGGGAATGTGGGTTTAAAACAGCTCATGGTCGGTGTGTCTGTGAGGACTGAGGAGGCCCTGGTAGATTTGAAGCATGAGCACACTCAGGCTTCTTGTTTTCACTAGTTGGTTTAGTCAAGGTAGGTTTGGTTTGGGGTTTTTTTCCTTCCTCTGAATGAAAATAGGTGATGGAAAACAGATGAGCAGGTTTCACTTCCTGCTTTCACTCAGGGCTCCAGGCTGGGGGTGTTTGCAGACAGCTACGGTGGTGGGGCATCAGTGTCTGCCTCAGGCTGGCTCCTCTTGGGCTCATCTGGTCCCTTATTCCATCCAGAAACATAAGGAGTTGGAGAAACATCTTATTTTTCATAGAATTGTTAAGTTAACCTCTAAGTTCATTGAGTCTAACCATTAACCCAGAGCTGCCATGGGTTTCTTGTTCAGCTCCATGGGGTGCAGATGTACCCTGAGAGATGTGGGGAGAGGAGAAGGCTCTGGGGACACCTCAGAGCCCCTTCCAGTGCCTAAAAGGGCTACAAGAGAGCTGGAGAGGGGCTTTGGAAAAGGGATGGAGTGATAGGACAAGGGGAATGGCTTCTTACAGACAGAGAGTATGGTTGGATGGGACATTGGGAAGGAGTTCTTCCCTGGGAAGATGAGGAGGGCCTGGGAAGAAATTCTTCCCTGTGAGGATGAAGAGGGCCTGGCACAGGTTACCCTGAAAAGCTGTGGCTGTCCCATCTCTGGAAGTGTCCAAGACCAGGCTGGATGGGGCCTGGAGCAACCTGGGACAGTGGAAGGTCTCCCTGCCATGGCAGGGGGTGGAACTGGAACAAGATGAACTTTCAGGCCCCTTCCAACCCAATCCACTCTGGGATTCTGATGGGGGCAAGTGGAGACAAGCACCCAGGAGCCCCCAAAATCGGGAGGGTCACTCCTGAACCCTCCCTGGATTCCTCTTTGGTCACTGCTGAGCCCTCCCTGGGTGAGGGCCTCACAGTCCTGGGCCCAGCCTTGCCCCAGCAGGCCCAGCTCCCCCCTGGCTGCCCAGGAGCTGGAGGATTCCCTTGGAGGGGACCAGGGTTTGAGCACTGATGCCTTTTGGGACCTAAAACCAGAGGCCAGACAAAATTAAGAGAATAAAAAGCAGTTTATTTATATTTATTGGAGGGCCTTCAGGTACATTCAGGGCAGATGAAGCCCTCCAGGGGCTACACCCAAAATGGACAGCAGGTCACAGGTTTTCACATTTTTATAAATTTGGTCTATTTGCATATTGGGGGTTAATCTTGCAATTACAGCTTCAGGTAATTAGGTAATTTACCCCAAGTTTGCTCCCCTCAACTCACTTTTGTTTACATTTCTCAGAGCCTGAGGCAGTGAGGTGTCCTTGATTCCCAGGTCTGGAGAGGAATTGCTTTGTCTGACCAAAATAGGAAAGCTGTAGCTAACACTCTATATGGAGTTTGGGGTTAAACACTAAAGAATTGCAGGATTACAAAGATATAAAAATATAAAAGCTCAGATCTTAGGGATCACATTGTCCAGTGGTCATGGCTGCGTGCGATGGTCACAGTCCCTCCTGGGGATGTGGGAATTTTGGACAAACTGTGCTGGGTGCTTGGGAGCCCCTGGGTTTCTCTGAGGTTCTGCAGGTGCCTGGGCTTGGCTTTGGCTGGCAGCAGTGTGGATGGAGGCTCTGCACCCCCTGGGTGGCTTCAGGAGGGCAGCTTGGAGCAGCTGAGCATCGCCCTTGGATTTGTTTCCTAGAGCGTTGCAGGCTGTAAAGTACAACAGATTAATAGGAAATATGGTCTGAAAGTTACAGTCCCCAGTGGGGCTGTATTGGGTTTCTGGCAGGGCATTTTATGGGATGGTTGCACTTCTGTGTCTTGGATTTGGAGAGGGCAGCTCCTGAGGAATATTTTTTTAGGCAGGCTGAGTGTAGGAACAAATGCTGCTGGAGCCACTTGAGCAGGGAAATGAAATTTCCAGGGCTGCTCGCTTGGTGTTGGACTGAGAAGTTTGAGGACAAGCTGCCTTGATGTGGGAATTTGTGCAGAAAAATTTGCATTTTGGGATGCTGAGTGAGGCATAAGGGAAGGGATTGCTAGCCTGGGTCCAAATCACTAATGATCTTTTATTTTTATCATTTGTTGGTGTCCTGTGCTCCTTGGGCTGTTGATGAAAACCCACAGAGCTCCCTGCAGAAGAAGGTAAGTCCTGGGCTGGAGGTGGCAGTGCATGCCTTGAGTGTGGGTGGAGTGTGCGGGGGACAAGGCAGAGGGAATCTTTGGGGTCTTTTAATCTTGGTTTTAATCTTGGTCTTTTAATCTGAGCCCAGAGAAAGCTGGGCTGGCTGTAGAGCTTCCCTGTGGTGGTGAGGCTACTTCTGTGGATAGAAACACAGAGGATTTTTAAAACCAGACCCAGTAAAAGCAGGGCAGTGCCAGAAATGGAAGCATTTCATTTTAGAGAGAAGCCCCCACAGTGCTGCATGTCCTCACCAATGTCCTGGCCAAGGGGCAGCCCTGAAGCAAGCAGGAATGTGGTTCTGTGGGTCTCAGGGCCTCAGTGGTCTGCCTGTCATCTGGGGATGTTTTTGAGCACTGATTGTGTTTGGCTTCATGTTTTCCCACCAGGAAAGTCCCTCTGGGAGTTGGTGCTGGAGCAGTTTGAAGACCTTCTCGTCCGCATCCTTTTGATGGCAGCTTTTCTGTCCTTTGTGAGTACCCAGAGCTTGGGGTGGCACCTTCTGGGGCACACAGAGGTGACATCTGAAGAGGAAAGGAGGACAGATGCCTGTGGGATGAAGGAGATGCAGCAGCAGAGCAGTTGTTTGTAGGGCATGGTGGCAACATCACTGCATTGCTTAAAGATGGGACTGGAGGATTTTTCAGTGATGCTGATCAAAAAGCACCAAGAGTGATATCAAAGATCTCCCTGGGCTGTTTCAGGCTGATGATTTGAGCCTGGTTTGCTGTGCCCCAGGGCTGAACTGTCAGTGCAGTTTTGCCCATAATCTACCCTGGGAGCATCTCTGTGTGAGGAGATGTTTCCCACCAAGGTGCTGGAGAACAATTGGGGTTTTTTGAGTGTAAGTCAGTGTGTTTGGCAGCAAGATGGCAAAGCTGAGACTCCTGTCTCTTCCTTTAGGATGTGACCCATGGGTAGATAAGGGGGAAGGCTGGTCCCTTGTGGGTTTAATACATTCCCAAACCAGCAAGCAATGAAGTGAGTGCAGGTAGAGCAGGTGTGAAGCCCTGTGCCAGAGGTCAGGTCCTTGTGCCAGAGCAGAGAGGTGCTGCTGTGTTGACACAGTGCAGATTGATGAGCAGTTAAATGGAGTGGAAACATTTGTGTGTGTGCTCCATCTGTACCATGGTATGAGGCCTTTTGGGATGGAGAGGGGGGCTCAGGGTGGTGGAAGCCACAAGGTCAGTCCCTGCTCTGCAGGGCTGCTCTTACTGCACTGACTATTCCTGTTGCTTCACTGATTTTCTGCCCAGGAGGGGCTGCAGTGCTTCCTGCTCTCTCCATTCATCAGCTCATGGCCATGGTGTCCCCACAGGAGCACTGAACACAGGGAGAGGCTTTCCTGCTGCAGGCACTCATTCAGGCATTGCATGGCTGTTTGCTCCAGCCCCACTTATTCAGTGCCTCAGCTTATCCCAGCAGAGCAGTGAAGGCTCCAGCAATGGGACGTGGCAATTCCATTCTTTGACCAAACCATGTGGGTCTGGCCACCTCCAGGTTGTTCCCTCTCCAGCAAATAACAACCTGTGGTTTGGCTCTTTTTCCATCATGCTCCTTAAGATGTTGCTGCTCTGGTTGGAACCACATTGTCCTCCTTCTTTTCTCTTGCCACCAGATCCTGGCCTGGTTTGAGGAAGGGGAGGAGACCACGACGGCGTTTGTGGAGCCCATTGTCATCATCATGATCCTGATTGCCAATGCTGTGGTGGGGGTGTGGCAGGTGAGGCACAGCTGCCCTCCAGGTCTGCTCCATGAGGCTCAGAGCCTTCATCTAAAGGTCTGGTTGCTTCATGGCCCTGGAAATTAATTTTCCAAAGGTTCAGTTTTTATGTTGGCCATGCTTCCCCACGCCCTGCACATATGGCTGCCTCTTGGCTCGTTCTTTCAGTCTTTCTTTGGCAATTCTTGCTGGTTGGAGCTTATCTTTCCCATATCTAGGCAAAAACTGCTTGTCTCCTGGGCCAAATGCATTTTCCAAGGGAAGGTCTTTGCTCTGTCCACAGACAGCCACAGTGGCTGCTGCCCCTCACCTCAATGTGTCCCTCCTGGGGGATGAGCAAACACTTCAGCCAGTGATGCTCCTCTTTTCCACCTATTCATTATAAAGCCATTTATTCATCTGCAGCTTGATCTGAGGTGAGGTTGCTGGATTGGGAAAAATGCATTTGGTTGGGACACACTGCTCTCAAACCAAGAATGAGATGATCAACCCAAAAAGTCCAGGCAATGTCCAGGACCTGAGGTGGTTTAAGTCAGCAGGAATCATTTTGCAGAGGCTGAAGGTGCTTGTCCCATCCGTGGTGTGAATGGGTCCCAAAGCTAAGGCTGGGTTTGGGTTTTCCTGCCTTTGCAGTGGGTGGGAAGGAGCCTGCTGGCACCATCAGCCCTGCTCCTGTCTGCTTGCAGGAGAGGAATGCAGAGAGTGCCATCGAGGCGCTGAAGGAGTACGAGCCCGAGATGGGGAAGGTGATCCGCGCTGACCGCAGCGGCGTGCAGCGCATCCGCGCCCGCGACATCGTCCCCGGGGACATCGTGGAGGTGGCAGGTGGGAGCCACCACCCCAGGCTGGGCTGCATGGGGAGGTGGCACTGGCCAGGGCATCCCCAAAGCTGAGGCTCTTCATGCTTTGCCTGAGCATCAGGCAGTACAGAACAGCAGAGAAGTGAAAAAAAAATCTCAATTACTGACGCAGGTTTTGGGTCTCGGGAGGGTTTCCCCTTTTTCTGGAAGAACAAGGAGAACTTTTAATTTTCCACTGAGATTCCCTGTTTCTGGAAGCTGCTCTCCCACACACATCCCTGGACAGGGTGTGGGTGCTGCTTCAGGCCCCTGGGTGGGGAGGCTTCCTTGGGAGCTGGGATTGCTCCTCTGGGCAGGGTGACAGGCAGAGGGGATGAGCTTTTTGATGAGCTCATCACTAAATGGGGGGATGAGCAGGGTGCTTTTTCCTCTGGGTGGGTTGTACCCCCCAGCCCTTGCGTTGGAGCTGTGCATTCAGCAGAGCTTGCCTGGGGGTCTGCTGCCTGCCCCAGCAGAGCTGAGGAGGATTCATTCCAATGATTCTGTTTTGTTTGTTCCTGAAATGATGCCGTAAAACCCCCAGAGCCACAAAACTAATCCTCTCCTTTCCTCCTCGTGGCCCTGCTGGTGGAAACATGCTGCAATCCCTCCCTTGCCCAGCCAGCTTGCTGTTATTTATGTCTTCAAGTTGGGCTTCAGCTGGAAGATGAATAAAAAAATAGTGGAGGGAGGATCAAGCCAGCCAGATCCTCAGCTGGGTGAGCTGGCAGCACTCCCAAAGCAGCTCTGACAATGCACTCCAGCTGCTGACCTGGCCTTTAATTAAATTAATGAATTATTAATACAATTCTGCCGTCTTTCCCCACATCAAGTGCACACTGCCTGCCCATCAGCAGCCCAATATTACTTTTTAATGGCACAATCAGCATTGCAACTGGAATGGAAAGAGCTGGGCTCTCTGGAGGGGTTTTGCAAATTATTAGCAAATTGTGGGTTTAGGAGGTTATGGAAAGTGGTGAGGGTGCTGTCAGGTGCCTGATAGAAAAGCACACAAGGAGGAAAAGCTTTGAACCTGCCGTGGACATGCAGGTGATGCCCTGGATGTGTGACAGCCCAGGCAGGAGGGGCTGGCTGCTGTTTGCATGTGCAAATGCAATGAACTTGGCAGCAGGGAGCAGGAAACCTGTCAGGCTGAGACAAGGAGGGGGTGGTTGGAGCTTGGCAGGCTGCTCAAACCCAGCTGAGTTTTGCCCTTTTGTGACAAGGCCATGGAGGTGAGTCCTGGTGCAGGCAGCTTTTGCCTTTCCCAAAAAGCACAGGCAGAGCATCCCTTTGGGAGCACCAGAGGTTGCTGTGACCCCTGTGGTGCTCAGGCAGGGCCAGTGCCACAGCCAGGCAGTGTCCCCTTGTTTTTCTCTCTTTCTCTGGGGAGATTTGTGGTGCTGGGGGGGTCAGCACATGGTCAGTACCTGGCTAATGGCCAGGCCAGGTCTGTTCTGTGGGATAGGAATCAAACAGAATCACAGAATAATGAGGTTGGGAGAGACCTCTAAGATCATTGAGTCCAACTTGTGCCCTAACACCTCAACCAGGCTGTAGCACCCAGTGCCATGTCCAGTCTTTCTTTAAACACATCCAGAGATGGTGGTTCTACCACCTCACTGGCAAGAGCATTCCAGTATTTTATTATTCTTTGGTGAAAAATTTCTTCCTCATATCCAACCTATCCCTTCCCTGGGGTAGCTTGAGGCTGTGTCCTCTAAAGAAGGCACTGTGCACCCTGGAGCAAGAGCCACCAGGGCTCTCTCTGTCCCCAGATGTTGCAGGAGTGTTCCTCTGCAGGTTTGGCTCCTCCTGCCTTTCCCAGGGGAAGAGGAGCTCTTTGCTTCCTCTGGGATGCTCCAGCCCCCTTGGACAGATGCAGAGTTTGAGTTCTGTACATGGTGTTTAGGGGAGATCTGTGCTGGCAGCCCCAGACAGGTGTGACAGGGAGTAGAGGGTGTCTGGCAGATGCTGCTGCTGCATCCTGGAGCTTTGGGATCTGCAGCTGGAATAACTGGCTGGGTGGTGGAGCAGTGCCAGCCCCTCCTGCTGCTCTGGGGGGTTTACAAGCCCCGGGAGGAAGTTTGGGATTAAAGTTTGGGATTTTAGAGCATCATTAGCAGCCAGGCCAGCAGTGTTGTGTAAGGGATGGGAGGGACTGGGAGCCAGGGCTCCCCTCAGTATTTCCAAAACTCAGAGTGTGGCTGTGTCCAACGATAAGGGAGCAGGAGGAAGAGCCAGGGGGAAGAAACCCAGCAGGAAAAGCAGCTTAAAATGTTTTTTTAAGGAAGCACTAGTGCCTTGGAGGGTGGTGTTGAGTGGCAGTGGATGGGGCAGCTTTCACTGTGCCCACTGTGCCATGCCAGGAGAGCCAGGGATGGTTGTTTGTCTTGGACACAGATTTTCCACTGTTAACAGCTTCCAGTCAGCCCAGAGAAACCTGAAGCAGAGTTAGACTGGTATTAGGAAGGTCAGACTGCTTCAACGTGGGGATATTCAGGTTTTTTGCAGGAAAGAGGCAAATGGGGTTGCAGGGGGAGTTTGCAGGGAAGAGGAGAGACAGGGACAGGGTGGGGAATGGATGAGGCACAGCAGGCAGGGCACCACCAGGGTATGGCTGGGGGCAGACTTGTTAATTACAGACAGACCAAATGAAGTTTAACAAAGCTGTAAATGCAGAAATGAGGGATCCCAGTGCAGGAGCCTTTGCCAGGGGCTGCACCCCTCATTGCTCCAGGCTGGTGCTGCTGTGCACCTGCTCAAGGCTGGGCTCACTTGGGGGTTTGCTGTGCCCATTCCCGGGGTGTTGGGTGCTGCCAGTGCCACCTGGCAGAGCTGCTGTGCTTGTCCTTGCAGTTGGGGACAAGGTGCCAGCAGACATCAGGATCATCGAGATCCGCTCCACCACCCTGCGGGTCGACCAGTCCATCCTCACAGGTCAGTGTGGGCCCTGGGGCAGGGGCAGCTGCCTCCTGCTGCCTTCCTGGAGGCCAGCCTTGGAGCTGATGCTGGGATAAGGGCTTTGCTGGGGTGGGAAAGGGTGGGAGAGCAAGATTTAGATGATGGTTGGACCTTCCCAGGTCCTCAAAGTCACGGCATAGGTGAGATGTGTCTGGTGCTTGGGTGTCCTTCCTGCAGAGCACAAATCCTGGGGTTTTCCTGTGTCACTTGTGGGGTTGGACATCCCTGAGAGTGACCACCTGGACCTTAGGGCCACCTTGACCATGACCACCTTGAGAGTGACCGCCTGACCTTGGGACCACCTTGATCACCTTAAGTGACCACCTTGACCACCTTGAGAGTGACCACCTTGAGTGCCCTAGACCTTGTGACCACCTTGACCATGACCACCAAAACTCCAAATCCCAAAAAGCCCAAAACCCCAAACCCAAAATACCAAAACCCCCAAATCCCAAAACCAGAGTCCCCCAAATCCCAAACCACCAAACCTCAAAATCCCCAAACCCAAAAACCCCAAAATCCCCAAACCCCAAAGATCCTCAAAACCCCAAACCCCCAAAACCCAAAATACCAAAGCCCAAACCCTGTGGTGGGTGTTTGGATGGTTTGGTGGCAAAGTGCTGCTCTAGAGCGCTGTGTGATGCAGGCTTGGAAGAGGGATGAGCTGAGGCTGGAGAGGGAACATGGGTGGTCCATCTCTCCCCTCTTGTCTTGGCAGGGGAGTCGGTGTCGGTGATCAAACATGCTGACCCCATCCCTGATCCCCGGGCTGTCAACCAGGACAAGAAGAACATGCTGTTCTCTGTAAGTCCTTTACACCTGACCCCACCTCTCCTGTGGTTTTCCAAAGTGCAGAATCTGATGGTGGATGTGGGAGATCTCTGAGCAGAGAAAGGGAGTGCATTCATAAGACCTGAATCCATAAAAAGAGCCCCAAATCCATAAAAATAAGAACCTGCTTCATTTGGATTCCATCTGGGCTGTGGCACATGAGGCCTTTAAATACCTTGGGCAATCTCAGAGCACTTTTTTTACATCAAGTAGGATGCATTATGGATGGAGAAGAGGTTTGTGGTGAGCCTGGAGCTATTGCAAATTTGGATTTCCTCCCTTCTCATGTTCTTCTCAGGCAGCCGCCAAGTCCTCGAGGGGTTACAGCTCTCAAGAAGGGCTCTCCTGTTCCTTAGGGTGGGTTTATATAAAAAACTCAAGATGTCCCATTTTCCCCTTAACCAAGGGGGAAAAAGAGCAACTCGTTTCCCTTTCACAATGAGGAACCCATTTCCCTTTCACAATGAGGAACCCGTTTCCCTTTCACAACGAGGAACCCATTCCCCTGCTCAAACCAAGAGGTTTCATGCCCATATATCCACTCTCCTCCCTTCCTCCCCTCCAGGGCACCAACATTGCAGCTGGCAAGGCCGTGGGGATTGTCATTGCCACGGGGGTGTACACCGAGATCGGGAAGATCCGCAACCAGATGGTGGAGACGGAGCCTGAGAAGACACCCCTGCAACAGAAGCTGGATGAGTTCAGCCAGCAGCTCTCCAAAGTGATTTTCCTGGTGTGCATCGCCGTGTGGGTCATCAACATCAGCCACTTCAGCGACCCCGTGCACGGCGGCTCCTGGTTCCGCGGCGCCATCTACTACTTCAAGATTTCGGTGGCGCTGGCGGTGGCCGCCATCCCCGAGGGCCTCCCCGCCGTCATCACCACCTGCCTGGCGCTGGGGACACGCAGGATGGCCAGGAAGAACGCCATCGTCAGGAGCCTGCCCTCCGTGGAGACCCTGGGCTGCACCTCGGTCATCTGCTCCGACAAGACAGGGACGCTGACCACCAACCAGATGTCTGTGTGCAGGGTGAGAGCTGGGGCAGGGGAGAGGCTGGAGTGTGGAGTTTAGCTTTGCTAGCCCAGAGATGGGACAACTGAGAGGTTTGACCAGCACCATCACCACCAACCAGATGTCCGTGTGCAGGGTGAGAGGCTGAGTGTGGGGTTAAACCCTTTTCTGGATCAGAGATGGGATAACTGAGAGGTGTTGACCGGCACTCTCACCACCAACCAGATGTCCATGTGCAGGGTGAGAGCTGGGGCAGGGGAGAGGCTGGAGAGGGGGGTTATGCCATTTTTTGGATCAGAGATGGGATAACTGAGAGGTGTTGAATTTGCAGACAAATTCAACGTGAGGAGAGATGAGAATCTTGTGTGCTGCTAAAAGCGAGTTTCCTAATTACACCCAAACCAAGAGAAGCCCTGATCCCTACTGAGCCCTGGGGAACCTCAGGGCTTCCTATAAACCCTGAGGCCTTCCTATAAACCCCCAGGACTCCCTATAAACCCTCAGGGCTCCCTATAAACCCTCCTCCCTGCTCACCCCCACACTGCTACCACCACACAGCTCTGGTGAGGACACAGAGCCCATTCTCTTGGCTTGGGTGTAATTAGGAAACTCACTTTAAGCAGCGCACCATTGTGGAGGTGCTGTGTTGCAGTCTCATATCAGGGGTCACTTTCCAGGGAATGTTTCTTCCTGCTGGGATGGGACACTGAGACAGAGCTGATGCCCATCAGCTTCCTCTGCTCTCTTGCTGTTTTCCCCCTGTTTTTAACCCAACCAGTGAGAAATCCTGGACCATGCAAAATTACAAAGCCTGGACCCATGAAAAGCATTTCTGGTGGAAGGAGGGAGCCCTGGGGTGCTTTGGTGAAGGATTTGAAGGCTCCTCATCTACCAGAGAATTTTGCTCCCACATAACTGGCTGTGCAGAGAGGTGACTTGGTAGGAAAGCCTGGACCATCTGAGCACTTCTTAGTTTTCCCATTAATCCATGAGTGTCAGGAAAGCTTTTTACATGCCTTTGGCGTGTTGTTTTTATAGGAGAACCTTGGAAAATGTGTTGCTGTGGGAAAAGAAGGAGCTGGCCAGCATGCCTCCTCTGTGACACACAGATAATGTGGTGGGAAGCTGTGACAGTGCTGCAAACCAGGCACAGGCCTTGGCCGCTGGTTAGCTGAGCACAAACTGCAGATGGATGGAAATGGCTGATATTCCTGCATCAATTGTCTTCTGCAGAATGAGCTCAGCAACTTTAAAAACCAAAAAAAAAGCAATTAAAAAATCTAAGTATCCTCCAGCACATCTCCCAATAATCCTGTTGCAGTATCTGTTTATTCTGGATGCTGGCTCCCAGGGCACAGTGCTGGAGAAGGGCTGGCCCCAGGACAGAGCCAGGCTGTTAATGTTTAATTAACAGGGATTCCCGTGCTGACGTGGGCAGGGCAGGGCTGCCTGCCTGGCCCTGTGAGTGGCAGGTGGGTAAATATTAAATATTTGTGCTGGGCAGCCCTTGGTGTGGCCAGGACATGCTCCTGTGCCAAACAGCCAGCCCAGCCATGGGCTGAACAGCCAGAAACCCTGTCAATAACCTGGGGAAATTTATTAATTGAGAGTGATTTCATTAAGTTGCCCATTAACAGGGTGAGTGCAGCTGCTGAGTGGGGCCTGCTCTCTGTCTCAGTGCTGGCATCAGCTCTGGGAGCTCTGAGGGGACTCTGGAAAGGCTTCAGGGCTGGTTTCAGGAGCTGTGCCATGTCTCTGGGTCCCTCCCAGAGCTGGGGTCTCATGGCCAGGGTGCTGTCTGAGCCACCCAGGGCTCAGCAGGGTGAATCTGTGTCCCCCAAAGCCACCCAAAATGAGGGGCTTTGTGCTGGGGACTCTGTGATCCTGTCCACCCAGGATGGCTGAGACTTTGGTGCTCTTGCTCTGGCCTCAAGTCCAGCCAAGGTTACAGTGACAAAGCCACAAATCCACTGAGTAAAGCAGAGCAAACCTGTGGTTTGTGTCACTCCATGGTCACCTGGGGGTCTCTGAGACCATCAAATCCCCCAACCCAGGGCAGGGAGGGACCAGGAGCAGCCTCCTCCCAGCCTTTAAATAACCATGGAGCTGGGAGCAGTGGGAGCCTGGCAGGAGGAGAAGGGACATTATTCTAATTAATAATAATAATAGAAGCATCACAGCTCTCTCTGCTCTCACATGTTTAAATCACTCTCCTAAAACTTGCAGCAGCCTTTTATGCAGCCTACCTTAATTTTCCAGGAAGGTGGCACTTGAAAATCAGGACTCAAAGAGGAGATGTGGGCTTGGGGGAGGGAAAAAGATGCTGGCACCCCATGTCTGGGAGGAGGTGATTAGTGTGGTATTTGGGGTGATCAGTGGTATTTGGGGTGATCAGTGGTATTTGGCTGTCTGAGATGGCTGCTGGTGTTTGGGGGCCAGGAGCAGAAAGGGGTTTGTTTTGCACAAAGGTTGTAGCAGAGGCTGGACATGCAAACTGCCATCCCTGGTGCAGTCCCCAGGGCTCTGTGCCTTGGCTCAGCACTGTGGCCTGTCCAAACCTGTCACTAATTACTGGGGGACCTGCCTGGGGTCCCCAGAGGCTGTGGGTTGGCTGGGGCTGCTGCCAGTGCAGGAGGAGAATGATGCTGATCCTTGGGTTGGTTGATGGAATAGTGACTGATGGTTACAGCTCTTACAGACAGCAATCCTGCCTTTCTCCATGAGTAGTTCTTTTAGAGACACTGCAGAAAATACAGAGTAGTGCAGATAAATCCTTCACACCTGTCTGCCCCACAAGCCCACAGCTCTGCCATGAGCTGCTCCAGGGATGCATTTGAACACAAATGCCCTTTTCTTCCTAGAAATATCCAGCAGCAGCATCCAGGTGTGTGCTGCAGCACCAGGCTGGGCAGGATCCAGGGACAGGAGAGGAGGAGTGATACTGGAGCCTTTGGGAGAAGGGTGCACTGTCTGTGAGCATGTAGTTACATTTTCCTTCCATTTTCCTTCCATTCTCCTCTCTGTTGCATTAGAACCCCAAATCACTGGCGTGGCTTTGAAAGCCTCAGGGCAGGGGAAGCCCAGGGGTGCTGCTGTCTGTGTTCCCCTGGCTGGAGCTGCTGTTCACTGTGATTCTTTGCTGTTCACAAAGAATGATGAACAGGGGCTGTACAGAGGCTGGGCAGCCCCTCTGAGAGCCTGGCTTGTCAGCAGCCCCAGCTGAGCAGCAGCATTCCCACCTCCTTCTATTGCTCCTAATATTATTTCTATTAGTTTTGTGATGGAAACTTTACTTCTGCTCTTAACTACTTAAGACACAGCTATTTCCTCTGGACTGCTTCCACTGCCCACAAACCTGCCCACTTCTCAGCCTGGAAATCTGACAGAACACCGACAGGCTGAGAGAGCTGGGCTGCACAGCCTGGAGAAGGGAAGGCTCAGGGGAGACCCTGGGGCCCTGCCCAGTGCCTAAAAGGGCTCCAGGAGAGCTGGAGAGGGGCTTGGGACAAGGGCCTG
>JAHXMQ010012343.1:29638653-29651097 GCA_020466415.1 Ammodramus savannarum pratensis | reverse complement strand
TGTCCCTGCCCATGGCAGGGGGTGGGATGAGATGAGCTTTAATGTCCCTTTCACCCCAAACCATTCTGTGACCCTGCAAACACCTCTGCAGTGCCCTGGCTGCCCCCATGCTTGGCCCAGTCACGCAAGCTGGGAGCAGCAGGAAATTTGATATAACCTCTGCTTGCTGTGGGTTATGTAGCACCTTTTTTTTAAAAAAAAGGCATGGAAAAATAAAGAGCTTGGAATGTTGTGGGGTTTTTATTTCCCTTTTCCCTTTTTTAATAAGAAAGACACTATTGTGAAAGCAATAATTGTTTTGTAGCCATGGGCATTTGAAAACAAACAGGCTCATATCAGGCAAACCCATCAGGCTGGGGTGGGTGCTTTCAGCTTTTTAATAAATGAGTCTGGTTGGTGTTTCAGGAGTCCATTTACCGAGGAGGACAGGAGATTTTGGCTCTCTGGAAGGCTGATGGTGTTGGATGTCTCACAAAAGGTGGTGGGTGCTGAGCCTTGGAAGGTTCCTTGTGGTGGTGTCTCAGACTGGGTGTCTCAGCTCAGGTTCTGGGTCTGTCATCTCTGGAGGGTTGTTACCACAGGAAATATTATTTGATTTCTTTATTGAGCTTACACCCACTGCCAGAGGAGCCCAGTGCCCCCAGGGGACCTGGGACACCTCTTGTGCAGCACTTTGGCTCAGTATTTTCCTCAGAAGCTTTTAGGAATGCTGCTGGGCCTCCCTGATGGGCCCGGGGGAAGGAGCTGAGGGCACTGGTGCCTTGTGAAGGCTGGACTAGAACAGGGGCTGGACAGAGCTAGAGAATAAAGCAGGGATTTATTCAAAGCATCTCCTCCATGGATCCACCTTGGGCAGCACAAGGGCCCAGCCAGGGCTGCACCCAAGGTGAACCAAAATGGTCCCAAAATAGACAACCAGTCACAGGGTCTCTCTTTTATAAGTTCTGCTCCATTTGCATCTTGCAGTTCATTGTCCAATTACAACTTTAGGTTATGAAGTCCCATCCTGCTTGTCTTTCTCTCTTTAGTTCATGTTGTTTATGTTCTTGGGCCTGAGATTTGGATCATTTGTCGTTGGTCCCCATCTGGAGCAGGAATTGTTTTGTCTCCCTGCTCTGTGCACACAGCTCACCATCCCCTCATAGGAAGCCCAGACCCACACACTAAAGCAGCACAGAATCTGAAAAATATAAAAGCTAAAACCTGAGGCATCAGCATTAGCTAAGGATACAGATATCTGCAAGTAGCTGGGAAGCCATGGTGAGGTTGTTTTGGGCTTGGAATCACTCACACAAGGAGATGAATGCTTTGAACCTGCTCCTTTGATTTACTTAAACCTGTAAATTAGGGAGGTGAGAAATGCCCCTGGGTGTCCTGGTGCTGACCATGCTGAGATTGGGCTCCCCTGAACATCCCCTATGGCTTGGCCTGTCCCCAAGCTCACACCTGGGACACCTCACACCTGCCAGCATGGCTGCACTGATGAAGTTTCCTTGTATTATTAACAATAATTAATAATAATAGCAAGTAATAATTAATAATAGTAGCAGGTGAACCTCTGTTTGTTGCCAGAGGAAAGGTGGAAGGAAGAGGAGTGGGTGGTAGCTGGAGCTGTTGCATCTCTGGTGCTGAGTGATGCCTGCTGATTTCTCCAGCATCTGTTGCTTCCCTCTCCTGGGGAACAACACAAACAACCAGAGGAAAATAAATAGAGTAAAAAAACAATTATTTTGAGACAGGTTGCAGTGGAACAGTTTTTCCCTGCACCTGCTTTCTGGAGGCACTCAGCAAATTCATGGAGCTGAGGAGAGCAGCACTTCTCTGTATCCAGATTAAATCCTGGCTTCTCCCTGCAGCCAGGGAAATGCATTTGCCAAACCAGTTTTATTTCTTTATTTGATTTTTTTTTTATTTATTATGTTGCTTTTTGGCTTCAGTGTGGGTCATAAATAACAAGAAGCAGAAATGAGCATCTCTGAACTCTCTGCTCCTTTCCCAGGGATGCTGCCCTCACAGGTGGGCTGTGCTGGGAGGGACAAGGGGGACTGGGGGAGCTTGGGGAGAGGGGAATTGTAATTTTATTTCAGAGTTTGAGGCATTTGTCTCATTATAGCAGCAAAAAAACCCTGGAATGATTTTGAAAGGCAAAAATCACTAAAAATAGAGTGTGGGGGACTTTTATGGCTCACTGGGGTTTTATTACAGAGCTGAGCTGTGATCCCAGCAAGGCACAAGGCTGGTGGCTGAGAGCTGGCTGGGAAGGGTGGCAGGGACAGCCACCCCTGCTTGGATCCTGCCCTGCAGAGGCTTTCCAGGGCAGGAGTGGAAACCTTGACCCTTCTGTGCTCCAAGACAAACACAGGAACCTTCTTAGGAACAGGCCCAGCATCTCTCATCTCCTAGGGAAAGAAGGAGCTGCAGGAGGTGAACATGACAAAGGCAGAGAAGGATTTAGGGACAGCTAGGGGTAGTGGATGACCAGGGATGGGCTTGAGTGTGGTGGTGTTCACAGGGGTCCCAGGATGAGGGAAGAGATGAGAATGTGACTCCCTGTTTCAGAAGGCTGATTTATTATTTTATCATATATATTATATTAAAAGAAAATTATGTATTATAAAAGAATACAAGAATTCTATTGAAATTATATATTGTAAAAGAATAAAATATAGAATATATTAGAATAATATATATAATATATATATTACATATTATAATTCTATTGAAATGATATATTAGAATAGAAGAAAGGATTTCATCAGAAGGCTGGCTAAGAGTAGAAAAAGAATGATAACAGAGGCTTGTGGCTGACTGAGACAGTCCAGACAGCTGGACAGTGATTGACCATTAATTAGAAACAGCCACATGAGACCAATCACAGATCCACCTGTTACATCCCACAGCAGCAGAAAACCATTGTTTACATTTTGTCCCTGAGGCCTCTCAGGAGAAAAGATCCTAAGGAAAGGATTTTTCATAAACCGTGTCTGTGCCACCTGAGCCTGGTGCCAGCAGGGCTATGGTAACTGGGACAGGGCATTGTGGTGGGTTTCCAGGCTGGGCATGAGGGCTGTACCCAGAATGTGCTGCCTCATGCTGTGTTTGCCCCTCTCCCCTCAGATGTTCATCATGGAGAAGGTGGAGGGCAGCCAGTGCAGCCTGCACGAGTTCAGCATCACCGGCTCCACCTACGCCCCCGAGGGACAGATGTGAGTGAGGGAGGGTCCCCTGCCCTCCCCGGGGACACAGGGGGCTCTGGGCTGGCAGCAGAGCTGGGGGAGATGGGAGGGTTGGGTTCATGGCCATGGCTGGGGGAAAGGAGGGGTTTCCATGGTGGTTTGCAGTCCTGTCCATGGGGATTCCCAGGTGTTGGGAGATGGGCTGGGCTCTGCTGTCCATGGGCACCAGGGCAGTGTTTCCCTGTCCCCACAGCTCCTGCCCCACTTGGTTTGGGGGCTGCTCACCCTGGCTCTGCCTTCCCAGTGCTCAGCAGAGGGGTTCCACACCCTTAGCTCTCCCTTGGTTAGCAATCCCAATACAGCAAGGCCACCTGTGAACCAGAGAAGATGACAAATGTGGGATTGGGGATCAACATTGAAATTTCATAGAAATTTCATCTCATAGAAATTTCTCCATAATTTCTCACCAAGTGATACACCTACTCTACTCTCTATAATCTGTTTCACTTTGCAGCAGAAGATGCCTCTCCACATTTCTGGAGCCTGCACAGTTTGGGTATTGGCTGGTGGCTCTTGCAGGATGCAGGGTGGGCAGCTTGTCCAGGAGCCACCAGCAATGCTCAGGGGGATTTGCAAATGGCTCAAAGCCCAGCAGGACAGCGCTCCCTGAGCCCTGTGCCCACAGCAGGGCTGGCTGCCGTGGCTGGTGTGCCCAGGGCACGATCCTGCTGGTGGCAGGCTGTGTCTCTGGGCAGGGATTGGGAGCTGGGGGCTTTTCTCTGGAGTGTTATCACACATAGGGTTCTCTGCTGTTGTATTTGTTTATTCCTGTTCCTTTGGAAGGAGGTGGTAGCCCCCAGTGTAGCAAGAAGGCAGTTGAGGAGCTCAGCTGGTGGTGGGAGCACTCTCTACTCCCCTCTGCTGTGCTCACTGATCCCAGACACATTTGTCAGCATGGTCCCTTCTGCTCATCCCTGGAGCAGCTGTAACTCATCTCAGCCACAGACATAATTTCATGAATATTTATGGAGCCAATTTGATCCTTGGCTAGGAATCTCCATTAAAAACTGAGCCAAGTCATAAGCTGGTGTCAATCAGTGCATTTCAATTAAAACTGAGGAAGACCTGGGAGCTGAACTTGTGCCTGCCAGCCTCTGAAGCTCAGTGTCCCCTGGCCTCTGGGGTCTGCAACAATTGTGTTGCTCCTGAGTTTTGCTTTAGCCCTGTGCCTGTGTTGTGTATGGAGAGGGATGTGTGGGCTTGCTGAGGAGAGAACCCCCCTTCCCCCAGGGCTGGTGGCACTAAAAGCTTCTTTGCTTAACCTGGCCTTGGCAGGGGGATGTTTCATGCAGGGCACTGGGTTTGCTCACACAGCACCCAGCCAGCAGCCCTGTGATGGTGTTCACAGGGGTTCTTGGATGAGGGAAGAGATGAGCATCTGACTCCATGTTTCAGAAGGCTGATTTATTATTTTATGATATATATTACATTAAAACTATACTAAAAGAATAGAAGAAAAGGTTTCATCAGAAGGCTGGCTAAGCTAAGAATAGAATCAGAAAAGAATGATAACAAAGCTTCTGTCTCAGACAGAGTCTCCGAGCCAGCTGACTGTGATTGGCCATTAATTACAAACAAACTAACATGAGCTAATCAGAGATCTACCTGTTGCTTTCCACAGCAGCAGAGAACCATTGTTTACATTTTGTTCCTGAGGCCTCTCAGCTTCTCAGGAGGAAAAATCCTAAGGAAAGGATTTTTCATGGAAAGATGTCTGTGACAGAGCCCCTTTGCTGATGTTTTTCCCAGCACATGGCTCTGACCATGCAGGGGCTGCTGACCATGGGGCTGTGACTCCCATCCCTTCCCACAATATCCAGGGGATCCCGTGCTGCACAGGCCATGCTTGCTGTGCCTGCTGTCCCTCCCTGTGAGCCCAGGGCTGGGCAGCCTCTCTGGGCAGGAGCAGTGGCTCTCCCTTCCCACTCACAGCCCAGTGTGGCTTTGTCTCCCTCAGCAAACAGATTTTTCAGATTTTCTTGGCTGCTCCGTGTTTTCCGCTCCCAAGCTGTAACAAGGGCTCCAAAATGTTCTTTCCATTGGGAACCAACAGTGGAATAAGCTGATCCTAGTAAATGCCTGACAAATTATTTTTCCAGCCAGCAGATGACCGGCTGGGTTTACACAGCTCTAACCTGCAGTTACCTCTGCTGGAACCAGGGGAATTTTTTATTTCCTTCAAAACCACTGCTACCATTCCTGCCACCAGGAGAGGAGAAGCAGCTGGAGTGTTCAGGGCTGCTCCTTTCTGTAGCAAAGAGCTGCTATTGAGGAAGCAGAGATCACAGTTCAGCACTTGCTTGGAAGCAGCTACAGCAGTGCAGCTGTTCAAGCTCTCTGCTGCTCCTAAATGCTCCCCTGGGTTCCCTCTGGAGTGTGAAACACCACCACAGGGGGGAGAAGGGACTTGCTGTTGGTTCCACAGCTCCTCTGGATTCAAAGCAAGTGGAAACCCCTGAGGGGATGGGTGTTAACATGAATTTCTTTGCCCCTTTTCTGGTCCATCACCTTCGTCATCAGCCTGTGAGCAGCCCCTGCTTGCTCCTTTGAACTCCTCTGCTGCTCCCCTTGTTCTGGGCCACTTGCAGAATTTATTTGCCTCCTGTGATATTTCATTTGCAATTTAGTGCTGCCTCATTTAATAAAGTACAAAATGTGAACCCAAGGATTTATTGCCAGCACTGGTAGCTTTTGTTTCCACTTTTACAAAAATGATGTGTGGGCTATGTATCCCCCTAGAAGGGATGTTTAGGGTGAGCTAACTGTATTGAAGGTGTGAGCTGGTGTGAGGCTGTTGGGGTTGTGTGGTGGTTCCAGTTGTGGGTTTCCCTGGGTCTGGATTGAAGGCACTTGAGACAGAAGTTCATGTTGGGACTCAAGTGTTTATTATTTCTTATCAGTAAAACAGTCTCACTACTGTGAGTTTGGCAGCTTTTCATTAGAACGCACAAAATGGCCAATAATCTCTTGCTATATGGTCTTTTAAGACTAAACTATCCAATTAAGAACTGATTGCTGTAGATTATTTTCCCTTTTAACCCAATAACTGATCCCAAAGAGCCCCCAATGCAGACTTTTCTGCCCAATTACAAAATGCCACCCAAACCCAAGAAGTAAGAAGAAGAAATCCAGGAGGACACCCTGTCCCCTCCAACTTGCTTCTATCTACAACACACTAAAAATCCCAAAACCTCAATTTCTCACCAAGTGACACACCTACACTACTCTCTATAATCTATTTCACACTTTTGTGGATTCCAGTCTATCTTGAAGTCTGGGAAACTTTCTCCATGAATGAGGGTCAGAGTCAGTGCTGCCCTGGGGGTCAGGGCACCCCAGAGCAGACAGGGAAATATTCCCTGTGTTCTCTGGGTTTCCCCATTGCTGTTTTCTGCCCGCAGCCTCAAGGACGAGCAGCCGGTGCAGTGCGGGCAGTACGACGGGCTGGTGGAGCTGGCCACCATCTGTGCCCTCTGCAATGACTCCTCGCTGGACTACAATGAGGTGTGGGGGCACCAGGGCCTGGGTGGGCTAGGGGAGATGCTCTTGCTGTGCTTCAGGACAAAGCCAGCAGAGTTTGTCCCTTGGGATCCCCTTCCCTGGCTTCCCTTGTCCCCTGGGGATGCTCTGGTGTGGTGAGTGGCAGCATCCTCGGGGGCAGCAGCAGCGTGTGGAGGATGTGCTCTGAAGGTTAAGCTCTTTTTTTCCTGCCCTCTAGTCCAAAAAAGTCTATGAGAAGGTGGGGGAAGCCACTGAAACAGCCCTGACGTGCCTGGTGGAGAAGATGAACGTCTTCAACACAGACCTCAGCAAGCTGTCCAAGGTGGAGAGAGCCAACGCCTGCAACTCAGTGAGTGGGGAGAGGCCCCTGTGACCATCAGCACTGGGGGATGGCAGGGAGAGGAGGGATTGAGGATGGCTGATTTTTGGGCAAATAAACACTTGCAATGATCTAAGGGACTGATTTGGCACAAGGATGTGATTTCTAGGCTCTCATGGTGACCTGTTTTTGGAACAGTGGCCCTGAGGGGCTGATGCCAGGGCCTTGAGGACCAGCCTACATGGAGCTTTGGGGCAGGTGATTCCTGAGGCTCCAGCTCAGCTCAGTCCCTGCTCAGGCAGGAGAGACCCTCTAAATGAGGGCCTGAGCTCTGGCTGCAGATGAGGAAGTTTGCAGTTATCTCTTGGTGCCCAGTTTGCACTGAGCATCACTGAGCATCACCCTCCAGCATGAACCAAACCCTATTCCCCAGAGCCTTGCCTGCCCCAGTGACATTTGCTCCTTGGAAACATCTATTTTTGACATGAAAATATCTTGTTCTGGCTACTCCCCTACTCCAGTGTCTCCCTGTCCTCCTGGGTGAAAACACACTTTATTTTGGGTCAGTATTTCCTCTGCTTTAGATCTTACAATGTCTTCCCTTGTTGAGAGGGCTCTCAGTTCCAGCATTTTTCCCCAGGACAGATCTGTACAGGTTGTAATAAATATTCTGACTCCTTTCTGATAAGGAAAGTTTGTCAGAAACCTTCCTGGCTCCTGTGGCTGCCTTTCTCCTCCCAGCCCAGGGGCTCAGCAGAGAGCAGCAGTGTCCCTGGCCTGTCCTGCTCAGCCCAGTGCTGTTCCTGCAGGTGATCAAGCAGCTGATGAGGAAGGAGTGCACGCTGGAGTTCTCCCGGGACCGCAAGTCCATGTCCGTGTACTGCACCCCCAGCGGGGCTGGCAACAACTCTGCTGGCAGCAAGATGTTTGTCAAGGTAGGGCTGGAGCCACTGTTGGTTTGTTTGTCAAGGTAGGGCTGGAGCACCTGCAGGGTCCAGCTGCCCCTCACACACCCAGCAGTGTTGGGATCTCTAGCTTGTCAGTGTGAACCCAAGAAAAGTTCAAAAGTCTCTTTTCCCAGCCCAGCGCTTGAAGAAAGCATCAGGGCTCTTCATTTCTTGGTCTCAAGGTTGTTTATTGTATCTTATCTATAAAAGATTTTCTCCTGCCCTGACGAGGTCAGCTCAGCAAGACAGTTCCAGGCACTCTGCCTGCCCCAGGGCAGTGTTATATCTTTATACTAAAAACTACATGTACAATATTTGCAATTACTTCCCAATACCTATCACCTATGTTAGACCGTGAGCTTCTACTCTAAACCAATCTAAAAGTGCCAACATCACAGCAGAAGATGGAGGCCAAGAAGAAGAAGGAGAAAGGCTGGACATGCCCAGTTCCCTCCATTTTGCCTCCTGAACCCCCATACCAGAAACTCTAAAATCTACTTTTTCCAGCCTGTGATAACTTCACTATTATTCTACCTAAACTGTTGTGGCTTGCTGGTCTTCATATAACATTGGTAACGTGCTCCATGGGTGATAATCAAACCCACAGGTGTTTTGGGCTCTGAGCCCCCTGGCAGGGTCCTGGCTGCTCAGGACAGCCAGAGGGATGTGCTGGGTCCTGACACAGCAGCACCTGGCCCTGGCTGCACAGGGCAGTGGTGATGCTCTGCAGCACCTCTCACACTCTGGGGAAGGTGAGGGGAGCTGCAGAGCATTTCCTGCAGTGCTGGAGGAAACTCTGAGCTGCCTGGGGATGCAGGATCCAGCAGATAGGCTGGTGGGGTCAGGGAGGAGGTGAGTCTTTGCCATGTTGATGAGGGAAGAAAGGGGTGAGATGGTTTAGAGAGAGGGAAAGGTGCTGCTGAATGTGCTGGTGCTGGGGAAAGGGAGAGCTGCCCTCATGCACAATTTGGGCACTTGCCTTTATTAAAGGCTTGGACCCTCTGGATGCCAGTAATACCCAAAGGATGATGTCCAGTTTTCCACTGAAGCCAGAAATAAAATAGTGTTTCATAGGAAATTTTCTTCCCAAGGGAAGAGATGCGGTGGAATTTCTCCCCGCTGACTCTGAGAAGATTTGGATATTGTTGTTCCCACTGGGAAATTATCTGGGTGGGTGAACTCTGCCCTCCAGGCCAGGCTGGGACCCTCTGAAGCCTCCGGATCTGTGGCCCTGGGAGAGCTTTTTAAGAGGTGCAATAGAAAGATTGCAAGTTTTATATTAAGGAGTAATGTCAGGGTGTTTTGTAAGGTCAGAAGGGCTGGGGTGAGAGGCTGGGATGCTCAAGGACATGTTTTCCTGAATTGCAAAGGCATCACAAGCATCCACTGAGGATCCCACATTTGTTCCCTCACAGATTTACAGCCCTCATCCCCTGCAAGTTGGAGCAGGGGTCTGTGGCGTGGTGTTGGGGAAGATGAAACAGGAAAGCCTTATAAATATGATTGCCTGGCAAAAGATTTTGAGAATATGGAAACTATAAGGGAAATTGAAAGCAAGCTTTGAGATCCTTCAGTTACTGAACAACTAGAAAACAATGGTGTGGCCAGCTGAAGGTGATCCCCTTTTGATGGAACAACACCCTCTGCTTGCAGGCAGGCCCAAGGGTCAGAGCAGACCCTACAGCTTGGCAGAAGGGTCCAAAGAGGAGCTTTTAGGGTTTAAAATGTAACCCAGTATGGTAATGCAGTGATTCTTATAGGCTGTATGGAAATGCAATAGAATTTGTATATTGTACTAGATTGGTTAGTGAGAATTAGAATATTCAACACAGAAAAAGATTTATGGTATTGTAATGGGAACTTTGCTCTCTTACCTCTTGCCTCTTAGCTCTTATCCCTTCTACTCTCTTACCTTTTTACTCTCTTACCCTCTCCTCCTCTCTGCCCCTCTCTTCTCTGGGGCCTGCTCCAGCTGTGTTTGGCAGCTCCCAGCAGGGCTCTGCACCCAGGCCCTTTGCAATAAACCCCAAGTTCCACGACCTGGCTTCAGAGATCCCTGGTCTCCATCCATCCCCACCATCCTCCCCCCCAAAGCTCCTACAGGGTGGGGTGGGAGTATTTCGGGAGGATCTGTAGGTTTTGCAGGGCCAGCTGGCTCTCCAGCAGATCCTGCTCTTGGTGACCTGGGTGTGATCCCGGTGTGTTCAGTCAGAGGCTGCCATCTAGTGCCCTGAGCCACAGGGCCAGGATGAGTGCTGGAATTTGGGGAGATTTCCTCTGGTTTTACCCAAACTTGGTGCCTTCCCTCCCTCTGACACTTCCTTTGACCCTCCATCCTCACCCCACCCCATGAGGCCTCAAGGTTGTTTTATGAGCCCTGCTGTTCCCCTCTGCAGGGTGCCCCGGAGAGCGTCATCGAGCGCTGCACCCACGTGCGCGTGGGCACCGCCAAGGTGCCGCTGACGGCCCCGGTGAGGGACAAGATCCTGGGCAGGATCCGGGACTGGGGCATGGGCATGGACACGCTGCGCTGCCTGGCCCTGGCCACGCAGGACGTGCCCGTGCGCAGGGAGAGCATGCAGCTGCACGACTCGGCCGCCTTCGTCCACTACGAGGTACAGCACCCCAGATCTGGCCTTGCTCTCTGCCTTCCTTGTGCCCAAAGTTTCCCCAGCTGTCCCAGCAGGATTTTTCTCCACCAAAAATGCAGGGCGTGGAGGTTCAGGGACATCGCACCATGACCAACATGATCCAGTAAAGCCAAATTTATTATCCCTAAAAAGACTATATTTATAATAAATCTCTACTGTCCATGTGTCTCTAGCTAATACATGATTGGTTCATCCTGGCTGTTCACATGTCTAAATTAGAATGCTGGTTGGATCACCTAATTTTTCACACACATCTTGTTGTGGTCATCTGACTCACCCACGACTCACTTTTTTCTTACTTTCCCAAGCTTGCTGACAAACTTGCTGAGTCCTGATGATTCTTCTTCTTGTATCTCTTTCAAGGATATACCAACCCCATTTCTGAATATGTCCATTATTCATTGTTTGTGAACGTGTCCATTGTCCATTAGTACAAGCAGGCTGGATTGTGCATCGGCTGAATATGCATTGTCTTGCAAAAACTCCTCAATCTGCAAAAAACTCTCAACAGATTTTCCCTCTGGTTTCTCTGTGGCTCATCTCCTCTGCAAACCTCAGGGGATGATCTGAAGGATAACAAGCCCCATCTCTGAGTGTGTTTTCCTCTGGAGTGACTGTTGAGGAGACCATTGGGAGGGATGAGGAGGAAGGGAGCAAAGAAAAAACATGTGAGGAGGAGCAGAGGAATGGGAGCATCCTGTTGGATTGGGGTTGTAGAGTGCATCCATGGGGCAGTTATGGTAGGAAACTGCCCCAGAATTCCATAGGTAGGAATTTATGGTATAAATAGGTAGGAATTTATGGTAGAATTTACTTTATTTTTAGGGTTGTGCTTTGTTTTAGGGGGGTTGGCAGTTGCATCTAACTCCTCCCCTTACTAGGGGGTGCTGGGGCTCGCTGTAGCGGCGGTTGCAGGGTGTGGTTGGCTGGTAAGTTTGGGGGTTTGCTTTGTGTCTTTGGTGCTTGTTATGGTTTATTTAGGGGGGATGTTAGTAGTGTTTGTTTATTCAGTGGATCCTTACCCAGAAGAGTGAGCCAACTGGGGTGTTGTTGGTTATGGCCTTGGGATAGGGTTGGTTGTGGTGGTGGGGCTTGCTATAGGGGGTGTGTTGGAATTCCATAAATTCCTACCTATTTATACCATAAATTACAGAAACCTCTTGGAAGTTTCTTCACCCAGTGAAGCCCAGGGTGATTTCACAGCAGGGAGGGAAGTGGATGCGTCCCAAGGGGTTAACGTGGGTCTGGGGTGTGTTCCTCCCTCCCAGACCAACCTGACCTTTGTGGGCTGCGTGGGGATGCTGGACCCTCCGCGCAAAGAGGTCACCTCGTCCATCGAGATGTGCCGCAAGGCCGGCATCCGCGTCATCATGATCACCGGTGACAACAAGGGCACGGCGGTGGCCATCTGCCGCCGGATCGGGATCTTCTCCGAGAGCGAGGACGTGTCTGGCAGGGCCTACACGGGCCGGGAGTTCGATGAGCTGCCCCCCGAGGAGCAGCGCCAGGCCTGCCGTGAGGCGCGATGCTTCGCCCGCGTGGAGCCCGCGCACAAGTCCCGCATCGTGGAGTACCTGCAGTCCTTCAACGAGATCACGGCCATGGTGAGCCCTCGGGGACACCCTGCCAGCCCCTGTCATCCCCTCCCCACCCTGCTCCATGCTATTGGAGTAAATACCAATATGGCTGGACAGGACGTGCCTGGGCTTGGCTGGCCCTGCTGCTGAACCAAACAGTAGCACTGTGGGGTTTCACCCCACAGACACTTTTGGCCGGCTGGGTGTGTGGTG
>JAHXMQ010012343.1:29596208-29638553 GCA_020466415.1 Ammodramus savannarum pratensis | reverse complement strand
AGACAGTGCTGGGAGGGGTCAGGGTGGGGAAAGGAGAGGTGATGGACACACCTGGCAGGGAATTACCAGGGGAGGGACCCGAGGTTCTGAGTTAAACCCTGAAATCACAGCGCATCAGGGGTCCCTGTCTGGTGCTGGGGTAAGGGTGTCTCTCTTGGCCACAGTGTACGTGGGCCTGGCCACAGTGGGCGCAGCCACCTGGTGGTTCCTGTACGACGCCGAGGGACCACAGGTCTCCTTCCATCAGCTGGTGAGTCAGGAGGGGAACAGGCTGACAGCTGGAGAGGTGGGTGAGGGTGTGCATTCATGTCTTGGGGGCTTTCATCTGTCTTTCCTGTATGTTGGTTGCAGCATTCCCACATTCCTGGTGGAGAGGACAGTAATTTAAAACAGAAGTGAATTCTCTCACTCAGGCCTTTTTCAGCCTTGCTTCTGCCAGCCACCAGCATGGTAGGGAAAGTTTCGGATTCAGAAAGATTCAGAGAAGCTGAAAGTAGCTTCTGTGCCTCATCCCATATTGGAAGGGATCTGTTCTCACATTACATTATTGTAGCTAATGTGAAAACTTCAGGGCAGGGGGAAAGCAGGTGCCATCACATCCCAATGGCATGTGAAATGCAAGATGGATTTCTAATGGAGACACTTGTGTGTGCTCAAACTCCTTCCTAACTGCACCTGAGAGCCTCAAGCCACTGTCTAGCCATACCCCTAAGGCCCAACCCCAACAGAAGCACTTTATTGCTTGCTCTGGCCCCTGGGATATTTAACAGCACCTAGTTCATCACCTGCCCCCCAACCAGTCCACTCTTCCTCCTCTCTCCTGCCTTTTCTGCTGCTCTGCCATATATTTACCAGCAGTTTTCTGTGCTGACAGAGGAACTTCATGAGGTGCACTGAGGACAACCCCATCTTTGAAGGAATTGACTGTGAGATCTTCGAGTCGCGATACCCAACGACGATGGCTCTGTCTGTGCTGGTGACCATCGAAATGTGCAATGCTCTGAACAGGTGTGCTGCCCACAGGGCTGCTCTCCTTGCTCTGTGTGTGACTGATTTTGTCTCTTTGAGTGTCTCTGGGTGGGCTGAGAGCTTTGCTTTGGCTCAGCAGAGCCATTCAGAGCATCCTCACAGGGCAGCACTGGGTTTTCCGTAGAGGAACTGCTCCAAGGCAGTGTGCTGTGCCTGGGAGCAGTGAAGGAAGGACTGGGTATGCATTCATTAGTGATTTGGTCATTAATGATCAGCCCTAATCCATGCATTGCTGCTTCTATCCACATCCAGTTTGCAGCAAAGCCTGGAGATGAAAAGCCTGGAAAAGAAAGGATGTAGCATATGGCCTTGCATGTTGGGGGGAAATGAAATTCCCAGCATGGGCAGATGTGGGGAGGGTTTCTGGGGCTAACATTGTCCCCTCACTTTCACAGTGTCTCTGAGAACCAGTCGCTGCTGCGGATGCCACCCTGGCTCAACATCTGGCTGCTGGGGGCCATCATCATGTCCATGGCTCTGCACTTCCTCATCCTCTATGTCAAGCCCATGCCTGTGAGTGCCCTCTGTCACCTCCCTGTGCCTCCTGTGGACAAGGACATCCCTGGAGCAATCTTTGGGTCAGGAAACTTCTGAGGTGGCTGTTCCCAGAATGTGCCCTCAGGGCCAGGTCCCACGGCTCAACCCAGCATGGAAATCAGGAGTCATTCTGCCCCAAGAGCCATAGAAATCAGGAGTCATTCTGCCCCAAGAGCCAGGAGTACAAAGCTCTCCCTGTGGGCAATGCAAAGGCTCTAGATATCTCCAGAAGGTGGTTCAGCCCTTTAGGAGTTGTCTCCTTTGCTAGGTTGGGGATGCCTTGGTTGGTGCCCAAAGGTGCTTAAGATGAAGTTTCTGTACCCAGGAGGTTGCATTGTCCCTTGTCACCTCCTGAGCACCTGTGACCACATAAACACACAGTCCTGCCTTGTGCCTCACTTTCCCTATCTGCAGGAGAGGTGAATAACATAATTTTTCACTAATCTTGGCCAAAACCCACCTTGGATCATGACAGACCTTGAAGAAATCCTCCTTTCTGGGCTGTCTGGATCCTCCCTCTTTATTCCTGTGATGACCCTCTCTCAACTTCTGCCCCACAACAACATGATCCTTAAAACAACAAAATATCCCACCTGCTTCCCTAGTGACATGTCCAACCCTTTCCACCCTGCAGCTCATCTTCCAGGTGACCCCCCTGAGCTGGCCACAGTGGGTGGTTGTGATGAAGATCTCCCTGCCTGTGATCCTGCTGGATGAAGGACTCAAGTACCTTTCCCGCAACCACCTGGATGGTGAGCATGGTCTGCACCCCCTGGGTTAGGGTGGCTCTGTGGCACTTTGCTTGGGGTTCCTGGGGGTTTTGTGGACCCCTCACTGACCTCCTCTGCCCATGTGATGTCTCACCTGCATGTTCACCCACCTTTGCTGTGCCAAGGGGCTTCTCCTGCTCCCTTCCTTCCTGGTGCCACACCTGGCGGAGCAGTTGGTGATTACATCTGTTTGAAATGCTCCCTTTGGAGCTGGAGCATTAGATAAACCTCCCACAGGTTATTAATTCAGCTCCTCTCAAACCTCCAGGAACTGGATCCCTTTGCTTATGAAGCAAAACAAATCAAGCACTGATTTGTAACAGGAAACCTGTCTTTTTTCCTCTCAGATTTCCACCTCTCTCTGTCCATCCTTATTTGGTGTTGGCAACCTCTGTGCTGAGAGCTGAACACCTTATAAACTGGTTTTAAACTGGCTTTGAAGTGGCTGCCCACTTTAAAGGGATCTCTCGGGATGCAGCCCAGGCACAACCAGAGGAGAAGCAGCTCTGTGACACTGGAGCAGCAGTTCCTGTGTGCTTCTGGGCTCCATGCTGTAAATCACAGCCTGTCTTTGGGCAGCCCTCCAAAGAGATGATATCATCTTTTCTTTCATTTCTTGCAGAAGTTGTGGCTGTGGGGGATACCTCAGCACTGAGTTAAGCCCACAGGTTTTCCCAGGCAGTGCTGTGCCTGCCACAGGGGTGGCCCCTCTCCAGAAAATAGGATTTATTTATTCATTTTTTGGGGTGAGCTGGCCCTGACAGTGATAGCAGGGAGAAGAAGGGCAGGAAGGGCACTGCCCTTGCTCAGGGAAGCTCTGGAGGCAGATGAACAATCTGAGTGTGAGGACTGGATTTCCTTCCACACCATCCCCTTGCTCAAACCATCTTTTCACCCCTTAGGCAACCTGTGCCATAGCAAGCCCCTCTTTTTCACTTCACCCTGTAATAACAACCCAGAAATCTGTGCAAAGGCACTCTTGCCTCTCCAGGTGAAGGCAGGTCTGGCCAGCCCTGTCAAGGAGGGCTCTGGGGCATTGTCACAGCTGTGTTTGGTTTCTCATAGAGCAGGGCTTTGCAAGTGCCTGGAAATATGGGATGGGGAAGCATTGCAGGCAGGAAATGGTCACAAACAGATCTCCCTCCCCATCAGTGTGTCCTGGTGTGCAGGTGGTGCTCATGTCAGCCTTTCTTCCTGTATGGGGCTGAGGCAGAAACTCAGCAATTGCTCAGAGAAACAGAAGTGCAGGGCTCCTGTGTTTACAAACCAGATAGAAATTGTTTCTAGCCCGTTTTTATTGAATTGTTTCATCTCTCCTCACACACCCAGGTCTGTTTTATACCACGATTACAAGCCTGTAGCAACAATTCCACAGCATGGCACCAGGCTGGGTGTAGGAGAGCTGGTTAATGCTGCATCCCATGCATGCCCTTGGTCTTCACTTCACAATCTGTACTCTGAGGCTGAGTCTGTCTTTCTCCCACACTTTGTATTTCTCTGTAAAATCTCAGCACTGCTGGAGGAAGGGCTTTTCCTTGGCTCTGCCTGCACAGCTCCAAGCACAGTGAGGTTTCTGGTAGGCACACAATCCTCTCAAGTGCCAGCACAGCAGCTCAGTTTTCTCCTCCCATGGCACACTGCCCATGTTTCAGGTGCTCTGAGCTCCCCTCATCCCCAGTCACAATGCTGCTGATGCTCACAGGTTGCTCTGTCTCACGGATCCAGGGTTTCCCATGCAGCTCTTCTATCACGGCTGTGTGGCAAAATCACCATGCTTCAATCATCACACTTGAAAGAAGCAATTGAAACTCTTCCTCTTCCTGATTCCTCTGGCCTCTGAAAAGCAAAGGAAAAAACCTCCAAAAGCCACTTTTATGTGTGGTCTTGTGATTTTTTTTTTTGCCAGGCATTCTCAGGACAGTAAGACCCAAGTGGAGCGGGGAGCACCAGTTGAATACATGCAAGACTCCAGAGCAAGGGTTGGCTTCCTTACCTGTCTCATCCCCGAATGCTGCATCCCTGTGCTTCCTGCAGTGTTATGGGAACCTGCTTGGAATGTGTCTGGGTGAACATGGCTTAGATATAGAACAGAGATACAATAACAGAGCCAAGAGACTCTACCCAGACAGGATCTCCTTTCCCACAGTGGTCTCTGTGTTTTGCTCCAAAATAAGGCCTAGCAAGCCTGTGAAGTAGCTGTTTGATGGCAGTTTTGGCCAGGAGCCAGGCTAGCACTTGGTCTCTGCAAGACAGGGCTTGGGAATGGTCTCCAGCATGGGACCTTCCAAGGGATGGCCAAGGGTGTTCAGCTGAGGAATGCAAATGTATAGCTGTGAGTTCTGCTGATTCAGGAATTGCATGGAAAAGTTTCTCCTTTGATGAGATTTAGATAAGTTGTGTTTCCATTATGCTGGATTTTCCCTGTCCTTGAAGTGGCAGAAAGCTGAGTCTCTTCAGTTCTCACTGTGGTCTCAGTGCTTTACATTCCTCTCCCCATCACTCTGCTCACATCCAGCCTTTCATCTCACATCCTTTGCATATCTGGCTGCCTTCATTCCTCTCTGGCCCCTCTGAGGTTTCTGCTGTCTCAGTTTTGGGAGATGATGTGAATGTGAGAGTCCCAAATGTGCCCAGCTGAGGCTGGCTTTGTGTGAGCTGCAGATGTTCTGTCCAGGAGCATGGAGATGTTCTCAGGGGTCTGTCTCACACTGACAGGCTCACAAGGGCTCACCACCCTCAGGGATCCCTTGCTGTAATATCTTTAATATTTTCCATGCTCTATGCATTCAAGTGTTTGTTCTCTCAGAATCCTGTGGCATGCAGGAGGAAGCTTTCCAGGCCTCTGTGCCAAGGCCTTGCAGAAGTCTCTTTGTCTCTTTTCTAAGTGGTTCTCCAGAAGTACCAAATATAGGGAGGACACTGAGATAACCCCAGTGCTCAGGTTCCTCTGTGCACCATCAGCCCACTGCTGAGCCCACCCTGCTCCCCTCCTGCACTGCCCCTGCACCTCCTCATGTTCACCATCTCAAGGCAAACCCCTCACAGGTGCTGGAGCTCTGCTGTGGTTGTTCTCACCATGTTCAGCAGCAGGCCCTGTCTGGGTGCTGAGCATCACCATTGCTGTGGTAGAAGCAGGGGCAAAATCCCAAAGCAGGTGTTTTCTGCCCCACATGCCTGTTCTGACAGCAGCATGGCCACTGAAAATCAGGAGTTTGGATACACAGGGATTGACCTGGTGTCTTTTGTGGCAGATCAGCATTTAGGCAGCTGTTTGTCCCTGTGCCCAGTGAGGACAGCACCTCATTTTGCAGGAGATGCAAGATGGTGGCAGCCCCACCCTGTTCCTGTTCCCTCTCCCATGGCAGCACAGTGCCCTGCAGTCTCCTGCCACTGCAGCTGATGTGCAGGTGAGGTTGCTCCCTGGGGTGAACATCACCACCACTGAGGGAGCTTTGGGCACTTCTCTGCAAAGCTGGCACCAGCTTTAGGCTTCACCATCCTCCCAGAGGAGAGTGGCTGGCAGAGGTGGCAGTGCAGTGACTCCCTGCCAGGGGCAGACACAGCTCTGCATCTGAGACCGCCCAAAATTTGCAGGGACCAAACCCTCCATGTCCCAACACAAAAAAATCCTCCAGCATAGAGCAAAAAGGAGCTGTTCACCCTCATTTTCCCCCGTGCACCTGCACCTGGGTGTGAGGGAAGCTCCTGAAGGTCCCCCAGGAGCACAGGAGCTGCTGCAGCTGCCCGTGTTCCTGCAGAGGAGGCAGCCATCCTCTCCCTGGCACAGCAGAGCAGGGAGCGAGCGCCTGCCCTTGTAGGGAAATGTGTGCCTGGAGCTACCTTGGCTGGGTGCTGGCAGAGGAATGTGTCCCCGTGGGCCAAGCATTCCCTGGGGCTGTGGGATGCTCTGCAGGAGAGCACTGCTGCACCTTCCAGGGCTGGAATCTCCACACAGGATTTTACAGCTCTGCTGCCTTGCTTTTTGTTTTTATTTCCCACTCTTTTCTGTTCTTTTATGTGTGTCCCTATGTCATGCTTTACAAATGGAAGAGCAGAGAGAAGCTGCCAGTGTTGCTACCCTGGTATTGCAAAGGGGTGGGGGGACAATTTCCATCCTTTGAGCTGTGTGATGGGCCAAATATTCTCTTGAGCTGTGGGATGCTCTGCAGGAGAGCAGCGCTGCACCTTCCAAGGCTGGAATCTCCACACAGGATTTTACAGCTCTGCTGCCTCACTTTTTATTTCCCCCTCTCTCCTGTTTTTCATGTCTGTGTGTCATGCTGTAGAAACGGAAGAGCAGGGGGAAGCTGTCAGTGTTGCTGCTCTGGAATTGCAAAGGGTGGGGGGACAATTTCCCTTTTGGTTTTCTCCTGGGGTCTGGTGTCTCAGCTGAAGCTCAGGGTGCCCTGCTGTGGTGGGGGACATGTGCAGTTTTCAGAGCTACAAGAGCTGCAGCATTCCCCTTGGTGAAGGGGGTGATCTGGGCTGGCAGTGGGAGCCTGCACCCCTCCAGCAGCACCTTTTACAGGAACCTATTGAAGAAAGTCAAAAGCAGTAAGGAAAAACCTCCCCAAAAGCCTCAGCTGTCTGGGGGGAGCAGACATTGGAGGAGCTGAGCTCACATTGTGCATTTTCTGGTTTGCAAGTGCTGGAGGGCTGTGACACCCCTGGTGTGAGGCAGCAACCAGAGGGACTGTCACCATCCCATCATCCCTGCAAACAGGTCCTGCATCCCTCCTGCTCCTGTCACCTCTGTGAGGGAAGGACAGACAGACACTGCCACGCAGGGACCTGCATAGGTGGGAGCTGGACCCTTGGCTGGTAGAAACAACAGACTCACTCCATGCCAGGATTGTGTCACTTTAGAGACCTGAGAGCAGATTTTTGAGGATCATCCACTGTGGTTTAACACTGCAGCCATGTCCCCTTCCTGTCCCTGCCTGCTACATGCCATGGCATCCTCCTCCCCGTTTGCACAGCCATGGGGTGATGTGTTTAGGGAAAGTGCCATGGTTGGCAAATTACCACTGGTGTGTCACCCAGTGGGGACTGCTCAGCTGCTGGAGGAGAGGGAAGAGAGCCTGCTGCAGTGGGGAGGAGATTAATTTTGATTATTGCAAAGATATTTAGTGCAGTGCAGTTGCCAGCATCCCTGCCTTGCACCAAAGCCTGCAGTGTCATCCAGGGAGATGCTGCCATCACAGCAAACCATTTTATCCCAGCACACAAGGGCTGGGCTCTGCAGCCAGCACTGGAAAAAAAATTTGGCAGAAGTTGCAAAAAAGCCTTTTCCCTCTGCCTTGCCTGTTATTTATTAATTCCCCTGGAAGCTGTCGGCACCAGGGCTGGCAGCAGGCACAGAGCCCCAGGGTAACCCCGGGCAGGACCCTTATTCATCAAGAGCACAGGAACAGCAGTCCCCAGTGAGATGTATTTTGTGATGTGTGCAGTGATGAAAGAGAGAGAAATACAGTCAAAAGATTCATGATAAGGGATTTTTCTAACTCTCCTTAGCAAGTGCTGCTTCTGGTTGGGTTTTTTTTAAGGAAAAAGATGTGTTCTGGGTAAACCAAGCTACCCCAGGCTGGAGGGCAGCTGCTGCCTCAGGGATCAGGGACACTCCTGTCAACTGCTTGAAAATTTGGGATCTAGTTGTTGTAAGTCAAATTCTGGCAAGGATTTTGAGGCTGCTCACATGGAGTTTGAGCTGGATACCATCACTTTCCTGCAGGCCATGTGTTGCCTGTTACCTTCCCTGTCCAATCTCATCCATCTGGAGGGGGGGAGAAGGTGGGAGGGCAGCCCTGGGACAGTGGCTGTGATGAGTAGGTTGGTCCTTGCTCATTGTTTTTTAGGGATTGATGGGTGTGGTGCATGGGCAGTGTGTGTTAGTGTGTGAGCCCATGGAGCAGTGTCCGTGTCTCTGGCTGCAGCAGGGCTGGGGCTCTGGGGTGATGTGAGGATGCAGTGAGCTTCTCCTCTCTGAGCCACTGCCTTTCCCTGCATGATGCCTCATTGGGAGCAGTGAGGAGGATCCTGCCTACTCACCTTCCACATGGCTCCACCTCAGGTTGGATATTAGGAAAAAGTTTTTACAGAAAGAGTGATAGAGTTCTGGAACGGCTGCCCAGGGAGGTGGTGGAGTCACCATCCCTGGGCTGTTTAACAAAGCCTGGATGTGGCACTGGGTGCCAGGGTTTAGTTGAGGTGTTGGGGCTGGGCTGGGCTTGATGATCTTGAAGGTCTCTTCCAACCCAGTGATTCTGTGAATTCTGTGAACTCATCCCTTTTCCCAACTCTTGCAGAGACCTTCCTCACCCAGACACCAGTGTCTTCCTCCTCCTCACGCAGCCTGAGCTGCCACAGCTGCAGTCGGGCCAGCTCTGTGCAGACAGGATCCCAGGTTCCTTCTGGGATCAACCCAGGAGCAACCACTCTCAGTAACAAAACCGTGGAGCTGCTTTGCTTTTGAACCCTCACCAATACTTTCATTTCTCATTTTGCCCTTCCTTTCAGGAGAAGAGGACAAGAAATGAACGACCTGAGGGCGACTCTGAACTAGAGGATCCCTAACTTGTCCCTGGGACTGAAGTCTTGCATGCGTGACCATCGCTAAAGCCAGCAGGACATGCATGTGTCCGACTCTCAGACAAATGCGGGTGAATCGTCGAAAAGAAAAAAAATCCTGATTTTCGTTTTGTTCTGTAGCTTTCTTTTTCCTGTACATATGAGTGCAATTACTGGACAGCTGGCCTAGAGTTTGGGGATGGAGCTGTGTGGATCTGAGTCATTGTAATGTGGTTCCTTGGGATTTGTTTTTGCCAAATTTGAGACCCTCTTTGCAATTTTCACCCTGATTGAGTGAGCACGGGCAAGGTGGCCTTCATGAGAGATTAAGGCAGGAAGTTGGGATTTGAGGCCACATCCCCCAGTGGGATGGGATGCACAAGGCAGCTTCAGGGTCTGGGAAGGGCTTGGCAGTGAGTGAGGGCAGGGAGAGAGGAGAAGGGGCTGTGTGTTGGGGTTGTTGAGCCTTGATGATGTCCATAGTGTTGCTGCTGCTGTGCTCTGCACCAGTGGCTGCAGCAGCTGGGCACAGCTTCAGAGTGTGTCCAACACTGGTGTGAACCTCATGGAGATGTGTTTATACCTCGAGGTCAGGTGCATGTGGTGGAAGGCAAAGTTCTCCCTGCTTATCACGCTGTCCTGTTTGATCCCTGCATTATGGAAAGCCCAGCACCTTCTCAGGCTCATCCAGCACCAAAGCACGATGAAGTCTTGTCTGGTCTCCATCTGGCATCTTGCTGGATCCCATCTGCACTATATAAGGCAGCCCTTCTCCTTGGAGGGGCAGCCATGTAGAGAAAAGCAAGGGGATGCCCACCTTGCATTCCTCATGTCCACCACTCCTTCCTGGTCACACTTTCTTTCCTCAGTGCATTTTTAACTATTTCCCCAGCAGTAGTACAGCTGAAGTTTTTAGGAGCACATCCATGACTTGATGTGCTCTGCTTTGGAGACCATCACTGACTTGCACAGGGCATCCCTGCCAAGGGATCACGATGGCAATGAATGTATGCTTGTACATAATGTGGTCTTTTTCCATGAGTGGTGTTTGTTGTGGCATCCCTTTTTGTAAGGCACCAACTTTATCTTGCCCTCTGGGGATTTTCTCCACAGCAGGAGTCAGACAGTCTTCAGTGAGGATTTGTAGAGCAGGAGTGGATTTTGGGATCCATTAAATTTATCTTTCTCCATTGAGCTGCATCAGCTGAGAAGCTGATAGTGGGTGGTCTCTTCTCCAGCTCTCCAAATTCTCCCTCCTGTTTCCCTCACCATCCCCTAGGATCCATCCTGATGATGTTTAGTTAGCCAGAGCCTGTATCTTTTCTTTCTCTTACATTCCAGCAACAGCACTAGAGCCAGGGTCTGGGATAGCATTTGCTCCTTTGCTGATGGGTTTCCTCTTCTACTTTTTCTGTATCATCTGGGCAAGACCATCTCTCCTTCCATACAGTAGGTGCCAAATATCATCCCTCCTTTCTTTTCTCCATCACCAGCATTGAAGATGAGCAGAGCCCCCAGACCAATGGGAATGTACAGAATTGTTATACTACTGAGCTGATTTATTGTACAGAAAACCTTGCATGAAATGTTGTTACTGTATTTAATATATAATGTATTCAAGAAATTTTAATATGGAGCTCTTAAAAAAAGATCTTTATAGATACTCTGTCGTTAGAAAATTGTTGCTGATTTTTTAAAATCTTATTATACTTTGTCTTGAAGAAGTTTTATTTTTCAAATGTGTTCTGTCAAAATGATTTAATCAGTTGATCCCATGGGATAACCTATTCCTCTTCAAAGATTTTCACCATGGATGAGACCCACCCTGGTGTAGAGGACCAGGACATGACCCAGGTACTGTATAAGCCAAAATCAGGCTTCAGTAAGACTAATGCTGTAGACATGTGATTTGCCATTCCTCAAAAGGGTGGATTCCACCTTATTTTAGTACAGGTCACAGAACTAAAGAGTTGTTTAAGTTGGGAAAGACATCCAAGATGATTGAGTCCATCTCCATTGTTCTGTGCAGGAAAACAGCCAGTGGGAATTTAGTCCAGTTCCAGCTCAGTGTCATCAGAGGAGGCAGCTTCTCTGTTTCTCTGAGGTTAACATCCATTTTGGGAGAGGCTGGGCTGGATTCAGAGCATCCCAGCCCTGTCTGGAGGGTCCAGCAGCTGCCCAGTGGCATCTCCCTGGTCCCTTGTGCCTGCAGGAACCTGCTTGGTCCATCCACCACCTGAGTTACACTGCTTTCCCTGGACCTAATGTCTGCTGGAGGGTTATGAATTTAACCCAAATGTGTGTGATGTGGAGAAGTTTCTTGTGTAAAAGCCCAGGCAGTGTCAGTCTGTTCATGTAACCATTGGGTCACAGTTGTGAGTTACCAAAGCCTGAACCATCATGGGCAAGAAACCAGAGCTGTGCCCAGCTTGTTCTTCCCAGCAGCAGAAAATTGTGTTTTATTTCTATTATAAGACTTAAATCTATCTAGAAAATGCCCAGGTAATCTGCATTAGATCTGCCTGGAGCAGGTGGGACCATTTTGACACATCCCCATTTCCCTTTTGAATGGTTGACCACATCTCTTGTCTCTCCCCACATCCTTTAATTATTTGGAGTACAGGTTTCACTCCATACTTTTGATTACAGAGGCTCATACTTCAAATATCTTAATGAAATAGAAAAATATCCATAGGTGTAAGTATTTTTTCCCTTTATTCTTTGGTGAAAGGTCAGGATAGATCACAGAGTAGTTATTTATTTCATGTGTGCCAGCAGCAGCCTGCTGGGAGTTTTACAGGCTGGAACATGTTCTTTTGTAAATTTGGAGGTCCCAGAGCCAAGACCATCACTTTGGGAGAGGTTCTTGTGTCTTACCAAGGCATCTGACTGTGCAATACAAGGGAGATGGACACTGGGTGGCTGTTTTGCCCTAAAAGCTTTTTTTAAAATGCAGCTTAGGGGAAAACCTCTGGGATCCTTGCTTTTCTTGGCAGCAGAGGTTAGAAATTATTTCCTTTTTAGTTTTATTTTGATGGTGCTGCCTGGCATATTCTAAGTCTATAAATAAAACTCAGGTCTTTCCAGCAAGACCTTTAGCATTGGTGGGCTGCTGTGACAGATCCTCCACAAGATGCAGGGCAGAGGAGGTGCCGGATGGCAGCATGGGGTTGTGATTATCCATGAGCACTTTATACTCCTTCCTCAGGGGCCAGGGTGGGAGGGGAAGGTCCTGTGTTCCTGGGCTGAGCACCAGGGGGATCAGCTGTGGTGGAAAGCCTTTGGTACTGTTTTGGGGCGTTGTGTCATTGCTGGATGAGCTCTTCCTCCTGTGGTGTGTGATCCCATGGGGATCCCACGTTGGAAAAAGGAAAAAGAGCAAAGTGCTGCATCCTGCATTTTATTTGTGTCGTGTGGCCCAGGTCTGGATGAGGTTTGTGTTGGTGTGTTTGGGGTTTGGGCACTGTGAGCATCCTGTGTGTGTGTGTTTCTGGTGATGCTCTGCTCAGCCAAGGCTGGATGGCACCACCAGGCACTGGGGGGGTAGCAGGAGGGACAGGCTCTATGGAGGGCCTGGGGGACTTCATTCCAGTCCATTCTTCAGAGGTTGAGTTGGACTTTCTGCTCATGGAGATGGCAGAAGTAGAGCAAGAGGAAAACTCAGCATTAATTTCTGGTCCTTCTTTTGTACATACTGCTTCCCAGTCAGGGTCCTGCTCCACCAAAACTCACCAGATAATGATTTGAGCTGTGCAGGGGCCCTGGCTGGGAGATGTTCATGAGCTTCATGAATGTAATGTGACCTTGGCATTACATCACTCCTGAAACTCAAACACACCCAGGCCCCCCTACCAACTCCTGAGACTTACTGTGATTTTTGGACCATACCTGGCAAGGCCATCACTTTGTATAAATGATGCCAGAGATTCAGTCCCATCTAGACTCTTTTTTCCTCCCATTTCTGCAGTGACATTTTGGGGAAACAGCCTGGAAGTACTGACCAAGGAAAAGGCTTTACCCCGTGCAGATCTTGTGAGGCACAGTTGGGGTTAGGATTTGCAGGGCTGCAGTACACAGGGTAAATTGTGCTCACCTGTTCTTTTGGTGCCATTCAGCTTTTGGTGTGAGTGGGGCATTAAATGAGCCAAAATCTGTGTGTGCCTGGAGTGATGGGCACTTGGGACCAAGAGGAGGGCAACCAGCAGGTGCCCTCAGTGGCTTCAGTCTGGGAATATGCTGATTTTTTTATATGAGATGCCTGAACAGCCAAATGTAGAAATCTCTGAGATTGTTCTTCATAGTAAAAGGTAAATTGTTATATCTTGGGGGGTGGGAGGGTGTTCTCTGAGGGACAGAACTGAAAGAAATGAGGTTTCCTATTTTATTATATGAGAGATATTTTTCCACTAAATTCCTGCTTCCTAAACCATGTCCTTTGTCTGACTGTAAATAGCCAGGTGTGCCGGGAAGACGTGGGAAGGCTCCTTGTGGTCACATCCATACAATCCACTCTGTTCACACAATATTGGGCTGATTTGTTTTATACTTAGAAAATTACAGAAATAAAAGCAATTTTACTGGATGACTTGGGGGTTTTGTGTTTATTTCGTTGTTGTTGTTTTACCTTTTTGGGTTTTTTTTGCTTTTCTTGTCCTGTTTGTGGCTGATTTGGGGGATATTTGGGAGCCCATGGAGCCATACGGGAGTGCCTGAGGGCATTCTTCAGCCGTAAAAGGAGTTGTGCTCACCAGATCAGGATTTCTTGTGGGTTTTCAGAGGAGCCAAACTAGAAATGGAGCTGAGCTTGTGCCTGGCATGGGATGACAAAGGCAAAATGAGCGGAGTGGCATAATACGACTGTTGGGAATTTTTAAATTCACTCTCGGGGCACGAGAATACAAATAACAGTGCTAATTTTGACTGTATCCAGAATAGTCATCACCTTATCTCCCCCAGCTGGGAGGGGGGGGTTAAATAAGCCCTGCAATAACCTCTACAAGAAATAATTGTGAAATAAATAATAATTAAATAGCTTGGCCTCTTCTGGGAGGATAGCATAGGGCTTGGGGCCATGCAATTCCATCTTGGCATCACCCAGATCTCTTCCCATGGTGATGTTTGAAGCATCCAGCTGCAGGTCCTGTTTTGGAGCAAATCTGTGTTCATGGCAACATCTAGCCTTGGTGCTTTTTCACTGGGATGTGGCCCCATGTGTTCCTTCCCAATGCTGTGAGCAGGACAAAGGAGGTGGACAAGGTAAGCCAAAAGATTTGTGACCCACGGGGGTTGCAAAGAGGGACATGGGATACCCTGGCCCATGTTTTTTTTTTGGGAAAGGGCCATTGCTTGGCCTCCTCTTTGCTGGTACAGACTGATGTCAGAGCAAGAGGAACCCCACTGCCATGGCTGCAGGTGACCCTCAAACCAGTCCCCCATACCAGAAATGCTGTGTCAGGACACAGCGGTGAAGCCAAAAACACCCCAAATTCCCCACCTGATGCTGTGTCAGTCCCTGCACACCTGGGTACCATCACTTGGGGCTATGCTTTGAAGGCATGATTCAGAAAACAGATGTCACTCTACCAAAAAAATCCCAAGGGTCCCTGTATCCCATGGCACAGGTCCAGCCCCACACTGGATGTGCATCCCCATTTCTGGAGCCCACAGTGGCCACTGACACCTTTTGGTACCCCCAGCACCTCGGGTTCACGTTGGCTTTGGCATCAGCTAAACTGAAGTATTTCCAGGGAGATGTGTTCAGCAGCTGGGGATGGAAATGCCACTTGGAGGGGTGAGCACCACCAAAAACATCTCGTGCCAGGGCGTTGCAGCACAGGACAAGAACAGAGCCCAGCCAGCCCTGCTGGGAGGGAGCGAAGAGAGGTCAAGGACAAGTTAAAATTGGAAAGAAAACTGAACATGCTGTTTTGGAGGACCTTGCTTGCTCTCATCTGCCAATTTTTTTCCACCCTCCCCTTCCCATTGCCAGTGGTGCAGTGTAAGCACCTCCTGCAACTGGTCAGGGCAAGGGGGCTGTGGAAGCCAAAATTATTGGGAAAAGCCAACAGCTCTCAGGGGCAACATCAACCACAGCAGGTCCCCTCTGCACCCACCCTCATATTTTAAACTTTGCCTCCATGTTACTCCTCCCCATCCATGGATCTTCAGCATGCCACACATTTTTGTGCTGAATTTCAGAGCTCTGTGCTAGACGCTGCCAAGCATGAGTCTGGGTTGTGCAATGAGCTTCATCTATTATTTTTCTATTTTCTTTTGCCGCTATCAATGTCTGAGAGCCTGGAAATACCTGGTGGCTTTTATGCCTAACACAGTGTTGCTTGCCTGGGTGTGGGTGGGTTTGAGCCCCATGCAGAGGTTTTCAGAACCCTCTTTGTGCTCCAGCAGGTCCTGTCCCAGCTCAAAGCAAGGATGCACTTGCATTTCCAAATGTCTCCCTTAAAAATACCAGATTTTTGATTTTTCTCTCAGCCCCAAGCACAGGCTGAGTGTGTTTCATGGGCAGGGGGATGAGTTCCTTTCACAGCCATGGATGGACTCCTGTGCTACCCCTGCACAGCATTGCCAGGGATGCTCTTGCAGGGTCACCAGCCCTCGGTGCCCTTGGCACCTGGCCCAGCTGGAGATGCTGGATGAGGCCAAAGCCTGGCACTGGAGATCAGTCAATGCCAGCTGACCCAGGGGAGTGTTTGGGAAATCTGGCTCCAGGTCCTTGCAATCTCAGACACAGACACAGGGGGTTTAGTGCCTCATTTGCTGTTTCTGCTTTCATTTTTCCCTCCCGTGGGCAATGGAGCTAGATGGGCTCATTTTCTTTATCTCTGCCCGGTTTTAGAGTCATAGAATCACAGAATGGTTGGGTTGGAAGGGGTCTTAAAGATCATCTTGTTCAAACTCCCTCCCATGGTCAGGGACACCTTCCACTAGACCAAGTTGCTCAAGGTCTCATCCAACCTGGCCTTGAACACTTCCAGCTCTACTCTCTGTGTCCCTGTGTTGTCCCACTTGGTCCTTTGTTTTCATGCTGCTCAGGTGAAGTCCAGTTCAGCACTTTCTGTGCCCTGGGCAAACCTATCCTCAGTGCCCAGGACCTGCTGCAGATGAACTCAAGCTGCCACTGCTCCTCCAGCAGCCTCTACTCCTCCTTGGTCCAGGCAGAGCATCCCCAGTGCCTCCTGCCTGCTCTGCTTGGAAGCAGCCAAGAGATACAAAAGTTATTCAGAGGAGATGGCTGTGAGTGTATTGGCAGCACCAGACCAGCTAGTGTCTGTGGGAACCTAAGATAAAACCATCCCCAAGATCCCAGCAATGTGTGGGAACTGGTGCAGAGGGTCCTGGGACACCCCCAGGCTGCACCTTACACAGTAGGCTGATAAAAACCTCTTCCTCTTAATTCCATCTTTATTTTTAATTTGGGTGTTAGAGCAATGCATTTATTATCACAGCAAACAGACATCCCAACCTGGCCTCAGCACAGCCCAGTGCCTGCACCACAGCTGGAAGCATCACAGCCCCATGATCTCAGCATCTCTGCCAGCGAGTGCCCTGTAAACACCTGCACAGCCCAAGCAGGGCACTGTCCCTCGATAACCACCTGGCAGAGGCAGGGAGGTGTGTTGGCACCATCTTGCTGCCATTGCAGGGCCACACAGGTGAGCAATCCCTGTGCAAACTTACTAAATTCCCTGTGATAAAGTAATTTAAGGGGTGGCAATCCCAGGGATGGTGTGGATGTGGGAGAGGTGTGAGCCCACAAGTGTTGAGGCTGTGGTTTTTTCAGCATTTGGATGCTGGGGCCAAGTGGGTGCCCATGCTGGGTGCTGGTATCTGCCCAGGAAAAGATTCAGGCTCTGTTGGTGCTCCAGGCTGGGGTTTTCTGCTCTCCACATCACTCCAGACAGGGTCTGGCCCCACTCTCCAGCTACAACATGGCTCCAAGAGATTATAAAATGGCAGATGCCTATTATCTCCCAATGGAAAGTATTTTAGCTAAATCCATGCTATAACCATTTTATTGACTCCAAGTACCAGAGAGGAGGTTAGAAGTGACTTTTTTACAAGTCATTTTGCTGTTAAATTTAGCTGTCCTATTTTCATTATCCCCATGGCCTTGGCAAGGGTGAGCAGCCTTCCCTAAAAGGCCTCGTTTCATACAGTAAGTTATTTGCTTCTCTCCTGACAGATATCTAAGCTTATAAGGTTTGTCTGCTCCACTCAATAGCAGTATCAGCCTTCAATCTACATGATTAACATCAGCATTTTGTATTTGCTTTTGGCTCCTTGTCTGACAGCTTTCCATGTTGCTGAGGACCAGGGCATTGGGATTGCATCACGTCACTTGCAACGTGGGATCATCTGATTTTGATTCCCAGGCTTCATGGTACACCCAAAAGATTCAGACAAATGATTCAGTTGCTTTTTCCCCAGTTTTCCTTATTGCCCAGCAAAGATAATTGATTTTTCCCAATTATTTCATAGTTGCCAGGTCTATAATGTATTGAGTCGAAAGGTAAATGTAGCAGTGAGCAAGCCGCAAGTGAACTTGAGAGGTGGTGATACTAATAGAAATATTCCTGAAAGGAAAGATTTATCCCAGCAGGTGAAGATTTTCCCTACTTTCAAAACCTATTCCTCCTGCAGAGAGGGCCTTTATGCCAGGCTTGGTGGCTGCAGAGAGCCAGTGTCTCCTTTGAGGCCAAGGGAGGCAGCAGATGAACTGAGGCTCATGGAGCCTGTCCCTGCCTGCAGTGCTGAAGCTGAGTGCTGGGATTTCCGGGCTAAACATCCTCTCTTTCCCCAAAAAACACAAACACAGTTTTCCCTTCTCAGCCCCAGTGCTCCCCAGCACAGAGTGTGCCCTGGAGCTGCCCAGTGGGATGCTCTGAGGGCACAGGGTCCCCATCCACAGCCTCTGTGCTTTCCCCAGCAATGAGCCACCCCCCTTCAAAGCTCCCCATTGCAGCTGTTGGCCCCCCAGATTTCAGTCTGGCACTGTCAAATCCAGTGCCTTTCTCAGTGATTCTTGTTTCTCTTGTTTCAAGTGGTGTCTGCACCACCCTGCAGAGCATCGCTCGCAGTGACCCTGGTTTGCCTGGCCCTGCTCACATCCAGGCCATTCAGGAAATGCTGGAAATGCTTCCAAGTGCACCCAGCCCAGCCCAGTGCAAGTGCTGGGAAGGAGCCAAGCCCCAGCTGTCTGGCCTCACCATCAGAGGGGGCCAAGCTGGGTGCCCTTCTGCTCTGTGGGTCAGCTCTGAATTGCTGAGCTGGGCTTTCTGGTGCTCCCCCTTCTCTTTCCCAGCCCTTTTTTGGGAGACAGAAGAGGACATGGGCTCAGGACACACAGCCTGATGTGGATGTTGTGGTAGGAAAGATACCCCAATCCTAATTCCTAAAATTTTTTCCAGGACCCCCACAATCTCTCCCATCCCACTGTAGCCCCCAGGAATGCTTTGTGGTCTCTGCCCATCCCAAGCCCTGCCTGCAGCCTCTCTGTCCCAGGGAAGGCTGCTGCCAGGCGAGGGAGCATCGCTCGCAGGCAGATGGCTTCGTCCTGGTGGCATGTGGGCTTGGCAACAGGGTGGCCCTGCACCCTCCCACACCCTGTCCCACCCCCAGACCATGTAGGGCACCCGCTGTTCCCAGCCCAGAGCTTATAGGAAGAGGAAGCCTCATCCCTGCGCAGAGGAGGAAACCCAGCAGCCCAGATGTGCTCAGAGCCACGCCGATAGCAATTCTTATTTTGTTATTTTAATCTGCAAACAGAGGAGCTGCCGGAGCGGCGGCGGGCACGGCCCAACCCAGGGCGCAGTGAAGAGCTGGGAGGCTGTGGCACAGCCCTGGCACAGCCATGGGGCAGAAGTGCATGGACAAGCTGTCCTCCTTCCTCTTCGAGTATGACACCCCTCGGATGGTGCTGGTGAGGAACAAGAAGGTGGGACTGACCTTCAGGCTGATCCAGCTCATCGTCCTGGCGTACATCATCGGGTAAGGCTGCCCAGCACCTGCTTTCCCTGACATTAATGCTCTGCCACTGGGTTAAAAAGCAATGGAGAGAGAAAGGCTTCTATATCCCCTATATCCCAGTGCAGAGGGGTTATTGCTAATGGCTTCACATCCCCCTGGTTGTGGCTGCTCCCGTGCAGCCCAGTGTCCCTCCATGGCTCTTTTAGATGGCTGCTTAGTCCCCATATCCTCCCCAGAAGCTCCTGTATGTCCAGGCTGGAGGCTCATCCCTGCCCAGCCCTGCTCTGCACACCGCGGCCCCGTCCTCTCACTACAGAGAATCCAGATCCTGCTCCAGCTGCTGGCCAGTGGCCTGAGAATCTGTTGTTATTTTTATTTTCATTTATATTAAATAAGAGGCATTTGGGGCCAGTGCAGTGATTTGTGAGACCCGAGCGGCTCAAGACAGGGCCATAAATCTCCCTGTTCACCGCTCTGACGCTGCGGCCGAGACGCAGCTTGGCTCCAAAATTCCTGGTCTTATTTGCTTCTGGGAGGCAGCTCCAAAAGCAAGGGCAACTGCTTAAAAAAGGCAGTGAGTGGAGCAGGCGGGATCAGAATGGGTGAGGATGTGTGTCCTCAGGTGCCCTGGGGCTGCTGCTCCTGCTGAAGTTACTCTGTGCCTGTCCCCTCAGTGTGGGACGATGCGATGGGATGTGATGGTTGGTAAACCTTGGCTGCTCTGGGATCAGCACCCTTTCATGGGGAAGACCCCCAGGGCAGGATGTTTGAAAGGAAAGGGGGTGTCTGGCCATCAATTGGAAAATCTGGGAATTTTTGGGGTGCAGTGTCTCATGCAAAGGAAAGGCAGCGGCTCCCAGGGCTCAGTGCAAGGGAGTTGCTGTGGGGAGCAGAAGTGCTCATCCCTCCTTTTAGCACAGACTCCCTGGGAAGGGTAAAATCCTTCCCAGACGATCAGTGTAGAACTCCACATTGGCCCCCCAGTTGGTCCCACCCTGCTCACCAGCACTTTGGCTCCCAAGGGTAATCCTCATGCAAAACTGCAATGGAGGTCTCAAGGATGCTCTGCTGCAAAGAGTTTTGCACTGGTGTTACTGGGAGCAGCTTTGTTTTTCCTAAGGACTGAGCCTGTGAAGTCTCAGGGTTCCAGTCCCAAATGTGGCTGGGGGCAGCTGCTCCTGTGGATGGGGAACTGGCACAGATGGTTGTGCAGGGCAACTAAGGAAATGTGGCTTAAGCAGCTTGAAGTGAGACAGGCAACCAGGAGGGAGCAGGAAGAGAACCAGCCAGAGAATCAGCCAGTGGCAGAGCAGAGGAATCTGGCATGAAGTTGCTGGAATTCCCAAGTTTTTCCTGCTTTGTTGGGATGGGGCTCCCCTAGCAAGGGGCTGCCTATGATTGCAGCTGCCCACAGCCCCACCAGCCCCTGGCTTCCCCTCACTGCTGGCAGCACTGTCCCCAGTTCCCTTCCCCCAGTTCTCTGCCCACAACACTGGCCCCAGTTTGCTGCCCTCACCACGCTACAATGCCTGAGATTTTCTGTCCTTTGAAAACAAATTTGGCAGGCAAATGTGTATTTCTTTACCATTCTCCCAGCTTTTGTCCTCCCTTCCTAGCAGGCATGGAATGCTCATGGAAATGTGTGTCTGCTAGAAGGACATGGGTGGTGTCATCAGTGCACAGAAGTGGGGCCAGCCCCCCTGTGAGACCCCGTGTCACCTCTGGGGAGCAGTTCTTCTTCCTGTGATGGCTGTGATAAGGTGGTATCACTGCTGCCCAGGAGATGCTGGGCACTTTCTGGGTTTCACTTCCTGAATTCTTGCATGCAAGGAGCTGTGGGCTGAGCCACAGGATGAGGCCAGCAAGGGGAGAGGGCTTGGTGGCTCTGCCACATCAGGGTGTGACACCAGGGGACTTTTACAACCTGGGCAGGACTTTCTGCAGCATTTACAGCCTCCTGGGACATGGTTTTGTTTGTCATGACCCTGGCTTTGCCGCAGGGGCGGTGGAGTTGCCCAGCCCTGTGTGCCCATAGACAGTTCTGCCAGGAGGGGATAAGGTCAGCAGCAGAGTCTGTGCTGGAGGCTGTTCTAGAGAAATGTTCTGCCCAGTTCACATCCTTCTGCAGCCCTGAGGGCATCAGGGAAGATGCCCAGTGTAACTCAGTATGGTCTTCTGCCTTGGAGGAGGATGTTGGAGCTGGGTGTCCCAGCTGGGGTGGCAGCAGTGCTGAATTTCTGCTCCCATCCCCAGGCTCTGGAGCAAATGCCATCCCTGAGCTCCTCTTGCTCTCAGTCCTGGGATGCTGATGTGGCTGCAAGCTAAAAGCTCCCTCTCTGAGAATGTCCAAACAGAAAACCTCCAGGCAGCACCTGGGGTTCCCCATTTCCCCCTCTGCCCATCAGCCAGGTGTCAGAGGCGAGGTTGACACAGCAGGCTGGTGTCATGGGCTGTCCCATGGGTATCCTGCTGCCTCTGTCACAGCCAGCGGGACCGATGCCTGCGGCAGAGGGGACAAAATCCAGATCGCTCCTTTTTTAGTGCCGAGAATGCTCGGCAGCGCCGGAGGCACCACCCGAAATGGGTGCTTGCCCATGTTTATAGTGTCCCTGAGTCAGAGTTAATCCAGCGGCAGCTTGTTTATGCTCTAGGTTAAATAGTGTCAGGAGCCTGTCCTAATGGCTGTGTGATGGGCTGGGAAAGGCAGGCAGAGCCCTGTTCTGGCCACAGAGTGTCCCTAAGCCTGCTCCTGCAGCTCTCTTGCACACAGGGCCATTGCTCCACATTCCCTCTGCTGGATGGGAAAACAGTGGCTCTGGATGTGAACCGTGTCCAGACTCAGCTCTGTGTCAGCCCTGGAGGCATTAGGTTTTGCAGAGTTTCTCTGCAGTGAATCAGGAGGTCAGGAGTGTTGGGGTTGGTCATTGAGACCAGCAAGCTGCAAACCTGCCATAGGCTTTAACCCTAAATGACTGATGGCTACTGTGCTCCACCTTCCATCACACACCCTCAGACCCAAAATGTGTCCCAGTCCCCAAAACACATCATCCTGGCATGAAAGTTGGGTCCTACAGCTACCACATGCCTCAGGCAAAGGGTGGGAAATTACAGCAACATGTCCCTCATCCAGCAGGAAGAAACTTGGCAAATGATTCCCCAGGAGTGAGACTTGGTAGAAAAAGCCCCAGTGCACAGGTCTGTGCTGAGGATTGGGCCAGTGGAGGAGTGCTGATGGCCATGCTCACCCTGCCACCCTTCCCTGTTCCAGGTGGGTGTTCCTCTACGAGAAGGGCTACCAGTCCCAGGACAGCATCGTCAGCTCAGTCTCGGTGAAGTTGAAAGGGCTGACACTGACCAACGAGAGTGTCCTGGGTCCTCACATCTGGGATGTGGTGGACTATGTTTTCCCACCCCAGGTAAGGAGTCAGGGTGGGTGGGTTAGGGATTTGCTTTTGTCCCAGTGGCTGCTTTTCCTCCTGTGCTGGGGTGGAGATGGGTCCTTGGCATAGGCTTCCCATGGGGCTAAGCATGACAGGGTGTCCCTGCGGTGGGAAGGAGTTTGCTCCTGTCACAAACCTCTGCCCAGGTTCTCCCTGGGGAGCATTTGGTACTTGGGACCCACTGTGGCTGAGGAGGAACTTTGGAGGCTGCCTCCAAAAGGATCAAGGTTCCTCCAGGCAGCAAGTGGGATCCACCAGTGTTCCTGGGGCTGGTGGCACTGCAGGCCCCCACCCAGGGAGAGGGGACCCTGTGCTGGCTGTGAGCTCGTTGGCTGTGTCTCCACAGGGAGATAACTCGTTTGTGGTGATGACCAACTTCATTGTCACTCCTGGACAGAAACAAGGAACCTGCCCAGAGGTAAACACACCAGCTTCCTTCAGTGGCTAAGCTTCTGTAATTCAGGGGGATTGTGGTGGAAAGACTTCTTCTGACATTGAGAGGTTTAGTAAAAGCCAAGGCCTGGCCCCATATTTCATGTTCCTGACTCCTGTGTGCTGTGTGAAGATTTTTATTCTGCTGAAAAACAGGTGGCATCCATTTAATTTTTCTTCCTTTTGAAATGATCAAGCAGAGTAGACTTGAGGCTTAAGTGAAAGTATCTGCCTGGAGTGAATAAAATGCCCTTTTTCCTGCTTTATCTGGACAGCCTTGGTTGGGGAGCAGTATATTGTAGGGGGACACAGTATGGATAACTGAAGGTAATGTAGAATGTAATCTTATCCCCAATGAGTTGCAGCTGGACTCTATTACTAAAGATTAGGAGCAGGCTGGATGATAACAGGCAACACCTGTAGCAAATCAGAACAAGTGGCATAAAAGAGTGAATTGATGGGAACTGGAGGTGGAGAAGTTAGAGGGCTGCTGCAAGGACTAGGAAGAGGCAGGGCTCAGAGGAGCTGCCTGCAAGAAACATTGAGGAGATATGAAACTCTGAGGATATGGAACCCTTACACCATAATGATAAAAGAGCTCTGGATATATAAGAAAACATATAATGATAATAGAACTGTTGTAATATATAATACAACAGTATATGAACAAGGCTCTGGCTGCAGTTGAGCTGTGTATCCCTCAAAAAAATAAATGCTGTCTGGTCAGGCAGGAGGGACAGGGGATTGAAGCTGCAGGGTGGGATGCTAAGAGGTGGCTGCTTTCTCCAAACAGCTGCCAGATGCCGGGCTGTGCACACAGGACAGCGACTGCAGCAAAGGGAAATACAGCCGGCAGGGACAAGGTATGGCACACGGTCCTGGTGCTTCTGGTGAGACAACACTGAGAAAAGCTGCCTGGCTGGGGTGTCCCCTGGCTGGGGGACCTGTTTTGAACAGGAGAACCTCTGACATGCTGGTTGAAGGTTCCACATGGGCTGGTCCAGCTCTGCTCTTTTGAAAGATACCTGAGCTGCAAACAAAAGGTTAATCAAGACTAAGCCATTTCCCCCAAACTGTTGTCCTCATATCAGCTCAGCATTTTCTTAGGTGTATTTTAACAAGGAAAATCCCCAGCTGCTCCCCTGTACAGCACAGTAAGAGAAACCACTGCCATGAGCTGAGAGGCCACAATTAATTTCCTAATTATTTTAGAAAGGTTTTTGTGAGCATTTTGTGTCTTGGATGCCCTTAGCAGAGCTGAAGCCCCAACCTGATCCCATCCATCCAAGTGTGAGGCTGAGATTTCCCAGGATCCAGGGTGTGAGCAGCTGTTTCCCCCACAGGGCTCATGACTGGCAAGTGTGTACACTTCAACAGCACTGTGAAGACCTGTGAGATCTTTGGCTGGTGCCCTGTTGAAGTTGATTACCATGTTCCCAGGTAAGGAATGATGTTGTTCTCTTTCCTATCCCAACTGCACTTACTGTGGAGCAGACCAAGTTGGGGCTCTATGGGATGTGGCCAGGACAGCCTGCATTGTGAAAGACCAGGAAGGGAAGGGATGAGACCACCACTTTCTGGGTCTGCTTGTCTCAGTTTGGGTGAATTTCCACGAAATGGAGCTTTCTCTAGAACCTGGAGAGCCAAGTGATGGACACATGCCTACACTTGTGTATTTCAGCCCTGCCCTGCTGTCAGAAGCAGAGAAGTTCACCTTGTTCATCAAGAACAGCATCACCTTCCCCAAGTTCAAGGTGTCCAGGTAAGGAGAGGTTGGGGGGATGGCTCCTGGTCAGTTCCTCCAGCTGTGTCCCTCAGAGGAAACCATGGGTTCAGCTGGATGGGTGTAACTGGATGCTTGGTATGGAGGATTGCCCACCTCACCTTCTCAGTGATCCCAGGACTACTCTAACTGCTGCACTGAACCCCACATTAGCTCATAGGAACTGACCCATTTCCCAGCCAATTCTGTCCCACCTCAGCTGGTAGCTGTAGTTACTGGAAAGATTTCTGGAATTAACCTCTCTTGAGTTACCCTCCCAAATTGCAAATCAGTTACTCTGATTTTTCATTTTTCTTTTCTGAAGACAAAATTAAAATACCTCATGGCCAGGATAAGCCTGGTGTCCCAGAGTCCCCCTTAACATCACAGATCCCACCTGTTTCAGCAAAGGATAGGGTTGGCAGCACTGGGGGAAATGCTGCTGGCTGAAGGCACACTCCTAAGAGGATCTGTGATGGGACTCACCAGATATCTGATTTGGAACAAATTAACAGAAGCTATTTGTGCTGTAGACAGCAGATTCTTTTCTCTAAGCTGTTCTTGTCCCTGTGCTGCTGCCAAGGTTAAGTGTCCTGGCAGTCAGCATGCTTGGCAAAGTCCTGGGCTGACCTCACGCCTCCCAGGAGGTGGCTGGGAGAGAGGATCCCCTCCAGCTGCAAGGAGAGGTGGCCCAGGTGAGGACAGGCTGAAGAGACACAGAGAGGGAGCAGGTCCTGGCAGTGAGGGTGGCCAGGCTGGCTGCTATGGGGAACCTTCCTTTGATCATTGCTGCCAATTTACTGCTGAGCATCAGAGATGGGATCAGTTGGAGCAAGGCACAAGGCTTACAAAACCACAGGATGTTTTTGGGCAGAAGAGCAGAGTGGGATGGAAGGCAAGAAGTTGCCCTTTCCTTTTAACCCTTGCTGTAGGAGATAGCAAACTCCAGCTAAATGTGAAAGGTGTGGGATACACTCACTATCCATGAGGTGTCCCAGATAAGAATTGCTGGAACTCAGAACACTGCCTAGCAGAGCCCATGGACAAGTGCCATGTGAATGGGAGAGTGACATGGACTGGGCAAGGGACTTAAAGAGGTTTTTCCCCTTCAAATTATTGTGTTACTGAGAATTTTTCTCACTCTCTTTTCGTTCACAGGCGCAACTTGGTTGAGAGTGTTACCAAGCAGTACCTGAAGAAATGCACCTATCACAAAGTCACTGATTCCTTGTGTCCTGTGTTTGAACTGGGGTACATAGTGAAGGAATCGGGTCAGAATTTTACCTTCCTGGCTGTTAAGGTACTTGAATTTCAAATTATGTTCCTTGCTGTTGATGGGAAAGGGACACTCAACAGTGCAATCATCCCCAGCTGTTGAGATGATTTTCAGTTTTCTCAAGAATTCTTGAGAAAACAAGTGTCAGAATTATCTCATAAAGATTATGAATCTCCTTGGACATGGCCTAATATTTACATTTTTCTTGGAAACTCTTGAGAAGATTTGACCCCCTGGCAGTAAATCCCAGGGCTCAGCTTGTTTTAATTTGAGCAGTGAATAACTAGATCTGTGTGGCCAAATCCCATCTGATTGAGCTTGGAAATCCCGGCTGGATGGTCAAATATTGGTCATTGCACAGTGCTAACTGCAGCCTTTCCCCTGGCTCCAAAATGCAGCTTTGCCTAACACTCCTCAGGGTGGTGTGTGGGAGTATCTGCTATCTCTGCTGCAAAACCTTGTGATAACTTCGTCAGGCATTGGATAAAATCAGAGGCTTGCATCTATGAACACTTATTGCATGGATTGGATCAGATGGCCCAGAGAAGCTCTGGATGGCTGCCCCATTCCTGGCCAGGTTGGACAGGACCTGGAGAAAACTGGTCTAACCAAAGATGTCCCTGCCCATGGCAGGGTTTGGAACAAGATGGTCTTTATGGTCCCTTCCAACCCAAACCATTCTAACATTCTATATATTAAAGGTGCAAAGATACAAGCCTCTGGGGCACAGCTATTTACAGCCTGGAGGGAGGAGGGGCTCCTGCATTTCCTGAGCAATCTCTTAGGCATGATAAAGGCAAGGGAAGGCTGTCCCATGAGGCCCAGAAGGGATCTGGGGTGAGCACTGTTTCTCAGGACTGTGCCGTGGGCACAGGATTCTGATTAGGAACAAGAGAGTGTGAATTTATTTGTGTATCCAGCACTCAGGACAGAAACAAGAGCCTCTGCAAGGGGTTATGTACAGGCCACAAAGCCAGGGCTGCTCAGGAAGGCTGAGGCAGCAGTGGGGTCTGTGCATTTGGAGAGCCAGGACACCTCATGGCATCGAGACAGGGCACCTGTTAGGAGGGAAAGCATTTCTCTGTGTGGGCCAGGTCCAAGGAGGGGCAACCTTGTGACTCCCTCTCGGCTGCAGGGTGGAGTGGTGGGCATCACCATAGACTGGAACTGTGACCTCGACTGGCCCCTGCGCTACTGCAAACCCATTTACCAGTTCCATGGCCTGTACAACGATGACAGCAATGTGTCACCAGGGTTCAACTTCAGGTAAGGAAATACCTGCTGATCCTCCAAGTGTAATTCAGAGGTGACAGCTTCTGTGTTCCCATTCAAGGGATGGTGGAAGGCCGGAGAGTGTCCTTCATAATACTCACTACCTTTGCAGGGCCAGACAGCAGTACCAGTGCTCTTTTAAAAGGCATGAGAAAAGTGATAATACAGCCCTTGCCTTGAAAATGGCGCCATTTCCTTTCCATCTCCTCCCCCTTGCAGGCTCTCCTGCTTGGCTGAGATTTTGGGAAGCCCCTTGAAAGACTGGGGATGGTGTAGGATCATCTCACATGTTCTCATAGTCTGTATCCTCTGCTCTGTGTGACTGTCACCAGTGCTTCCCCAATATCTGCTGCACATAAAACTTGGGGACATCAGATCAAACAGCAGGAGCTGCAACTCCATCCTGCAGGCAGGAAAACTGAGGCACAGAGAGGAGAGGTGCCAACAGCCCAGCTCCTGCAGGGGGTTTGAGGAGAAGGTCAGGAGCAGGTCTGTGATAGCACATTCCCAGATCTTTGTCCAAGATCCTAATGCTGTAGGGCTGCAGGGGTTGTTAGATCCCCTGGCAGACCATTAACACTCACCATCCAATTGCACAGATATGCCAAATACTACAGAGAAGATGGGATGGAAAAGAGGACCCTCTACAAGGTGTTTGGGATCCGGCTCGACATTCTGGTGAATGGCAAGGTAAGAGTGGATCCTCTGGGTCCCTGGGACAGCAGTGCCATGTCCTTGGAAGAGACCAGCTCTGAAACACAGCACCAGGATCCTGTGGGATCAGGAAAATTAGTGTGAATGCTTTCCTTGGGTGCTGGCCTGCTCACAGGAGCCCTTGGGAAATACTGGGGAATGGAAGAGAGGAGGAAAACATATTTTATAGGTCACATCTTTCAGCTGTGTCTTGATCAGTGGTTTTGTCTTAAACAAATTGTGATGGGAGTAGGGAGGACTTGTGTAAACTCAAAACCTTTTACTGTTATTTGCAAAAGTGGAACATTTGCATTTTTCTATTTTGTTGTCTTCTTCCCACTGGGAGAGAAGGCTTTCCTTATTGTGTTCCCATGGAGAATATTCAAATTGTATACTTTTTTTGTTTGGTTGCTTGGTTTTGGTTGGGTTTTTTATATTAAAAGTACAGGAAGAAAAGTAAGTTCAATTTATTTCAGCCTAAAACCAACCTACAATATTTTTCTGTTTGACCAGCTCTTTCCTAGCTCCTGTTTCTCTGTGTGCTGTGGTTGTGGTTTGGGTTGCTGCAAGGCACTTTTGCTGAGCCCCACCTACAGCTAGAGCACCCTTTTTTTTCCCCCTGGACTGACTGTAATTTATCACCTATTTTCTCTGACTTTATCCAGGCAGGCAAATTTGACATCATCCCGACCATGACCACAATTGGCTCTGGAATTGGTATTTTTGGAGTGGTAAGTTCAGATATTTCCAGCCTCTATATGGAGACTCTCAAATTATTCTTCTTGCTTGTGACATCCGTGGGAAGTGTCCTTGAGCTGCAGTGAAATTCTGGCTACTGCTCAGTGAATCAGAAGATGGGCAAAAGGGGGAAAGGAGGTGCTCTCCTGCTCTGCCAGCTCAGGAAAATAGATTCCTGCTGGTCCCTGGCTGATGTGAATTCTGCCCTGCTGATGAAGGGAAGGCTGGCTCTCTTGGCAGGTCTTGGTATCCTGATAGTTTCAAGTTAGAGCTGGCATTGAGGGAGGATCTGGATGTGATTGGCAGTATTTAATTCAGGACAGAAACCCAGTGCGTGATTTGGTTATGGTTGTTAAAGACTTGGGCACGGCTCAAAGGCTGTTGTGCTCTGCACTTACCTAAAGGGGAAACATTTCATTTCTGTTGGCTTAAATCACTTAAATTGAACACAGCACACTTCACTTCTGTCCTAAATGGACATTTGGAGACTTCAGCAACTGCCATGTTGTGGGATGAAGCAGAATACCCTAAATTGTGGGGCAAACTGGGAAAAACTGGAAGTACATAGTAGTCTGGTCCAGGTAATCTTGGAGGACAACTCCAAACCTAACTGCACTTTAATTCAAGGCCTCTGTCCTCTGTGACCTGCTCCTGCTGCATTTTCTCCATGGACGAGACTATTACAAGCAGAAGAAATTCAAATATGCAGAACCAGAGCCTGTAAGTAACAGTGAGTGCTGCCCTGCAGAGGCTCTCGCAGGGGTGTGTGTGGATGTGTGCATGAGTAATGATGCTGTAACACAAACATCCACGCTGAGGGGCAACCAGGCGCCTTCCTGAGCCCTTGGGACTGTTGGAGACTGGGATCCATGAATCTTCTCTCCAAAATTACTGAGATGTTGTGTGTGACTCACTGTTAATAACTTTATTCTCTGCCTTTAACCCCAGATATTCCAATATCTGGCAACACTAGAATTGCTTTAAGGGAAGCAGGGGCAGATCCATGCTTTAGCACACTAGAAAATGTCTCTTTTTCTGCTCTTTGAGAACATCTCCATGACCATGGAATGTTTCATGGCCTTTGAAAGGATACAAAAACAGTTCCCCTCAAATTCATCTGAAAATATGTGTGTACACTGGGGGTTAGGAGTTGCTGCCCAGTCACATTTCCCTGGCATTAGAAAGGAGCAGGTCTGTAAAAGAATCCTTATTTTCTCTCCTTTAACCCCCAGTCGAAGTCGCATAAGAAGGTAAAGGAGCCAGACAACACACAGTGAGAGGTGAGTGGTGCTACCCCAGCCCTGCTAGCATACATCTGTCAGGGATGAGGGCTATAGGGCTTGGGGCTATTCCAAGGTGTGTGAGAAGGCAGGAGGGTTTCAAAAAGGCAGCAGGGATCCAGGGGGGCTTGGAGGAGACCTGAGCTGTGGGCTGCAGTGCCTAACATGGGGTCAGCACTTCCCTACATAAGTAATCGCACGGGGCAGCAGCAGATGCAGGATGTGGGTCTGACATTGCATCTTTGATGGCAGCATCTCTTGAAAAAGGGCACTGGGGGGCAAGAGACCAGAAATCACTGTGCACCTTCTCTCAGCAGAATCCACACTGACTGACAAACCTGCACCCCTCTTCCTCCTCCTCCTCTTCTCCCAAAACACGGTTGCCATCCCATCACCTCCCTGGGCCGGCCCCAAGACCGGCAGAAGCAGCATCCAGCACCAGCTCATGGGAGGTGGTGCCCTGCAGCCAGGCAGGGGCTGGCTGGCCCAGCACACAGCCTGTGGTGGGACCTGCCATGATGCTGTGGATGGGTCAAACTAAGGGATCTTGGGGCCCTCTGCCAGCCCTCTGCAGGACACTGGGTCTGCTGCCTCTGCAGGCCCTTCAGAGGAGCTCACACTGCACCTGCCTGGTGTGCCAGGGCCGTGCCAGGTCACTTGCACCTGAAGAGCCTGGGGACAGCAGCTGCCTCTTCTGCCCCAGGAGCACCGCTGGACAGTTCCAAATTGAGAAGGGGAAGGAAGGAGAGCTGGCAGGAACCATGCCCAGCCCTCTGCCTGGGAGAAAAATGGTTATTTTGTAAGGGTGTATTTTATTAAAAAAATAAACCTTTAGTTTTTCTACTACATCCCTTCATGGTGCCTATGCTAGCGCAGAGCATGATGTTTGCAGTGGTTTCTGGAGGGGTTTATGCATGCAAAGTAATCCCTTTAGTGATGATTCCTTCAGAAACTGCCCTCCCATGCAGGGCCCCTGGGCCTCTGGCCACGAGCAGGGGCTGTTATCAGAGTTGTCACTTGGGTTTCCTCCTCAGACAGGCTGGCTGGCAGGGAGCACTGGCACACTGCCAGCCATGGCCATCCACTGTCCTGTGCCAGCTCTGCCTCCACTGCCCATGCTGGTCAGTGTGAGCTGGTCAGAAGGACTTTCTCAGCAGCAGCCTCACAAACCAGCTCTTTGCTCCCAGGAATTGAACTTCACCTCTGTGCTGGAAGATTTGCACCACTCATCACATGCAGCTGCACATCATGGGCTGTGCTCAAACCCTACATCCCTGTGAGCCAACCCTGTGCTGCTGGCCCTGTTCCATTCTCCAGGACACATCAACTCTGACTTTCTGCATAGCCCCTCTCTGAACGTCTGTTTTTACCTTCTTGGGAAAAATGTTTGCTTTGGTTGCCTTGAAAGTAGATCCCAGAGGCCATGGCAGAGTTGGTGGAGAAGCTGTAGGGCTGTAATGCTGCCAGAGCCTGCAGCAGCACTGCTCTAGGCTCTCAGGGACATAAGAATGTGTGCCTTAAAGACATGCAGGTGATATTTGGTCATAAGCTCAACAAACATATTAAGCCATACATTCCCCAGGGCAAGATAATTTGCTCTCAGCTTTCCCAGGCAGAGTGGGTTTTTGTAAGGTTAATTTTTTCACCCTTTCCTGTGCTGCTGCCCTGTGTCAGAGGTGCCAGGTGCTTATACAAAGGATGCAGAGAGGGTAAGGGAAAGCGTCCTGGTCTCTGGAGGAGTCGGTGCCTGTTCATTGGAGGCTGGGGGCTCTCCTGCAGCGTCCATCGAGGACCAAGCAGGTCCCATGTTGTGGCACGGTGTAGCTCCCAGCAAGCTGCCACCAGCAGAGGGGACTGCAAGACCATTTCACAGAGGCTGGGGGAAATCCACTTTCCATAGAGAATGAAGTGAGAGTGCTCAGGTAACCTTTAGCACCCACTCACACCGGGTCAATCTCCGGTCAAAACTTAAAATAACAAACGCAAAGCTGCAGGTAGAGCTGCGGGATTTCTGCCTGCTTAATCTTTCAAGCTGCTTGTAATATAAAGTCCCTATTCTTTCCTAGGAAGAATTGAAAGGCAGAATATGAAATCAGGAAAAAGGCAACCTGTAAATGATCCCCTCTAGTTGCTAATCTAAACTTCCGAGCTGCAATCCCTAAAAGTCCCAAGGCCGCTTTAAAAAACATGGAAGGATTTCTTTTCATCTCTTTAACTTGTTTTCTTTAAATGTACAATCTTTGGGGATCCTTTGCTTTGCTTTTCATTCATAATTTCTGCAACCAGCAGGATGAGATATCGCAATTTTAATTCTTTCCTTAAACAAGCTCCTCCTCAAAGCCAGGGACTGTGGCTCCCAGGTGAGTGCCAAACAGAGCGATGGCTGTCTGGAGGAAACTGAGCAAGTGTCACATTTTAACATACACCGGTCCCCTCTGCTGTATGAAAAGGCAGGGGAAGCCCATGGCAGCACGTGTTTCAGGCCTTCTTTTGCCATAGAGACTGGAGGTTCTCTGGCCAGAGATTGGAGACCAAGGAGGAAGGGCTGCTCTGTTCAGCCCCCTCAGGAGCCTTCCTTGCCACAGATGCTCTGCTTCAGCACTGCAGCTCCTAGCCCCCTCCCAACACCTTCCAGTTTGTCAAAACTCACACAAATTACTGAATGCAGGATAGGGCACAACAGTTAAAAGCTAGAGCCTCACAAATGGAAATGCAGACCAGTTAAGACACCTGGTGTTGTAATTCTCAGTGTGGAAATGTGGGTGACCAGCAGGATCATACTCCTGTCCTCTTGGTTTGACCTGATCTTGCTCTGAGGATCAGGGGAGAATTTACTGTTCTTAGACAGAAGAATTTATTTGTGTTGTGGCCAGAAAACAACTGCATTTGAAGCAGTTAGGATGTGGCCAGTGTGTCCTGCTGCTCTCTGCCCTCTGAGCAGCAGGATGAAGTGTTACAGAATCCCAAAGGATTTGGTCATCATGTCAAAACCCCTTCAATGACAGTGTGCTGTGTTACTTCCCATTCATGCTGTGGCCAGTTGAGGGTTGAGTTGTTCGTGGGGGTTTCTTAACTCTTTGTTTGATTGCATTTTGGTTTTTACACAGTTTTTAACCAATTGAAAAATACTAATAGAAAAGGAACTTTCAGCAATTCAAGCTGTCCCAGAAAACACACAAGAAAGAATGTATATTATCCAGTTAATCCCTATTCTTTGCAGTCAGCAGTAACAAGCCCTTGTATGTGATGATGTCAGTGCTCCAAACCTCTGACAGAGGACTCTTGCCTTGATCATGAGTGTTAGACAACAAAAGCAAGCAATGAGTGCAGTGTGACTGTTCCCATTTTATGGAAACAGAAACTAAGATACAAGCAAATAATTTTTGAACATGGATTTAAATGTAGTGAGAATTTTCTGCTTCTGACCAGCTTTTGTTATCTGTAAAGGCTACTAGGTTGGACCTTGTAAAGATATATCTTTTCACTGCCTCAGGCAGGGTTATCTTGAAAAAAATCAAGTAGCACAGATATTCCAGAAGAGCAATTACAGAAAAACTTATTTGGCAATAATTATGCTGGTTAGTGATTCAGCAGAGATGAGGAATTATATTTCAATCTCTGCAGAGCTGGCAACATTTAATCATTATGTTTGTGCTCAATTCTCAGCACAATGAAGCCCTGATTTCCACCTGGTGCTTCCAGACATGTAACAAGGCAAATTGAAATGAGTAACACTCAAGAAGTAGATAACTCCTTTCCTGTGCAGCCTCTCCTATCTTTAAGCTCACTCATTCTTTCCCTGGCACAGCAGACTCCCTGATATTTTTAACCCAGTTCTCCTCTTAGAACATCCTTGGATTTTTCCCTAAAAAAAGCACCTGCCTTTCTGGTTACACTATTTCCCTTTCTCTTTTCTTGTGGGAGCATGTTTTCAGTTGGATAAATCCTCTGGCTGACACACACTGAAGGACTGGCAGGAACATGCATATCCTCCCAGCTCTGGAGGATGCTTTTATTTCCTTCTGTCCCACAGCTGGGCATTCTCAGGCCAGACTGTGCTGGGTGGCAAGAGGAGCTTCTTGGCCATTTGAGCATTTGACATCTGCAGCTCAGCCTGCAGCCTCTCTCCTAGGGACAGTGCAGTTGTTACAGCCCATTTCCCTGCTGCCAGCCCTGCATTAATTATGCCACACTATAATCTTTGGCTGCCTTTGGTGAAGTGTTCTCTCCTTCTGTTATTTGTTTCTAATTGCTTTATTGCCTTATTTTTGAAAGAGTAAAATGCAAAACTGTCCAAATGGGTTCTGAATATAGCAACGAGCTGGTCGCCTGATGGGCTCCTCAGCTGGGGTGAATCAGGATTGCTCCAGTTAACAGAGCTCTGCCTACCAGTACCAAGCACAGATCCTGCTCAGCTTTATGGAACCACTAAGAGATTTCCTAAAAAAATGATGGCTTTAAATCTTTTTTTACCTAAATGTACCAGTGACATGCCTGGGGAAATATAAGCTCTTCCCCTCATGACTGTAACTCAAGGACAGGTTAAATAAACACATTCCCAGTCCTTGCACCCAAAAACCAAGCAAAATTATTTAACAACCAACCATGCTCAATAATTATTGAACAGAAATATCAAAGTCTTCTTTTAACATTGTTCTTGCCATCGTGGTCTTAGCATCAGAGAGACATTGTCTGTAACTCTCCACTGGCCACAACTGCTCTGCAGTGTAATCACCTCTGTATGATGAAAAGGGAAGCTGAGGCACATGATTTGTTTAGAGTTTTTTTTTTTGGTTTTGTTTTTTTTTTTCTGGAAGAAACAGCACGTTCTGACTGAGCTGAGCCAACCAGGTTATTACATTAAATCAAGTGCTCACAGTCTTTGCCAGAGTTGATTGTTTCGCATCTTGATACTGGTGCTAAACTGTGCTTCAGACATCTGGTGATTTAAATCACTCACTGGTGATTTAAACTGCCTGGTGCTAAAGGAGGTAGATCCTTAGGGGACAAGTATCAGCACTTTCTAAACAGCCAGCATCTCATAAACATCTCAAAGCCAAATGAATCAGCCCAAATGACTTCTGAAACCCTTGCAAAACCTCCTCAGCAGTAATTAAGGCAAGAGGAGCAGGAGGCTGAAAGGTTCATTCATTGCTCAGGAGAGGCTGAGTTGGCCCTGCATGAGCAAGGCCCTGCTTGATTGAATTGAAAGCCTCTGTGAAACAGGTCAGTGATTTGGCATACATGTTATGGTCTGTCCGAGCATCTCTCACTCCCTGAGCCACAGGAGCACAGTCCCTCCACAGGCACAGACACATTCCTGGCTGGTGGGCATATACTCCAGGCAGCCAAGGAGTTTGCTGGGGCTTTCCCTGAGACCTGGGAGGAAGTTTTGCTTTTGCTCATGGGCTTGTCTTATTTTTCCTGAGAGTCCACCAAGGCAAACACAGAGCCCAGGAGCTCAGGCTGCTGAAATGATGTCTGATCAGTGTCATTAGCTGACATCCAGAGCTGCTGGAACCCAACAGCAGCTTTAGAACACACATTCAAGGAGATGGGGCTCTCTGCTGTGCTGTGACCATTACAGAATCATTTCGGTTGGAAAACACCTCTGAGATCAAGTCCAACCACAAACCCAACACTGACACTAAACCATGTCCCTGAGTGCCACATCTACATGTTTTTGGTTATCCTAAAATGCAGCAGGCTCTGCCATCCTCTCACTGGTTATCATGCTGCTGTTCACCTGCCCCAAGAGCCCTTCACTGCCCCAGAGCTTCCTGTTCATGGAAGATCTCTGCTGAGTTTTCTCTGTGAAGAGCTGAAAACATAACCCTTTGTAGCTTTCTAACAGGGATTGTTTCACTGAATGCAGCGACTCTTTAGTACTCAAGATTTGAACCACGTAACATTTCAATTCCAAGTGGTTTTGACTGAAAATTGGCAAAGTGAATGCACAAATATTTTAGATGGAAGTGAAAGGGTACTAGCCCTGAATAAACCTGTTCATCTGTAGAGAGTTGCTCAGCTGCCTGTGACCAGCCAGGGTGACAAAGCACATTTCTGCAGGAAAAGTAAGATTTGGATGCACATAGCAAATAGCAGCAGGCTGTAGCTGGCTACAATAAATATACCCACAGAATGAGTAAATGAAAATAATGATGCCCTGTGCTAGGCTTACAAGATGACTTTGCTGTTTTAATGCATAGTGCCTCTTAATTACATTTCGATACTTCTCTCAACACAGTTTCAACAGGGGAAGCTTTTTGGAGATGAAAAAATTGTTAGTAAACACAAGATGCATTATTATATGTTATTTCGAGTTATGAAACCCATGGTAAGGAATTAATTTGTTTCCAAAGCAGAGGATTATTTGAGACTCATTGGAAGCAGGCACAGGCATTTCTATCTGCTTGTTGTCACAGCAGGAAGGAGCAGCAGTCTGCAGTGGGTTGAGTCAGGATGTGGATTTAATCCATTTAGCTCTCTGGCTAAATCCAAGATTCCTGGCGGGGACCCTGACTGTGACTGGAGTCACAGCAGAGCCCAGCGAGTCACTTGTCACAAAATCAACATCTTAAGAATCCCACTGCAAACGCTTCACTGCTGGGTGCAGTGGGAACCTCTCGACCCAGGGTACAGTCCATCACGAGTCAAGGTAAAAGAGAGTGGGGAGGGAAAAATAAAGCTAAAACATCAGCCAAACCAAAGAGGGCATCTGCTTGTAGGAATTCCTTGAAGAACAGTAGTGGAGTTAGGTGGTGTGCAAGACCTGCAAGTTGCAGCAAGACTTGAGGAACTGTATATTTGGGTTGGGTGTTACTCTAGAGACAGAGCCTGGGTGAGGGGACATCGTGTGCTGGGATCCTGGGTGAAGGGACACCCGTGCGCCCGGATCCTGGGTGAGGGGACACCCGTGTGCCGGGATCATGGGTGAGGGGACACCCGTGTCCGGGGTCCTGGGTGAGGGGACACCCGTGTGCCGGGATCCTGGGCGCCTCACGCTGCCTCCCTCCGCCCGGGGCCGGCGGGCCCTCCGCTCCCACCATGTCAGTGCCACCGTCCCTGATAATACGTATTATGGAGTATTTAGGGAAAATTTATTCGCAGAAATTATGATTAGGCATTGGAAGCAGCTGCCCAGGGAGGTGGGGGAGTCATTTTCACTAGACGCGGTTCTCACTGTTCTGTTCTGTCACAGGCTGGACGCGACGATCTCAGAGGTCTTTCCCAACATCACTGATTCTGATTAATAAAAAACCCCGTGTTTTCATCCAGCGCTTCTGGCTGGACACCACACGCCACACCAAAAGAAGGGGTTTTCGGTTTAGGTTTTCTTTTTTTTTTTAGCCTTTTTGCCCCGAACCCCAGCGCCTCCTCGCCACCTGCCCCCCCCTTCCCCTCCATCTCCTCGCCACCTGCCCCCCCCTTCCCCTCCATCTCCCTCACGGCCACACGCGCGCGCGCCCCGGGAGGCGCGGCCGCCCCCAGCCAATGGGCGGCGCGGGCGCGGGCGGGGCGGGGCGGGGCGCGGCGCGCGCCGGCCCCGCGCGGCCAATGCGGGGCGGGGCGGGCGGCGCGAACGGCGGCGCCGCGGGGCGGGCGGGACCCGGCGGGAGCGCCGAGCGCAGGTGAGCGACCCCCGGCACGGGGCGACCCCCGCGAACGGAGCCCCCCGAGCTGCGAGCCCCGAGTGCCGCGCTGCGGGGACGGCCCGCGGGGACAGCCCACGGACAGCGTCCCGGCGGCGGCCGAGGGGACGCGGGTGGGACCCGGTGGTCGGCGCGGGTGGACACGGGCGGCCGCCGCATCCGCCGGGCTGCGGGAGCCGCGGCGCGGCCGAGGATGCGCCCGGCGGCTGCGGCTCCGGAGGTGATGATTTTACCGAGCTCAAAAATAAATGGGAAAAAATAAAATCCTTCCGAAAGCTGGGGTTTTGAGCAGTGTGAGCAGTGCCAGCCATCTCTCGCCCTTTTCTCGAGGGGGCAGAGAAGAAGGTGAGAAGTGCGGTAAGCTCCGTGCAGGTTTGTCACGGCTTCCTAACCCTCCGTGCTGCCCTTGGGATCGGCCTGAGCTCCTCAGAGTTTGGGTTTTCCCGTGGGTGGGTGCCCCTGGCCGGGCTGTCCTGCCCCGGGCCGGGCCGTGCTGTCCCCCGGGCCGGGCCGTGCTGTCCCCCGTGCTGTGCTGCCCGAGCTGTGCTGTGCTGTGCTGTGCTGTGCTGTGCTGCCCCGGCCGTGTCCCGGAGCTCGCACCTGGCAGCCAGGCTGGGTGAGACGGGCTTATCTTCCTCTCTGCTTGCCTTGCCTCTGAGGCACAATAACCTGCAGCTCTCTGTGTGCTGTGAGCAAGGAAAACTGCTGATCCTGCGATGGTCCCACTTTCTTCAGCTGCTCTGATGAAGGTAAAATTACCGTTCTGTTAGAGTTGTAACTCAATGGAGAAGCTTTTGTTTAATAGGAAGCTGTTGCTTTTCTGTTTACAGTAGCCTGCAATTCCACATTAATCTTCCCATCATGTGTTAACTTCCTCCCTGGGAGGCATTTCTGGCAGCTTCAGTTTGTTCTGGAGTTTGACACGGGATGGCTTTGAAGTGTTGCTTTCCAAACTGGATAAGGCGAGCAGAGCGCTGCTATCTCAGTCGCTGGAAGAGAAGAACCAAAGCCAGTGTGCTGAGGCTGTGCTTCAGCATGTCCTGTGCATGGTTTGCTGTGTGAGCCCTGTGCTCGGGCTGAGGTGCCTGGTGTGAATGGGATTAAACTCCAGGCAAAGCAATGAATTTGCTTTCCTGGGCTTGCTCCCTTGGCTTTTGCCTGGAGAAGGTCAGATCTTAGCAACCAGGAGCGTAAGCACCGGGCTTTTATCATTCCAGCAAGGAGTTGAGGCATGTCATGGGTTGGTATGGGCTGAAGGCTGGGCTTTAAGTCACAGTGGATGCCAGGCCACTGGTTGCAACAGATTTCTTTCCTTGAGGGACGCTGTGTTTGCTGGTGTGAAGTGCCTTCTGTCTGGAGCTGTGTCCAGCTATTTCTCCAGGAGTTTGGGATGGCTCTTGTGGGTTGGAGTGGGGTATGTCTGAGTTCTCCCAGGACAGCTCCTGGCTCAGAGAAGGTGTGCAGAGCTGCCCATGCAGGTGCTCCTGGAGTGAAGCTGCCAGGGAACCTCACCTATCCTGGCACTGCTCAGAGCTGTGGGTTTCCCCTTCACTCCACACAGCCAGGGGATGCTGTACTTCTGCCATGGCAAGCAAGTTACCCCTTCTTCTTTGGGATGAAAGCAAGGCTGAGCTGTCAGCCTAAAAGCCAAGTACAGAGTTGGCACTAGATAAAATGTTCTTGGCTTGTGTCTTAAACTGTAGCAAACCAGACAACTCTGAGGACAACCACGTATCCAGTAACCCTTGTGAAAATTGTTCCTCTTATGTCTTTGTCTTCATTGTTGCTCCTCTGATTTTCAGTATTTTTTTCCATTTTTTTGGAGGGGGGCACAGAATGTCACTTGCTTTAAGAAGCAAACATCCAGCATGGAGGAAGGTGACCCAGCCACCAAAAATAAGTGGTTGAAAAGGGAATGTGTGTGGCTAGCTGTGGGAATGATTGAAGTGTGCAAAGCAATTGTTGACATAAGGCAGTCATTGAGGCAGTCTGAAGGTTGGGTAGGGATATTTGTGATGTATAAAGTGTCAGGTACAGCTGGTAAGTGGATAATACAAAAAAATGCAAAAATACCATGTGGTCAAGCATGTTGTTTTAATTAAGACAGCAGTTAGCTTAGCATGGTTGGAGAAATGTGCCTGAAACCTTCAAAAGAGAACAGATCCTAATAACTGATAAAGTGGGGAAGGATACTGATCTGAAAGCTGGTGTGGTGGGAAGGAGCCACAGTGATTTCCATCCATGAGTGGGAGGGTGGCTGTTGCTTTGTGCTGGTGGGTGAGGTGTGAGCACATGTTCCAGCCCTTCAGGGGTGTTTCAGGCTTGTGTATTTGGGCACAGGTGGTGACTTTATGGATTGAGTCCTTAATCAGAGAAAAAGATTTTATAGACTGTGTCATTGATCCTGAGGTGCAGTCAAGGTCTGCAGAACTTGCAGTTCTAACTTGCTTGGGAATTTGCAGCCTAGATTTGTTTGTCACTTCTACTGGTTTAAGTTTTTAGAAAGATTTTTGTGTTTCATTGTACTCTTCAGTTTTATTACATATTTTACATATTAGATATTCACTTTATTTTATAATTTTGGCACAAATGATATGGATACAAACAGAAGGAGAAGCACAAATGTCATATGTCAAGTACTTGACACTGGAGAAATTTTGTTTGTTATTTTCAGGTGCTGGTGTCCCTGGATGGGGAAGTTCTCCTGAAAGCCCAAACCCTTTTGAGGACACAGCTTTTCTGTGGGCTGAGGCTGGCAGCTGGAAGGGAGGGCTGTCCATGGCAGCTGGGAGCTTCATATCCCACAGAGCTGCTGCTTTAGGGAGTGGACCTGGCTGAGTGTAAACCCTTGTGTTTTATTTCTTGATGGCACCCAGTGCATGAGCTGAGTCATGCTTTGTGCATAAGGTGTGGTTTGTTGAGGACTTGTTTCTTTTGGGTTGCTGCCCTGGGAAGCATTACTTTTGGGTGAGTACTGCTGAAATAGTTGTAGTTTTTGCTAGAATCTGTGTGGGATTAATTTAGGCTGCTTGTGTCTGGGGTGATTTCGGTGTTTCTGCAGAGTGGTGGCTGTGAAATGTTGTGATGAATTCTTCAGTATTGTTCAGAGAATTGATGGTGAAGTTGTTAGCTATTTAACAGTGACTGCTCTAATTATTCTTGTGTGAGTGTAAACAGCAAGGCTGTGCTGGAGCAGCACTGGAATATGTGTCTTTCTGAGATGCAGACAAGCTTCTCCTTTCTCCTGTTCCTGGGCTATATTTTTGTGTATGCAGAAAAGCCATGCAAGTCCAGCTTTCCTTTCTGCTGCTCCTGGTGCCATGTGGCAAATGCTTCCCTGAGGGCAGTGGAGCCAAATTCTTGGCCTCACTTTTTCTGCTGCCTTCTGCAGTTCCCTGTCTCCAGGGGTTTGCACTCACTCACTCACAGCAGTGTGAGTGAGGACTGTCCTTTTTAGAGCTGGGCTGTTGGTGAGTCCTTGCTGCAGAGCAGATTGAGCACAGAGCTGTGTGCCAAGGTGGAAGACAGCAGATCCCTGAAGCCTGCAGCTCCTGTGCAACATCCCATGAATATTTTTGAGGTGTGCTGATTGTTTTTCTCAGCCAAGTGACACTGTGACCTTGTGAGGACAGAGCATTGAGTGCAGGGGAAACCCAGGCTAAATGAGAATGTGTTAGTGTTGTACTTGTGACTGGTTGGGATGGAGGTGAGTGTGAATCAGTGGTCCCAAGGGGTGTGAGATCCTCCTGCCCTGCTGACCTGGGCTGTGGTGCCTGTGTGTGCTGGAGCCCTGCTCCCAGCCAGGTGCTGCTGCTCTCCTCCTGCTGCTCCTCAGCCCTGCCTCTGCTGCAGAGATTGGTCACAATTCTGCCTTGCAGTCTTGGGAGTGCAGCAGAGCTTGGACCACCCACTCCATGCTTTGTCTTGGTTGTGCTTTGCTTTTGCAGGGTGTATTTATTAACTCCAAGTGTGTTGCTGTCATGAGACTGTCGTGGGTGCCTGTCTCTTCTTCCCTCTCCCACACCCAGCAGTAGTTCAGATTTTCATTCCACACAAGAGAAGTGAGTCCTAAACCCCCAAAAGTGCTGAGGATGGATTTGCTGTACACAAATAACATGGGCACAGCCCTCTGAAGCCCACAACTGGAGGCTGTCACATCTACAGTAGATAAAGCTGAAGGAATTGGGCAGCAGTAATAAAAAACCGAGCCAGCACAGCTTTGCAGAGCAGTGTGTGCATGTGTGTACCTACCTGAGGCTGCCTCTAATTATCACAGCTCCCCTGCTGTCCTGCTGATGAGTCCAGCCCTGTCAAAGTTACTCTCAACTACCTCCTGCCTTTGTGCTTCCTCACCATGGTGCTGGCAGCATGCAGGCACTGCCAGAGCTCTTCTGCCCCTGCACCTCCTCATGTGCTGGATGCTGCTGGTGGCCTTTGCTCTGCTGCTCTAATGTGGTCTCTCAGAGAGAATTTGGGATGCTCAAAGGGACCCCCCTGCCTAGAGGAGGGTCTGTAGCTGTTGCTCCATGCTGGGTATCTGCTTCCAGACGCTCCCTCTCCCTCATTCCAGCCCTGTCCATGGAGTCCTGACTGTCTGTGGACAAGGAGCTGAAGGATGTGTGAGCTGCCTGCTCATTAGGAGCCTGCCAGGGATGTGATGTGAGCATGAACCACACTCCTCTGGGGAAGGAGGCTTCCTCCTGCAGTGTGTGAGCAGTGACTGATGGCAGCATGAAAGAAAAAGGATGAATTTGCCTCTCAGTGAGTTGAGTGCTGCCTTAGAGAAGTGGGTTCTGCTGCTTCAGAGCTTCCTCCCCTGTCCTTTGTCAGTGCTTAGAGGTCAGTGTGGAAAACTGGGAGGGAAGGAGAGATGTAAGAGCCTGAATGAGAGATGTGGGACTCCAGGCAGCTCT
>JAHXMQ010012343.1:29520386-29593573 GCA_020466415.1 Ammodramus savannarum pratensis | reverse complement strand
CCACACCATTGTTTTCCAGTTGTTCAGTAACTGAGGTATCTCTAAATTTGCTTTCATTTCAATCTCGCTTATAGTTTCTATATTCTCAAAATCTTTTGCCAGACAATCATTTTTATACGGCTTTCCTCTTTTAACTTCCCCACCACCCAAAGGAGTTGTTTTGTTCTTCAGTGAGCTGGGTTGGTGGCAGGGTGGCTCCTGAGGGCCTGAGTGAGGCCCCTGTGCTTCCCTGGAGCAGGTGCAGGTGGCTGCACTGCTGGGGATGGACTGAGCTGAGGCTTGTTTGGACCTGACAGCTGATACCTTGAAGCAAACTCATCCCAGCCACTCCTTACTTGCTGACATTGAGAAACACCATTTCCAGCAGCAGCTTGGCTATTCCAAAGTCCTTGATCTCCTCTGAACCTCTCTGTGGCCTGACATCTCCCAAGCTGGTAGTGGGAAATTTGAGCCAAACACAATCAGCTCTCCTGATGTCTTCCAGCCTAGCAGTGCCTGGCTCTTGCTGCCCTGCCCCATCCCCTGGCTGCAGAGATTCACCAGAGCCAAAGGATTTGGGGGATCTGCTGAGCAGCTCCTGGAGCAGGCAGGAAGCCAAGAGCTGCAGCTCAGGCTGCTGAGATGGAGGGGGTGGGAAAGCCTGTCCAGAAGGGACTCTGAGGTCCTCTGAGGTCGCTGTTAAATGTGAGCAGCCACAGCATCACACAGTTGTGAACTGACCTGCTAAACCTGGAGCCTTAAAGGTTGTGACAGGGAAAGGAATAAAACACCCCTCTGTTGTGCCCTTGGGAGCTCACATCCTCCTTGCCTTGCTCCTGTGCACAGCTGGGAGCACTGCTGGGTGTCACTGGCACCAGCTGAAGCTGCTCAAGGACTGAGAGGAGCAAAGCAAAGCAGTTCCTGTACTTTGGAAGCTGCAATGGGAACAGCTCCTGGGCACTGGGGAGGGTGGTGCTGATGCTGATGAAAGCAGATTCCTGCCTTAATAGCAGATGGAATGCAGCTGCTCCTTCCTGTGAGAAGCTGGAAGCCTTTGGGCTCCCCACACCTCTCACAGGTGCTGGGAAGCAGCTGCTCCTTGCATGGTGCCAGGCAGGTCCCACATCCAGCTCTGCGCTGTGTCAAACCAAACATGCTCTGCTGATTGGGCTGGCCAGAGGCTCCTGTCAAATTATTTGTTCTGGCTGCAATTTTGTCTGCTTTGGAAACTTGTCATTTTCTAGTCTTTGGAGACCACCTCGAAGAAAGCATGGAAATTGTGAGTATTTAGACATATAATAATGATGTAATTAAAATCTTTAATTTTATTTTTCTTGTTTGAGTGTAGTTCCTTTGATTTAAAGGGTGGTAGTAGCTAATTGGATTCTGGGCCAGACTTGCACAGGCAGCCAGGGGGGAGGGACTGCAAATGAGTCTAGCCAGGAAATTGCACATTTAAATATAGTTCTTGGTAGGGTCAGCAAAACACCCAAGGGACAAATTAAGAGTAAAATTTCTACTGTAATGTGTTCATTTTGCTGCAGGCATAATCTTAAGGAAAACAAGGAGGCTTGGGAGTGAGAGGAGCAAATTTCAGGTAAATGTCTCTTTTACAGTGCATTTGTTTGCTGCTGCAGGTCTCATAGGCAGGTGCATCCTTCTCCTGACTCTGGGCTGTCTGGCACATTGGCTGATCCCAAGAAGAAACCACTGAAGGGATTTTTGGGTTTGTGGGTGTTAGTGGCTTCACTGGAGGATGGAAATCTGTAGTTTACATAATGCTGTGGGGCTGCTGCTGCTGTTAGCAGCTTTGGCACAGATCACACTGTGGGAGGGACATGGGACCAGCCACCACCTCACTGCATTCCATGGGGCATCCCCTCCCATGGCTGCTGCCCTGTGTCTGAACAGGCACTCGGGAATGTGACTGGGCTCTGTGGCAGGAGATGGATTCAGCCTGAAAAAAAATAATTCAGGGAACTGAAGCACTGTGACAGTGTTCAGAGGGGTCTTAGCATGAGGGAAGAGATGAGAATCTGACTCCATGTTTCAGAAGGCTTGATTTATTATTTTATGATATATATTATATTAAAACTATACTAAAAGAAAAGAAGAAAGGATTTCACCAGAAGGCTGGCTCAGAATAGAAAAAGAATGATAACAAAGGCTTGTGACTGACTGAAACAGTCTGAGCCAGCTGACTGTGATTGGCCATTAATTAGAAACAACCACATGAGACCAATCACAGATGCACCTGTTGCATTCCACAGCAGCAGATAATCATTGTTTACATTTTCTTTCTGAGGCCTCTCAGCCTCTCAGGAGGAAAAAATCCTAAGGAAAGGATTTTTCATAAAACATATCTGTGACAAAGCACTGAGATTTTCACTTTGGAAATATGCAGCCTTGTGGTTTTCCTCAAGGGACCTGTGACCTTTTCACAGATAGACAAAGTCATTGTGCCTGCTGGGGATATGTGTGAGGGGAACAGTGAGGAGTGAGCAGCCAAAACCCAGGGTAGGACATGGAGCACATCTGGAGTAACCCCTGGCTGAGAGCCAGCACTGCTCCCAAGTTTGACTGACAACATTAATTTTCCAGCCCTGCTTATTTCTTGATTCAGGCCTAGCTCAGACCACGTGCAGCAGAGCTCACCTCATCCCTGGTGGTACTTGGGAACAGTCTGAGTTAATCCTTGGCAGTTGTAATTTCCCTTGAAGGATAACTTAAAGGAATATTGCTGGTGATGGGAGATGCAGAAGAGCAGCTTGGTTTATGTTTCCCAGGACCTCAGAGCCAGCTCTTGGTGCTTCCCCTTTCATTTTGACAGTGTCCCCAGGGGAAGGCCACGTGCTCAGGGAGGGAGGCAGAGCTGGTTGGGAATAAATCCTGATCCCACATCCCTGCCCTCTCTGCAGAGCTGTTCACTCTAGCTGAATGAGATTCCACAAAAGCTGGGGATCATCCCACCTCTCCTGCAGTGCATCCACTGACAGGTCTGCAGGTGTGACCAACTGCATTGTGCATCACTTGTTCTGTATAATCTAATTAAATGGTTATTAATTATTTTTCTCCTTTTTTATATCCTATTAACCTGTTTTTATCTCAACCCACAAATTTTGCTTTTTTTTTCCCCCCATTCCTGGAGAGGGATCTGTGAGCAAGCAGCTGTTTGGTGTTTACCTGCCTGCCAAGTTAAACTACAACTTTTAAGCTTTAAAAATAAAGCCTGCTTTGATTCTAAGCTCTTTGAGGCAAAGCTTGCCTTTCTTGAAGCATTAAGCACAGTGGGGCAGTGAGCTCTCTATTAATTGATGCTGTTGCCAGGCTATTGAAAAGTTGTAATAATGTGGCCAAATTTTCAAGTGTGGTCTAGGCTCTCTGCCTGGATGTCAGAAAGGGAAAGCTAATTAGAGTGTGAACCAAGGAGAACAGGCTGGCTGGAAGGAAATGTCATTAAGGTTCTCCTCAGGTGCCAGGTCAGCCCATGTCAAATCACAGCTGCCTCAACCTCTAAATTTCTTCCTCCTTCCCTTAAATTACTTCCAAGTGATTTCTTGCAAGTGCAACCACCTTTTATAGCAAGAGAATGGAAAGTGGCTGTTTGCTTTAAATACAAACAATAGAGGCTGGGCTGGGGTTGCAGAAGCAAATGGAAGAGATCATTTTCTAACCTGGGCATTTCCTGCTGACCCTGGGCTGTGGTCATGGGTGTGTGTGTGGTTTGTCCTCTCCCTGTGGAATTGGTGCTGGGAAGCCTGAACTCTCCTGTTTGTCTGGCAGCTGTGGCACAAATTGTGCTTCCTGAGCAGTGCTTGTCATGCTGCAGAGCTCAATTGCCTACAGAGCTGTGGAGACTGAGAAAATATCTTCAGATGGGTTGTGGATAAATTCAGATGTTCTGTCAGGGCTCCCTGAGTGGCTGCTTGAAGCCAGGAGGTGCTGTCATGAGGCCAAACTCTAAACTTTTCCTCATTATCATGACTATTTTTAAGCTTAGTTTCTGCAGCAGCACTCCTCCCAACATCACTGCTGGCCACTGTTAGAGGCAGAAATCAGGGCAGGGTGCATGGCTTGACTCAGAGTGGCTTTTCCTATAAATGCTCTGCTGGATGGTTTTCTAGAAGCTCTTGACCTCCAGCTCAAACTTGGTGCTGGTTCAGGAGGGAACAGAGTCACAGTTCCATAATGCACATGTGGGGAAAGTTTCATCTCTTGCAGCTCCCTCTCAGCATGGAAGGTCTTGGTGTCAGCTAGAGCTGGGTAGGACAAGAACCATGTAAATCAGAGCTTTCTGTGAAAAAAAAAATTATTTAATCTGTTTTCCTTCTGAAATGAGACTGTGTGAAAGACAAGCTGGATACCTGCTGTAAGTCTCTGTCTGTCAGTCCTGTCTCTCACTCTGCAATCCAACAGCTTCTGGAGCCTTTGTCCTCCTGGACTAAAGTGTCTTGCAGTGATTAGGGCTGCAAGGATTTATTACAAGTTTTCAAGGAAATGGATGTCCAGGTAGAGGGGGAAGATGTTGTGGTGAGGGAAAAGTGAGAGGCTCCATTCATCATATCTGCTCATACAGGACAAGGTGGCTTATGCTGCTTCTCTCACCTTCAGTCTCATTCCTGCCATCATTTCTGTGCCATTCTTTCCCTTCTCCTGCCCTTGATGCTTGGTTCTGGAGAATCCTTGTCCTGTGACCACTTGTGAGGGTCAGCAGGGACTGCTCTGATTCAGGGCTGGGAGGGCACTGCTGGCCAAAATTGGGGTTGTTTGGAGAAGCAATGGACAGTGATGGTGGGGTGTGTAAACAGCAAGCCTCAGAGCTACTGCAGGTTCTCTGTGGTGGAGCAGAGAGCTTGGGGACACCTTGGAGGTCCAGGATGCAGGGAGGTTGCCTGACCACAGATTTTACAGAACCTTGAATCCTAAGAGGGCTTAGAACCCTTCACTGCACTGCCAGCCAGGCTCGCTCACATGATGCCACATGGCCAAGCCATTGCTACACTGATGGAGCTCCAGGATGATCCACCTTGGACTGCAGTCCTGAGCCTTTCTGAGACTGTTTTTCCCTTTAAAACTTCACCTGGGAGCTTCCACAGGACACAGAATTTGTAGTTCTCTCTTTATTGCTTCATTGTTCTCCTGCAGTGTTGAGCCTCTTGCCCAGAGGGAGGAAGATGCTGTGGTATAAGGTCAGGGTGAGCTGAAGAGTGTCAGGTTAAGCACAAATTTATATCATTAAAGGAGGTGGTGGGATGTTTGCATGTGGGTAAGAGTGGGCAAACTCAGTCCAGCTCAAGTGCTGGCTAATAAAGAGTCTAGTACAGAAAATAAGATCCTCAGAGGAGATTTAATAACTGGGGAGAATAATTGTAAACTACTTCAGAATATTAACCAAAGGCTGAATGCATCCAATTAGCTTAATGAAGCTGGGTGGTTGGGTTCTTTTTTAATCAAACAGATGGGCAAAACATTATGCACAAAAAAATGAGATCTGAATACAATGAACACATTTAATTAACAAATAAAAGACAGAGAAAGGGTTTGTTTTTCAACTTAAGAAGTGAAAGCTTCAACTGCACCAAATACTCAAAAAGAACCTTAAATGTCATGGTGTCTTGAAAGTCTCAGATACTTAGATTTTTATCTGCAACAACTTGGGTGTTTGAGATGGGGGGTTGTAGGGGGATACAGTATGAAGGTGATATAGAATGTAATCTTATCCCCCAATGAGTTGCAGCTGAACCAATTACTAAAAATTGGGAGCAGGACTGATGTTAATAGGCCACACCTGTAGCCAATAAGAACAATGGTATAAAAGAGTGGATTGGTGGGATCTGGAGTCAGATGGCTGCTGCAAGGACCAGGAACAGTCAGTGCTTAGAGGAGATGTCTGTGAGAAACATCGAGGAGGTGTGAAACTCTGGTGATATGGAATCCTTGCACTATAATGATTAATACAACTCTTGAGATATAAAGCAACGGGGGTCAGCCTGGGGCTGGCTGCACCTGCAGGCAGGTGAGTGGGTGTGGAGGCAGAGCTGCATCACCAACCCCAGTGAGCTGCAGAGCCCCCAGCAATCCCTGGCTGCTGCTGGGGGCTGTGCCCAGGGGCAGGCTCAGCAGCAGTAACTCCAGCTCTGCTCCAAAACCTTTCTCTGCATGTTGGTGATCACCTCTGTTCTGCAGAAGGAGGAGCCCAGGGCCCCTGGGTTAATCAGGTGTGAGGTCAGTGTCCTGGGTGTGGTGCTGGTCAGTGTCCTGAGGAGTGTTTCCCTGTGCTGTGCCCTGGTGTGTGGAGCTGCTGCTGCTGGCCCCAGTCTGGGAGATCACTTCTTACCAGGTTTCACTGTCCTTGCTGCACCATTCCTGCTATTCCCAGCACAGACAAACTCCTATCTGTCTGACCAGTTTTACTGGGTAACAGGAACCTGGTGCAAATCAATGCCTTCCCTCTCCAGGCAGGAGAGTCCTCTCCATGCAGACCTGCAGTGCTTATGTAAGTGTGAAATACAGAGCTGTAATATCAGCCTTGCCAAGGCTGGGAGTGTTTGCTCTAGCCTAATAAGCTGAACAAGCCATTTTGATATTAAGCCTATAATAATAACACCTTGTAGCTAAAGAGTGTGTTTTTCCCCATTGGTGGATTACTCAGCCCTTTTCTTTTGAGGCAGTGTTGAACAAAAGCAGAGACTTCCCAAGACTATGTTTAATTAAACACAGCTCAGAGATCTCTTCATTTCCATGCTCTGCAGTCTCATCTCCAGGGCAGCTGCAAATGCAACTTGTGCTCTGCCCAGATGTGCCTGTGCAGATGTGCCCAGTGCTGTGGAAACCCCAGAATTGCTCTCATTTGTGGGGACCCACAGGCTCCAGCTGCTTTTGAAGCTGAGCAGGGGCTTGGTCTGAGCTGTGCAGCCCATGCAAGGGGCAGTTCAGCCAACATGCAACTCAGATTTGGGGTCCCAATTTCTACCTGCTCCCTTTTTTGGTTGCTGATGTGGCTTTGGGAGCATTTTGAGTGCAATGGCCTGGTTATCAACAATCACATACAGAGTCAAAGCTTCAATTTGAAGGCTCCTCATTTCTGCCTTAGGAGTTACCCATGAGCAGATGGTGATTTGCTCTGGTTTTGCTTATTCTTGCAGATTACTTGCCAGATATTTTTTCTGACTAATCCTTTGGCCCACAGACTGTTTATAAACCTGGAGTCAGGTTTCGGGTAAAAGCCCTTGTGTTTGCAAATTTGAAAATCTGTTCCTGTGCTGGCTTGCTGGTGTCACTGTGAGCAGGAGTGGCAAATGCCCTCTGCACCATGGGGAACTAAAGAGGAAACTCCTTCCCAGTCACAGGATGAAAAGAACCATGTTCATGCCTTGTTTGGGGCTTATTTTATTTTAACCTGAAGTCCTAACCCCAGCATCAGTGCTGGCACACATATTGACCTCCCCTGAGGTCACATTGCTGGTTCAGACAGTGTGGAACTTCTGCTGCCACAGAGTTTGTGTCCATAACTCTCCCTGAAAAGTGCTGAAAGGCTGTGGTGATTATATTATATTATTGTCATTATTATTTCATCATCATTATCATTAATTGGCAGTGGTGATTATATTATTATCAACATTTTGTTGTTATTATTGTTATTGTTATTACTATTGTTGTTATTGTTTCCCCCTCATCTCTTACCACCTCTACCTTTTAAAAAAAAATCAGTCCCTTGGCTGTCTCTGGAGAGCTGGCAGTGCTAACTGCCTGACTGATTTATTCTGGTGTTTTAACATTTACTGGATTTACATAACAGCCAAACAATCTGTTTCAGGAGTTTAATATAAACCCAGCTCTAGTGAGTCACATCCATGTTAGCAGCAATGCAAAGAGAGGCAGCTGGGGGAGTGAGGAGGTGACTTTTTCTGGGTTTCTGCATGAGAATATATTTCAGGAATAGGTGCCTGAAATATCTCTGACACCTCATAGCTGAGTGATGCTGCCAGTTCTCCTCTGCCATCAGGGATTTGTTCTCAAACTTTGAAAGAGCAGTGGGTGCACCACATCAGTGCTTCCATTGCTGCTCCTCCCTGGGTCTGGGGGCTTTGTGTCCCCAGCCCCTGGTGTGTAAAATACCTTTACATGTATCTTCATGCTTGGAGGAGGGAGCTGTGGGAGCAGCAAGATGAGGCCTGTGGGGATTTGCTTTTTGCTTTTTTGAGTTCAAAACCATTTGTTTGTGCCAGACTTTGTGGGGCTGCTCCCCAGGATGATCAGCACAGCAGCAAGTGGGGTACAGATGTGTGCCAGCATTTCCACCTGGGCTCTGCTGACCCATGGGCCAGCTCTGGGGACAATCTGAGCTGGTCCTGTGCCCCTGGGCAGTCACAGCAAATGTTGGAGCTCTGGGACTGCCCTGGCAGAGCCAGGTGAGCAGAGTTTGTTCCCTGGGCACAGCAGGAGTGAAAACCATCAGCACAATTAACAGCAGGGGCTTCCCAAAGCCTGATGTGTCCTTTCCAGGCACTGTAACTTTGGAATTCCCTCCACAGGGAGTTTTCTCCTATAATTATATGAACACAGCAAATCTGCCATGGGCAGCCTGTTCCCCCTTGCTCCAGAGGCTCTACCCCCTCTCTCCTGGTGGGGCTGTGATGTGGCTGAGGAATGTGGGTCTCCAGCTTGAGTTTTCACTTCTGAAAATCCCAAGCAAGGCCCAGCTGGGTTTGAGCAGCCTGGTGTGTGCTGCTGCCTGGGTTTGAGGTCACTGTTCAGCTTCTCTTGCTGCTTATTTGAATTCTTGTCTTCAGAATGGAAAATAAATGCTGGCTGATGAGATCTATTACAGCACTAATTTTAGAGCATGCCAAACAGTAGGAAATTGTTTTCAATCTTCACTCTCATTTCTCCTTTATTTCACCCTTCCATTTGTGAAAATTGCCTTTGTCATTCTTCTAAGTGCCCAGTGATGTCCTGCTCACTGATATCTTCAGGCATTCTCCTTCCAGCCCTGTTTTCTGGCATTTCTTTGTTCACCTACTTGACATTGCAGTCAGAGGAGCTCTCTGCAGGCTCAGGCAGCAGTGCTGGCACGAAGCAGGCGCTGAGTGCTCAGCCAGCTGGGGTGTGAGATGCCAGCAGAGCCCCCTGTGAGCTGGGGGAGCAGGGGAGGCAGCACCACAGTGGAATTTCTTATCCCTGTGTGCCCAGGGCTCTGTAAGTCTTTCCAGCCCCACCCCAGCCTGATTTCTCGATGAGCAAGAGGGAAAATATGAATTTCCCTCTCTTCTGGGGAAGAGTTTAAGAAGCAGTCCCAAAGCTTCAGTGTTTGTCCTTGGCATTAATGAATACCTGAGCCATTGCTCAAGAGGTTGGAGCAGGCAGCAAGTTAGGAATGAAAATGCTTTATCAGTGCCAGAGGGAACAGTGGTTCACAAAGTCTGGATTTTAGGACATGATTCCTTTTCATAGATGGAAGATCTCACTGGTTTGAGAAGAGCTTGGCTGGTGGTCTGCTCTGAAGCCTTCAAGGTGACAGCAGACACCAGGCCCTCCCTTAGCCCTGCTCCTGGCTCACTGCAGTGCTTAGCAGAGCCTCTCTGAGCTCCACATTAAAGCTGTGGCACAACTCCAGTTGTTTCACCCTGTGCACTTTTCAGAGGCTCTCTGGAATATATTTCATGGTTTTGGCAACCACGTGTCCCTGACAGCAGCTGCTGTCACCATCAGCACAGAGACTTGGTGCCTGCCCTGGAGGGCTTTGAAAATCTCCTTCTCTCTCCTGCCCCCGGCTCCCTCACCCCTCCTGCTCCTTCACCCTCCTGTCATCCCTTGGCTGGCAGCTGGCAGTGGCTTTATCCCTCAAAAAGAGCTGTCTCTTGCCCTTTCTTGTGCTGGAGAGGGGTAAAAAGCTCCCTGCTCCTACCAATTACCATTCCATGCCTGTCCCGGGTGTGCTCCAAGGTGTCAGTCCCCAGGAATTCAGTGCTGAATGTCTTCATAGTCTTTGTGAACGTAGCTGAGATTAAACCCTTTACTGAACTAAATGTGGTAACAGCTAATCCCCTGGAGACAGTCACCTGGGCCCTGCACAGTGAAAAGAGGCTTTGCTGCTCTGGTTAACTGCCCTGGCAAGAACAGTAACTCCTGGTTCTTTTTGGAAATGAAAAGCACCCCTCCAGGAGAGCCAAAGGGATTAGGTACCAGCTGGAATGTAAAGGTAGGGGTTTTGCACCTTCCTGATAAATTTGTAGCTTGAAAGTCAGGTCAGGCCTGGTGGGATGGGTGGTTTTGGCTGAGTGTCCCTGGGCTGTGGTGGAGAGGGGACTGAGGGTGTCCCTGGAGGATGGTGGGGATGAGCAGCTCGTGGTGCTGAGTGCCTGTCCCAGGGTGCCTGCAGGGCTTTGAGGCTCACTGTCATAAATTAAACCCTGTCAAACTGGCCAGCCCTCCACAAAGGGCTGGAGCTCATTTAAACCTTGCCAAGAGCCAAATGACACTAACCTTTTCCAGCCACTTAAAGCAAATGCCAGAGGCTGTGGAGAGCGTTCCAGGTTTCTTCACAACCCTGGTTTTCTTTACTGGGGGGAGATCTGCACTAATTTCTTGATTATTACTTTTTAACACAACAGTTTGTTTCAAAAGCCTAATGTAGTAATTCTGTCTGCATAAAAGCAAAGCTCCTGTATTTCAGTGAAGGTTTCTTGGGCTGTTTTTAAGGTCAGGATTTTATGTTGATGCTGGTTTCTGTGAGGCTGCATGGACCAGCTGTGCCCTGGCAGGAGTGCAGCCTGAGCAGTGAGCATCACTTGCTGAAGACAGCTGCAATCAGCAGCCTGACTGAATGGATTAAAACAGGTGTATAAACATTGTCCATAAAATAAGGTAAGACTGAGAAAAGTTTAAATACTTGTATTTAGTATTCTTTGTTCAGAGTAAATTTGAATGCTGAAGCTACTTCCAAAATTCTGTTAACTTTCAACCTGTCTTTCTCCTGCGGAATTTTCTATTTTAAGTAAATAGCACAGTGTTAGCTCAGAAGGGAAAATATACAAGTGCCACTGTTCAAAGTGTGCTTTATTGGTTAGATATTTATGGGACACATTCAGGAAATGAGTAAACACTTGAAAGTATATGTATTATTTATTATTGTAGCTGATTAATTACCACTTGAAACCTTTTGGTCGGTGCTGTGGCTCTCTGCAGTCTTCACCAGGCAGTGCTTCTGCAGAGTCCAAGGTGGCATTTGTCCCAGTTAAATGTTTCAGGAGGTGCAAGTGCTGCAGTGGATTTATGGACAGTGGAAGGTGACAGTGTGGGCCTGGGAGGTGCCTGGGGATGGCTCAGTCCTCCAGCCCCAGCAGGAAAATTGCTGTTCCCAGTTTGTGGAGGAGCACCAAGGTGGGGTTTAAAGTGTCTGACTCTGTCTGATGAAGTGATGACAGCCAGGAGTTTAAACTTGGGCTGCCAGCAGGGAATTCTAAAATGCTTCTTCACTGCCTCTGCAGCAGTGGAATAGAGAGATGTGCATAAAAAAAAGCAAAGTATCCCAGCCATGCAACTGGTTCTGGATCCAAGGGCTCTCAGGCCACCCTCCAGCAGCCTGCTGGCTCCATGTGCTCCCTGCACCCATTGCTTTATGTGAGACCATGCACCAGCAACTCTGTTCCTGCCCAGGCTCCTGAGCTGTGCCTGGAAATCCTCTTGGATTCAAGCAAAGCCTGGTTGTGAGCAAAGGACAGATCCCACCCAGCCGTGCTTCCTGAAGCAATACATGTTCTTAAGCATTTGCTCAGCTCTAACAAGACTTAAGCATACAAAGCATGTGTTGGGATACGTACTTAGTTCTAATCTGCACATCTTGAAAAACAGTGTGATAAAATCACAGTGGAAGGGGTGGCAGGACTCTCTGCCTACAGCAAAGTGGATGCCATGCTCAGTTGCAATGGGAGGAATCCTCTCTCCCTTGCTGTCACTGGCCATCCCTGCAGGAGTTTTCTCATTTAACCCTTCCACAAAAAAAGTTTGCAGAATGCTGCAACCAGAAAAGTTCCTTCATCAAATGACTCCTCTGCGGGAGAGGAGTGAGTGGGCCTGGAGAGGAGTGGAAGAGTCATAAGAGAGAAGCATGAAAATGCTTTTTATGGAATGAATGATTTCTGTTCCGGAGGCGGCAGCGTCGTATTTCACTCTAATTTGGGCGGTTTTGGGGAGTGCGTGATGGACGCCCCACAAGGGCTGCAGGAGGCTGTTTCTCATCAGGCTGTCATTGCCCTGCTCCATTCACCTGGCAGCTCTCCTTGGAGACTTCTCACTCTGGATGCCATTATCCCTTTCCCACAGCACATCCCTGCAGCCTCTCCTGGGAGCCTGTGCCACAGGAGGGTCCATCCCACCCCTGCAGCCCCTCTGGAGCTGTGTGAGGCTCCTTTCTCCTGGCTATGCCTTTGCTGCACTGGGGAGCAGAAACCTTCCTGCCCTAAATCCATCTGTGGCTGCACCTTTGCTGCAGGTGGGCAGGAACCTTCCTGCCCTAAATCCATCTGTGGCTGTGCCTGGCCTCCCCAGCCCTGAGCTGGGTGGTGTTACATCCACTCCAGGCTCACTCCAGCCAGCACAATGTGCTTTTCTTTACTTTGCACATGCTCATCCCTGGCTCCCCTCTGTCCCTGACGTGCTCCATCTCCCTGGGAAAGGACTGGCTCTTGCTGTGCCCAGACTCTGCTGGATCAGCAAAGGTGCAGCTGGCACTGGGGCTCTGCTTTCTTCCATACTGGTAGTCCTGGCCTTGTAAAAAGGGCCATTAAGAGTTTTGTTTTGCTGCAGTGTAAACTTCAGCCAACTCCTTCCTTTTGTCCTGTCCCCTTAATGAGGAGTGTGTGTGTGTTAAATGCTGTGAGCCCAAGCAGAGTCCCATTGCAAAGTAAACAGCAGAGTGGGGCTTAGGCAGGTCTTTTGTTACTGCTGTACAGGGCTTATGTTAATAACAGCTGCAGAGATTGAACCCAATCCCTCATGAGCTTTCCAAGAGTCTGATTAATCTGTTTAACAATGGATCTGGGTTTTTGTTTTGATCTTTTCCATAGGAGTTAAATTTTTGTCCCTTTCAGAGTAGCTGTGGATCATGTAAGCTCAGCAGTATTGTTTTCCTAATTGGCTTCAGGTTTATCTCTATCCATTATGTTTAAGGGCTTACAAGATGCACCCATCACCATGCATCAAAATGCTTCCTATGCCAAAAACACTTGATAAAAACATACATACGTGTGCACACACTTATTTTGGTCTGTTGGAAAGTGCAAAGACATTCTGATGGAGGATCAGGTTTTTGCATGATTGTATTCTCCAAATAGTCACCTTTGCAAATCATGTTTTCTGCTCATGCTGGCTCTGGTCCATGTGTCATTGGAGAAAGATGTCTTTCCAATGAGCTTTGGGCCAGCCCCTGTACAAGCAGAATTTTGCATTTATATTGTTCATGGTTTATACTGGGTGCTGTATGCAGATAGGGTTGGTGACAGACCCTGACTCACTTATTGTCTAAAAATCAAGATCCAAAAAACAGTGGAGAGAAGGGTGGGGAAGCAGGGGAAAGAGTACAAATTTTTAGCCAGACAGATCTCCCCTGGGCAGACCACAAATGCTCTGGCCTGCTTTGACTTTCTGAAAATTACAGCAGCAGTATGGGGAAGCAGAACATTTAAAGTGAAGATGCAGATGTTGAAGGTAACAGAATTTAAAGACTGTGTGGCACAAAACACAAGGAATGTTCCACTATTTATAGCAGAAGCTTTTTCCTCTCTTGATTCTACCTCTTCTTGAATGCACTCAGTGTTTGCTTTTCATGTGTGAATGCTTGTAAAGATGGAGCTCCCTAAACAGACGTGAAATGTTTATGTGAGTTAATGACTTCAGAGAGCTCTGCTTGTTTAACCCAGAGTGGCAGTGAAGCTGCCTTGGCTGCAGCCAGTGCCCCTCCATGGAGCAGATCCTGTGCCAGCAGTGGGACAGGAGGGTGATGGCCGCACACAGATCCATCCCTCTTGTTATTGACCTCACTAATGACCTTATGGTGGGGTGGGAAGTGTGTAACTTCTCTGGGACTTGGGCAGAGTGAAACCCTCAGCTTGAAATAGGGGGGCTTGTAATTGATGGTCTTTACAAAGTGTTTTACCCTGAGTGTTTTCCTGCTGCTTCTTTGCTTCCCTCTGAAGTGAGTGGGCAGGAAAGAGCTGTGGCATTGTGTTGCTGGTCACCTTGGGCCAGTCCTGCCTTGTCCATGGGCTGGATGCAAACAGCTGAGGGGAAGGGTTTGCAGAGGTGAGGTTGTCCCAAGGCCTCTGTAGAGAACTCACAGAGAAAGGGACTAAGGAAATCACTAACCTGCCTCTCTCTTTCCCCAGGGTACAGCTATTTGTCTGTTCAGGGGATCCAGCTGTCCTTGAATTCCCTTTTCACCATTCCAGAGGTATAAATTCAAAGGGCCATGGCACCATGCTGGCCTGCAGTTCTCCAGCAGCCAGTGAGTGATGGCCAGTGAAGCCTTGCTGCCCTGTGAGTGCTTGGCAGAGTGGCTGGGCAGAGGCACACACACAGAGCAGTTATCCCAGTGGGGAGCAGACACATCTCATGATGCCGCAAGCACAGCAGAAGAGCTGGTAATTTTGTTTTGAAGGATGCCTTCAGCATGAAGGACAGGATGTGTTTGCCTGAGTGTGAAGTGGATTTGTGTTGGAGCTGCTGTGCACTCTTCCTGAAGGCTGTTGGGTTTTCCTCCCTCCTGGAGGCTTTGTTGGTGCATCCCATTCCATCACCATGGACAGCAGTGGAGGGTGATGTGCTGGTGGGATTGCAGCTCTTCCCCTTATCCTGTGTGCCCAGGTGTCTGGGAAGGTGTGTGAGGGCATTGCCATCCTGGGAGCAGCTGGGCTGCTGTCACTCCAGGGACCCCCACCCAAACCCTCTGGGGGTGAGTGTCAGCCCACTGCAGCTTCAGAGGTGCTTGCTGTAACAGTGCTGACAACCAGCTTATCCTCTGTTCATCTTGTACCTGCACCTGCAGGCAGCTGTAAGTAGCCTTTGTGGAGATTTTCAGCCTTTTCTCTTTCTTCATCAGTGCTGGCAGCTGCTGCTTTGTGGTAGCATCAGACTTTTTCTGGGCTGTTGCTTTGTGTTTGTCTCTTCATCCTCAGGCCAGCCTGTTGTGTGGGCTTTCTTCCATTCTGCTTCCAGAGCTGGGATCTTCCCTTTTAGTCAATTATTTTGTGGTGAACTTGAAGTTCTTGGAAGGATGTGGGATGTAGAAAGGTGGTCAGGAGCCATGGGCAGACATGTTTCAGGCAAGGAAGATCACTGCCACATCAGCACAGCAGCTGTGAAGCCAAGGCTGACTGTGTTTAGGGGATTAAGTCCCGTTGTTTGACCTCAGATTGTGAGTTGTGGTCACTGGATTTAGAGCAAAGGGATGAAATGCTTTCCTCAGTGCCAAAGGGAATAATGAAGGCAGAGCAGCCTTGGCTCTGTGGAGGAAGCAGGTGGGTGGTGGCAACTGTTAACATATAGTCCAGCAGAGGCAAATTGCAAATTCACCCCTGGTGAGAAATCTCTGCTCTTTTACCCTTGTTAATATAAAGGCAGATGCTCACAGGGCTGGCCATTCAGGTGAAAACCCTGGCTGTGTTCTCCTGTGATTCAGAAAAAAATATTGAGAAAACCTAAAGCTGTGGAAATGCAATGTCAAGGCACTGGTCATAGTGTGATGTCAGAGGAATGGTGTGGAACAACTTAAATTATTTTGAAGTTATTCCACTTACAAGTGTACTTTTTTGTGCTGTGCTGATGGAACACAGAGAAACCAGCAGCCCTGAAGAAAGGCTGTGCAGGTGGCTCCAAACCAGGCTGAACAGACTCATCATTTTGGGGGTGTCCAGGCAGTTTGTGGGGTGTGAGGGGCCCTCCAAGGACAGGCCAGAACTCAGCCAATGTGCTCACCAGCATTTAGGAAAAGGGCAGAGGAACATCAGCCACAGATCTCCTGTTGGATCTTAAGATAGCATTTCAAAGGCATCAAGGTACATGTTGGGGTCTTTTAAGAAGGATTCTTGGGGATCACATCTGTTCCCCAGCCTGTGAATGTATCCCACAGGATGTTTGTGGAGATGAGCAAATGTGCTTTGTGAGGTGCTCATGTTCCTCCAGAATGCAGAGGTATTTAAGCCTCATTAGTGGTTTGACTTAATGCTTTTGCAGCTTCAGATGAGAGCTTTTGGGAGAGCAACAGGAGGAGGTTGAGAGCTTTTGGCAGCAGGCCTGGCACAGGCTGCAGTGAGCCCTGCTGGCATCCTGCTGCCAGGAGCAGGGCTGGGTTTGCCCTTGCTGTGCTGAGCTGCACAGGGGCTGTGCCACTACAGCTTAACTCAAGTGCTGGCTGAGGCTGGAGGCATCTCCAGAACTGATTTTCAGAGTGCTGTGTAATGCAGATTTGCCAGGAGGTTTTGCTCTGCAGGGTTTCCTGGCTGTGCTCTGTCTATCAGAGGACAAGATAAGCTGCAATTGCCTTGGTGTTGGAAACAAGAGCTTCTTCCTGGCCTTGGAGTGCTGCTGCATTAATGTATGAAATGGATAAATGGTTTAGGTAATGAAATGACTTGGAGATGGTTATGGATTGAATAAGATTTCCAGAGCCAATGTGCTTACTCATCAAATGACTCATGTCTTAGTCACTTTTAGAGTAAGTGTTTCTCTTTTGGGTGCTTCCAGAATGGGATGGGTGGGGATGAGCTGAAGATTCCACCCCTGCCTTTGATAATTTTTAATAGCATCTAGAATCTGATGGAATGTTTCATCAGACAGAAGAGGAAAGAGCTCTACCTTGTGAGTGTATCCCAGGGGATTTTCCTTAATTCTACAGCAATATAAGATTTAAATGTTGCTGTTTGCTTCCTGGTCAGGCAGAGTGATCTCAGGCTTTAGATTAGGCTTTTCAAGCTTTGTTCTCAGCTTACTCTAGTGAGTCCCTTTTGTGGGTAGGTGCAAGTCAGAGTCTATTCTCAAACTCCTGTGCCACCAGCAGTGAGTAAAAACACCCTCAGATGGAAGCTGCCCCCTGAAACAGTCAACATTGCTAATAAACCTTGTTCTCATTTTTTATTTTTATGTAATTATATTTTTTCTATTACCAAAATATTGATGAAACTGAGTTATGATTGTTCAGGAGCATGCACATGTGTAAGCAAGTGAATAACACATCTGAGAGCCTAGAGAAATTCCTTTATAATCCACTGTAAGCTTTATAAAGCAAGTAAACCTATTGGATTTTTCATCTTCTTTCTGATCTTTCATCTCTCTGATCTCACAGTCATAATGTAGGCAGTTCCTGATCTAATTCCTGATCAGTGTGGGTTCCTGGTGGATCAGCTGAGCTCAGTGGCACAGTGGGATGTCACTTGGTCCCTGTGGCTCAGCTGAAGGGGACAGAGTCACACAGGGCATGACCTGAGGCTTTGCTGCTGTCTTAGGTTTAGGCTTAGCTAAGCTGGATGTGGTAAACTCTGATCTCTATTTCCAGTGATGAAAATGGGAATGTCAGACTGTCAGGAGCAGGTCTGGAAGCACAGGCCAGTTTTGGTTTGTGTCAGGAATGATGATGTGGTGTTGGTATAGGTCTACTCCTACAAAGGTGTGTTCATTATAGGAAGGGTACAAAGGTGCATGAAATAGGCAGAGTTCAGGAATCAGAAATTTGGGATTCTCTCACTGACCACTGAGGTGGTGTCTGGGTGACCCTGAGCAAGAATGTCTCTTCCCAACTGCTCTGTGTAAATGTGGTTTTGGCCCTTGGTGAATAAAACACAGGTAGGTCATGGTAGGTGACAGGCACGATGGAAATGCATTAGGCAAGAGTTTCAGAAACAGCTGAAGAATTGGATTTTATTGTTAAACAGAACTGGTGAAAGGAAAGCTAAAAATAGTTTTCCTATGGGTGTCTTTTGTCAGGTAATAGAGAATAATTCACAGGCTTGTAAGTTTTCAGTTTTCTATAGTTGCTTGTGCTAGATCTGCTGGGTCACAGGTGTGGAGATTTCATCAACAGTTCCTCTCAGATAATTCAAGTCAAGAGGAATCTATCACTTCCTCAAGAAGTTTTCTAGTTTGCTTTGTCTCTTAATTGCAGAAGAAGTGGGTTGGGTTTTTTGGGTTCTGTTTTAAAATATTTTTTAAATTCACCTAACTAATTTACCTATAGTTGCTGGCCTCAAAGGCAAAAGAATGGTACATTATAATATGATGATGATAATAATAATGGTAGTAGTAATAGTAATAATGTCAGTGTTTTGCTGTTGTTACTGAACAAAAAGCCTTTCCAGATGAGGATATTTCAAAAGCTGCCTCCAAGGGAATCACCTCTCCTCACTGACCATGCAGAGCTTTCTGAGTTGCAGCGTGCACTGGTGAAAGGAAGAAAGATGGATGGAGGTAAACCCCTCCTAAGAGGATTAATGCAATGAGAGTTATTCTGATAATGCCTTGACAAGAGCCCTGCAGGCCTAAGAAAATGGAAATGTGGAAAAAAATGTTGTTGGCCTCCTGTGCTCCTGGGAAAGGAGCCCTGGGATGGCTCCCACAGTAACTGGGCAGCTCTCTGAAATTTCAAACACATGTGAAACACATTTCCCCAGACACTCCTATGAGCATTTCCACATGTTTTAGGCTGAGATTTTCTGTGTTGTTCACACTTTGGCACATGGGTGATCATCCCTTCTGATGTCCTGAGAGCTCAGTTAAAGTTCAAGAATGTGTTTTAAGTGTTTTGCTGGAGAGGAGCCAGCATCTCCATCCCAGAGGTGAGCAGTGTGTTGGGAAACTCAGTGGCTGCACACAGACTGATTGTTCTGGGATGCAACCTGGAAGGTGCTGAGCACCCTGGCTGGCAGCCAGCAAGGCTTTTAGACACATGCTTTATTTAGTTTTCCACATTGTTACCAGTCTTGTTCTTTGATTTTTCTTCCCATAGCAACTGGAGAAGGATATCTGAGTAGCCAGAGCAGTGCAATTCATTTGCCAGCAACACCCCAACCTGCAGCACAGGGATTTCTTCCAGGACATGGGATACAGCTGTTGGGATCAGATTTTGCTACCAGTGCCAATTGGCTTCAGAGTTTTCCTTCTTTGCTCCCTTCCTGGGCAGGGGGCAGGCCAGGCTGTGAGTGATGCTCAAACTACATTTGTAAACCACATCCCAGCCTTTCACATGTCTTTGCTTGCTATTAAACTGCACAGATCATATTTCCTTACCACCTTTTCCTCTTAGACAGTGTTTGCCTTTCCCCTGCCTTGAAAATTTTAGCAGCAAACAGCCAAAATCAGGTTTTATTTGCAAGTGGTATCAGCTGCAGTGGAGCCCAGGGCAGGGAAGACAGGAGCCCAGAGATCCTGTGGAGGTTGATGGCTTCTAACTCTTGTTTTCAAGGTTTTGGCTTTGCCTGCTGTAAGCAGGAGGAAGGTGCTGCAGCCCAGGTAGGAGGCTGGGAGTGGCTGTGCAGAGAGGTGGCCCCAGGTGGCTGTGTCTGTCTGTCCCTGCAGCTGGGACAGTGCCCCCTGAGCTCCCTGGGGCATGCAAGGCAGGACTGCACCCTGGCTTGTCAGAAACTCTCTGGACACCTCCTTGTCAGCGGATTTACTCCCTATTCTGCTCCTGCATCTGCTGATGTGCTGATCAGAAACTTGCCTTGCTCCTGTGGCTTTGCAGAAATTGTAACACTTGAGAAAGAGCCCAGCTGGTCGAGTATGTTAAAAACAGGACAGGACTCCCAGTACTAAAGTGATTTCAGTGTTTATTATAATAAAAGAAAGGCCTAAAGCAAGGGGGCCTGGGCCGAGCAGGAGCATTCCTGTCAGGCATGGAGGAGCGCCAGCACTGGGGCTGCTCAGCAGCAATGGCCCTGATGATGGCCCCAGTGTTCCAGGTGGAGCAGCATGGATTCATTGGGTCAGATACTCCTTTTTGTCCTGTTTTTTGTCCATTTGGATTGGTTTCCATTTGGATTTCTGTTTCTGTTTAAGGCACTCCATTGGCCCTTACACTTCTGTCCAGGCTGGCTCGTTTTGCTTGGGGGTTGCTGCACTTTACTGAGGGATAATTTCTTGTAACTCCCCTTTTAACCCCTTTTACCATAACCAAACTAGCAGTACATGCTAAAAACGAGACGAGACTCCCGGTACTAAAGTGATTTCAGCATTTATTCTAATAAAAGAAAGGCCCAAAGCGAGGAGGCCCAGGCCGGGCAGGAGCGTTCCTGTTGAGGGTGCAGCAGCGCAGGCCCGATGATGGCCCCAATGTTCCAGATGGAGCAGCACAGCTTCCCTGGGTCAGAAGCCCCTTTTTATCCTGGTTTTAGTCCCTTTGGATTGGTTTCTGTTTGGTTCCTTCATTTGCATTAAGTTTAAGGTGCTTGATTGGCCCGTTACACTTTACTGAGGTGTGTTATGGTACCTTGGGTACCGTATTTCTTATAACTACCCTTTAAATCCCTTTTACAATATAACAACCAAACTAACAGCACATGCTAATGATCTATCAACTATTTTACAACAGTTTCTAAACTGTTTTTAACAGAATACAATGCACAGCACTTGTCCTGAGCCACAAGAACAGGGGCACTGCTTTGGTGTCCCAGGACAGCCTGGAACCCCAGCCTGGGTTCAGCCCTTTCACTGGAGTAAAATTAGGGGGCCCTGGGTTCAGTCTCTTCATATTCATTTTTTAACTAAAGCTGCACCTGGGAACTGTTGTTGGCCCTCTGGTGCTGTAAAGCCTTTTTCACTCTGACAAATGCTGAGTTATCATCAGCCTGAATTTCAGGGATAGCACTGCAGTGACTCAAAAGAACAGCTTTCTCCCGAGCAGCCTTTGCCTGGATAATCTCCAGTCATTGACCTCCCGGCTTTGAAAGTGCATTTAGGCTTAAAGGGCTAAAGCTTAAGGCTTCAAAGGAAGTGGTAAGCCTGCTACCCTTTACATGTCCAAGTGTGGGTTGTGTGTGCAGGACAAGGGTAATTGTTGTGGTGTACCTGGTTCTGACTCCTGTGGGATCTGTTGTTCATCCCCCAGAGCCTGTTCCCTCTGTCCAGAGCCTCTCTGCTGCCTTTGATGCTGTGCAGGTTATCTGAGGACATGTTTTCAAGTCCTGGGGTTTCTGAAGACGTGAGGATTATCAGAAGATGGAAGTTATCCATGTGGAAACAGAACAGATACTTGGAGCTCTGAATTTGAAGTCCATTTGTCTTGTCAAACAAACAGAGTTCACTGGTTTTGCCTGGCCCTGTGCAGTTCTGTGCTTTGCCCCTTGCTTGGGGCTATTTAGATTGGCAGAGTTGGTGAAGCCCTTCAGCCCAGGGACATTTAGAGATGGGTGCTGGGATAATTTCCCTGCTTTAAAACTCTTTGCAGAGATCACCTTGAATAGAAATCTCTACCTGTGTTTGTATTGCTGGGAAGAAGAAAGATTTCAGTGTTCTGTGCTTACACTTTTATTGTAGATTTGCAATCCTGGAAGAGGTGGAAATTAATGTTTTTAAAATGCTGAAAAGACTTTTCACTGCAGCTGGCTTACAGAACTAAGCAATTTGATATATCCCCTGAAATACCTCCAGATCTCTCCAAGGCAGCTGAAAGCTTTCTCCTTATCTGGGAGGGAGATAAACCTCTAAGACCTGACATATATAAATGCTAACTTGTTCTGCCTGGTGGCTCGTTCAGCTCGTTGTGGATGCTTTTTAAACAATTGTTTAAACAGTGCTGCTCTGTGCTGTGAGATCTAAGCCTGGCAGAGGTGTATGATGCTGAATTCTTCTGCTGTGTTGATGATCTTTGTGTGTCCTTTCCCAGATCCCACTGTGCTGCTCTTAAGCTGAATAACCAGCATTGTTCTGCAGTGATTTGCTTACTGGCATTGAATTTTTATGTATTGAGCAGTAAGAGGGATTCTGAGAGCAGAGTTAGCCATGGCAGTCAGTGGAGAAGGTGCTGTGGGTGCAGGGGAGGCAGGCAGAGCTGAGAAATGGGCTGGTGAAATGAATTCACTGGGGAGGAGGGCAGAGATGTCCTGAAAACATCTGGGTGCCAATGTGCAGCTTGGGCTGAGCTCTGCTGTAAAGCAGGAGCCTGTCTGTGCAGCTCCAGGTGTGCAGCTTCCCTCCCCACTAATTGATTTAATTACCAGTGTATCTCCTGGGCTCTGCTGTGGAGGCAGTCCCACAAGATCAGCTGCTGTGTGCACTTGGTTTCTGCTCCTCAGGGTGACAGATTGGTGTGTGTGAGAGCTGCCTTGCCTGGCTGGCAGACTCCCTGCTCATCCAGAGCCTTTGCTGCAGGCTGGGCTCACCAGGCTGAAAAACCAGAGGGCAGGTGCCTTGTGCTGTGGCTGTTCACACAAATCTGTGCAGGAGCTCATTGCTGGGAATTCTGCTCTCAGTTCTGCTTCCCTTCTATTCCCTTTTCTCTCTCTCTGTGCCACAGAGGTGCTTTCCACAGGCTGCTCTGCTCCTGCTGTCCAGCAAAGCCACCCAAAGGCTCTGGAAAGGCTCAGGGACAGATTTGGTTTGAGTGCCTGGTTCTGTTCCAAGAGATCAGTGGGGATTTGGCCATTGTGGAATATTAGATTTAGCCCTTGCAGTCTGAGAGGCTGCTCAGGTTCTTTTTATTTCTTCATTTTCAGTTTGGTTATCGCAACAAACAGATACATGAGTCTGTATCATCTTCTGGGACAATTTTGATGTTCATTATGGATTACAGCAGAACATGGCTCAATTGAGACCAATCTCTTTCCCTCAGAACAACTGAAAACCTTATTTTTCTTTAACCTGCCATTTACCTGGCTATGGTACAGATGTTTGGAAAGCCATTATTGCAATGAAGTCCCTAAATATTAAAGCCTCCCTGCTTCTGAGGCAGTTATTTGGCTCATTAATCAATAAAGTTTGGCTACTGCCTTACTTGTTAGTATTTTACAAATAATCTAAGTCTTTCAACTTTCATATAATCTGACATTCTCAGTTATTTTTTTTAAGCACCCCCTCACTGGCTGTTTAAATCCACCTCCAGCAAGCTGTGCTCCCTGCCAGGGCTGCCTCCTCTCCTGGGAATCACACTGCTCTCAGCCCAGCAAGTGACAGCAAGCCATGGCTCCTCTTCCTCCTTTTCCTCCTCCTGCTCTCCCCTGCTCATGTTCAGCCTCAGGAGATGCTCCCTGCATGGCACAGCTCCTGCACTGACCCTCCTGGGGAGCTGCTGTTGTCTGTGCCCACCTTGAGCTGTAGCACCAAGCACTCTCACAGGTGCTGCTTTTCCATGAGATTTTTGGGGAGCAGCTTTCCCTGTGCAGCATGCAGGTTGTATTTGGGGTATTTCCTGCACTCTTGGTGCTGACTGAAAGAGGAGATTGGGTAGGCAAGCTCTGAGGTCTGAGTTGGTGTTGGCTGAGAGCAGCTTTAGGAATGGGTTTTTGTTCTCTGACACTTGAGTAGGGGTGCTCATGCTGTCCAGGCTGTGTGTGCATATTGACACGCCAAAATCCCTCTCATTGCTGTCCCTAGGTCACTTGGAAGTGGGCAGAGCACCCAGTGAGGCTGGTGGTCACACAGCAGGACTGGACCTGGGCTCTGTGCCCTCACCTCCATCCTCCCACCCCTCACTGCCCCCCTGTAGGAGCTGGGATCAGGCTGCCACAGTGGCCAGGCTCCCTCCCCACAGGGCTTTTGTGTCCCTTGTCAGAAGGGCAGATGGGATTTGTTGCAGTCTGAGCTCAGGCTGTCACCAGAGTCAGTGTGGAGGTGTGTGCTGGGATGTGCTGCTTCGTGGTCACTCTGGGCTGCTGCAGGCGTGGTGAGTCACAGCACCTGGCATCACTGAAAGCAAAATCTGTGGGATATGTGGGCTGAGTGCCTCTCATTGCCTGTGCCTCGTGCTTTCCCGGCTGTAATTTGCAAAATAAAAGCTGCTCTGATGCTCATACACTGATAAACAGCTTTAAGAGATTAAGGCAGAAGTGAACATAGTCCAGCAGCAGGAGCTGATGCCCACAGTTCTCAATGAACCTCTGCTGTGGAACACAACAAAACACAGCAGCCAAACCTGTCCTGCCAAAGTCATTTGTAGCCAGGGGTTGAGTACAAAGGAGCTCAACTCCTCTTCAGTTCTCTGGTGTTGTCCCCACCAAAGACATGGTCAAACTGTGCCAAAAGAGCTGCACTCAGATAATGCTCTGGCAGGGCTCCTGTTTCACCTGCATTATCTGGAGTGTTTAATGTTAATATCACTCTCACTTAGATAGACTTGGCATTCCTCTGTGTTTTCTTGTTACAGAAATTTCCTTAAGTAAAACTTTTTTCTTCAGAGCAATTTTTGGTTGATTATTGCTTATATATGCAATTAGTGTAATTGCATCTGATTATGCAAATGTATTTAACCATATAATTAGAACATGGAGGGATGAAATATAATGCAGTTGGGAAATCTTTTGTAAAACTTTCCAGGCTCAGGACTGTGCACAAGGTTATTGTTATCTGTTGAATTGTAGGTTGGTGGACTGGAGATCTTGGTTCAGCATCTTGTTTAGTTTCAAAACTTATTTTAAATGTGGTATTAATTGCTCTGAAAAGTGGATACATGGCCTTCATGGTGTGTAACTTATGTTTTTGACGTGAAATATCAGGAGATCGCTGCTGAGCTTAGCCTGTGTCTCAAATGTGCACCTATACTTTACATCCAGGGCCATGAAAGCCTCAGTCCTTTTTCAGATGAAAACCCCAGATTCTGCCTTCAGATGGGGCCTCTCAGGGAGGAGAGAGGAGAGCAGGGCAAGCACAGAGTTGTGCACCCTGGATTGCTTGTTTTCTGGGGGAAAAGGGGCCCCAAAATCCCTTTGGAAGGCACCTGCCTTGAACAGGACTGAGGAGGAGGTTGAATGCTGCATTTTCCAGGCTGTGGTCTGGAGATGTTTGTTGTCATTTAAGAAGCCTGGCAGGAGCAGGGGTCTGAACTTGCTTTTCTGATTTCTCACCCAGTGCTTGAATGGCACAAGCTGCTGTTCTTTCTCATTCCCTGGTTCCTGCTAAAGCTGTGTGAGGAGCTTCACACAAGGCATCAAAGCACTTTGCTGCAGATCTGATTTTCAGCTGTGGCACAACAGCCAGGCTCTGTGCCAGGAGCTGTGCAGAGAAGAGGGGCTGGATGATTACAGCAGGATTGAGTGATTTCTCAGCAAGATGTGCTTGTCTGTGCCCTGAAACAAGAGCCCTGTGAGCCTTAGGACAGAGCAAACATGGGGTGTGTGCAAAAAGCACAAACAGTGTGTTCTTATTTATCATTTACTTGTGTTAATGTCTTCTGCTTCTAGTCAGAAATGAGTACCCAAAGTGAATGTTGTCCCTTCCAGGGAGGACAGTCCAAATGAGCAGTGCACACCTGCCTTCATTATCTCTGCAAAGGCTGCAGGGATTTGCTTCATTTTAGCTTCACAGAGCTGCAGCTTCTTATTGTTGTCCTTTGCCTCTTGGTCTGGGCTGCCTTTTGGCCAGTGATGTCTGAAACTGGTTGTCACAGATGCCAAGGAGCTCATTTGCTTCTCCAGGGCCTGATTCCTGGGAGCAGCAGTGTGAGTGGAGATGGGCAGAGGCAATCTGACCCTCAGGTGCCCTGCTTGCTGTGCCAGGGGTGGTGGGCAGAGCTGCAATGTGTGCCAAATGTATGCTCTGAATTTAATTACTGCAGGAGAAATGAACCCTCTGGCTGCTCTCCCACCATAGCAGTGAGACCCATTAATGGCTGGTGCATTGTAACTGCAGTTCCATGTGTTGCCAGCTGCTTATGGGGTTTTGTGGCAGCTCAGATGTTGCTCCAGGGCATGGCTGTGGGTTCCAAGTTCCCCTCAAACTTCTCCAGACCAAAAGTATTGGAGTGGACTTAGGACAAGTGCCTCCCACATGTATGAAAGGTTGATGGGGTCAGGGTGAGGTGTGACCGTGTTCACAGGAGTCCCAGGATGAGGGAAGAGATGAGGATCTGACTCCATGTTTCAGAAGGCTTGATTTATTATTTTATTATATATATATATATATTACATTAAAGCTATACTAAAAGAATAGAAGAAAGGATTTCATCAGAAGGCTGGCTAAGAATAGAAAATGAATGATAACAAAAGCTTGTGACTGACCAGAAAGTCTGAGACAGCAGGACTGGGATTTGCCATTAATTAAAAACAGCCACAAAACCAATCACAGATGCACCTGTTGTATTCCACAGCAGCAGATAACCATTGTTTACATTTTGTTCCTGAGGCCTCTCAGCTTCTCAGGAGGAAAAAATCCTAAAGAAAGGAGTTTTCATAGAAGATGTCTGTGACAGGTGAGGAGTGTGGAATTATCTCCTTCATATCAGGGTAGCAGTGCTTGGGGAAGTCCTGCAGAACTGGGAGCACAGGAGACACTCCAGGGTGGAAACACTCCTAATCTGTGTTGTTTTGTGTGAGGAGACAGCTTTGGCTCTGGAAGGCACTTTGCTGACCTGGTATTTCTAAAATGCATTGGAGGAGCTGTCCAGGGCCTGGCAGCCCAGCCCAGGACGTGCTGCTGCTCTCCTTACAGGGAGGTTCTGCTGCTCTTGGCAGCAGTCAGAGTGGATTCCTCATGGGGGCAATGTCTGAAAAACACACACGGGACAGGGCTGGGTGTGCTGCAGGAGGGGGTTCCTGGGGGGTCCCACCTGAGCTGATGGATGCTGGTGATGAGGATGACAGTCTTAACCTGCACCAAGGGATATACAGGTTGAATATTAGGAAAAAGTTTTTTACAGAAAGAATGATAAAGTGCTGTGGAATTGCCTGCCCAGGGAGGTGGTGGAGTCCCCATCCCTGGGTGTGTTTAACAAAGCCTGGATGTGGCACTGGGTGCCAGGGTTTAGTTGAGGTGTTGGGGCTGGGTTGGACTCGATGATCTTGAAGGTCTCTTCCAACCCAGTCATTCTGTGTGGATTCTGTGTGAATTCTGTGACATCCCCTCTGCAGGCAGCCACTCCTGGGGCAGAGATCCCTGCACTGACTGGAGAGCCTGGCCTGATCCCTGCCCTTGCTGTACAGGGTAAAGCCCTGAGTGAAGCTGCTGTGATCTTTGGGAGCTCTCTGTGTGACAATCCTGTGTGTTTTGGTGGTCAGGAGTAGCCAAAGGCTGTGCCAGCAGGGAGGGCTCAGGGTGACACCCCTGATGGGGATGCCAGCCATGAGCATTTGCAGCCTCTGACTGAGCAGCAGCAGAATCTGCTGAACCCTTTCTGTGCAAATGTTCATTTCGTTAATTATTCACTGGGATTCTTTTCCTGCAATGGCCTCAGCACAGGGCAGGTGTGTTCTTAGGGGCACAAAGGAGAAGCAGCATCATTCCTCTAAACCTGGAACTGCAACAAAGCCATAAAGTCACTTTTCTGCAGTTTCTAGCAAATTTGGGAAATGAAGCTGGGCTTGCTGTGGCTCAGGGCCTTTTACCCTCCCCATCCTTTCTGCCAAGAACATTTCTGGTTAGCCAAGAGGATGAACCAGGCAGTAAACTAGATTTACATTTTTTATTTTTGAAACAATGCTTTGGAATACTTTATTGAGCAGCAAAATGAATTGCATCTGCTCATCTCCCACTCCCACATAAAATACAGAGAGGTTTTCTCTAGGATTATATTTCTTTCAGAAGGGTTTTTGTACTATTCTCTGCTCAGTGCCAGTCTGGGAAACATATGCAGCCATTTGATAAATATATTGTGAAAATCATGGTTGAAGTGGCAATCTGCCTGCAGCAGAGGAATAGCTACAGGGAAAAATGGTAAATAAGATATCTGTAAGTAAATTAATTTTGCTCATATAAGCTTGTTTGCAGCTTTGGTTCGTGTCTGCAGCATTTTCCTCTGCTCTCCAGCAGGTGTTCAGTGTTGTGGGGATCAGCAGGGACAGCAGAGCTGTGCAGGAGCTGGGAGGTGGTGGAGGCAGAATTTCTGTTTTGCTGGGATTTCCCATCACAGCAAGGTATGGTTGTGCCACAGCCTGAAAAACTGCAAATCTACCATTGATTTAGCCTTGCAGAAATTATTGTTGGTTTTTTTTTTTTGTACTGAGTTTATGCTGGGCAGCACATAACTGATTGGCTTATTCAGAAATCTTTGCTTTCCAATACAGTTTTGGAGGATTTATCAGTGAAAAGGAATCCTTCAAAACAGAACTTGAAATAAAGCCCAGCTCTACAGATGAACAATTATTTTATTTAAAGTCTTGCTGGATTTTTTAGCCTGCTTTTAGCAGCACTGTGCTATTTGTTTCAGCAATGTATGGGTCTGTTTGTTTTGATGGGATGAACTGATTTTTGGGGTTTATCTTCAGTTTATCTAGTTCAGCTGTCAGTTAGCTGAGGATTTGTTTTGCAGCCTGTGCTGTGGGTTAGAACTGAGCAAGTTTGCTTTTGAGGGGGAGCCCCCCTGTGTGCTGAGGAGCTCTCAGGTGACTGACACAAGCATCACTGTTTGCTGGGCTGCTCTTCCCAGAGCTCCTGGCCTTTTTTCCTGCTGGCTGAGCAGCAGGAGACTCACAAATGTTCATGCCAGGTGGGTGGTTTGTGGGCTTTCACACCCATCCACGCAGCAACACGGGCAGATTCTTCCTTCCCCTTGCTCCCACAGAGGGGAAAACCTGGTGGCAGGAGGAGGGAGGAAGGTGAGGAGCTGCAGGCTTCAGTTTAGATTTATTTTAGCAGATTTAATTTTCCTCTTGGTGCTGCCTGGGAGTGAGGTGAGGGGCTAAAGGTGCATCAAGGAAAGGCCTTGGGTTTGTTCTCTATAGGCAGAAGAAACAGCTTTCAGCACTGGGTGACCTGGAGGTTTCCTCCTGTCCTTTGAGCAAGCTGGGTTAAATGGTGGCAGCATTTTTGCTCCCTCCTTGCCTTCATTCAGAATGATTTCTGTGATGGAGCAGCCTGGCAGGGGCTGCTGACAGCAGGGATGGGGATGGGGCTGGTGCTGGGCAGCCCTGAATTGCAGGCAGGGCTGGGGACTGGCTCTGCCTCCCTGGGGCTCAGGAGATGACCTTCTCCTGGAGCCAGGCATGCAGCCACGTCCCACAGATGTGTCCCTGGGACATGAGCAGCTGCCCAGGCTCTGCAGTGCAGGGAGAGCCTCTGCAGAGAGCTGGGGTCACTGCAGCCTGGCAATGGCCCTGACGTGGTGCTCCTTGTTCAGCTCAGAGGCTCTCCAGGCTTCACAAAAGCATTTTGCAGACAGCAAATCCTTGGTTTGGGGCTCCCCACAGGTTGGTTTGGGGCTCCCCACAGGTTGGTTTGGGGCTCCCCACAGGTTGGTTTGGGGCTCCCCACAGGTTGGTTTTGCAGGGTCACTGCTGGTTTGCAGCTGGGCAGGGGGGTCTGGCAGAGGGGAGGTTCCTGCTGCTCTGCCCTGGGTTTGTGGGGCCACAAACAGTGCAGGGTGTGCTGGGCTGCACCCCAAAGCCTTCCCTCACTGCTGAGAGCCACCCCCACTGCCTGCACCCTGGCTCCAAAGGGGATTTGTGTTTTGGGATTGATGTGTTTAAATATAGTTTTAATGGAAGCTTTTAAAGCTGATCTCACCATTTCATTGCTGTTTGGAGTGAGTGACACTTCTGTCAATTAGTTTCAGGCAAGCCTGCAGAAAAGACAGGAGGGGGGAAAGGAGGTGAGCAGTGATGTGGAAGGAATATCTCAGATTTGGATATTCCTTTTCTGAGACACTGAGTGCCCAGCTTGGCTCCCTATGGTTGGCACATGACCTAGGGTGAAGCCTCCATTCAAGATCTTCATCTTAATCAAGATCTTAATTTTCTCATTGATATTAAAGGTTGCTTGAGCTTGGCTGCCATGGGGGACTCAGGAGCTCATCCCTGTGCAGCAGAGCTCACTGTGGAGTGTTTAACTGAGCATTTCTGGGCAGCTTTGAGCCCAGCTCAACCTGTGCTTCTTGGCAAGGGCTGTGAGTGGTGAATTCCCAAAGGGCACCTCCAGGCTGGTGCTGGATGGGGCTCTTTGGACTCACTCACCCCCACCCTGCCCTCATGTAAATGAAATGGAGATGCAAGTGTCACCTGGCTTGCAGGGGTTTTATTCCCCACCTGCTTTGAATACAGAGAACCACAGGCTGCAGTATTTCAGGGTTAAGCCCACTCTGGAATTCACTGGGATGCTGTGAGTGAAGTCAAGTTCTCCTCCTGTCCCCAGGATCTGGGCACAGGCATGAAGTGATGCAGTGATGCATCTTCAGGGGTGATTGAGTGTTGGCAGCCATGTGCTGCAGAGGATCATTTCCTGCACTGCACTGTGCTGGGAAGATTGAAATCTGTTTTAAATTGAGACTGAAATTAGCATCCAGGAAACAGCAACTTTATGCAGCAGTTTTAGCTTTGTATTGCACTTTTGTGTTCTGTAGGTCTTTTCACAAGGAAAAGCTGGTTCCCACCACACTTAAATCATTGTTGATTTGCAAATCACTATAGCTTTTATATACAGTGGGCAGCAAGATTAACTTCTGTTTACACACAGACTGCAACTGTGTAGGGCCAGGGACAACCCTGGAACCAGATTTGCTTTTAAATTCTGCTTTTGCTGACCACGTTACAAATGGCAGTGTGGAAGTCAGCAGGCTTGGCTGTTCTGTGACACTCTCTAAGGCCCTACAGGGCAGCAGAGAGACTCTGGGGGGCCCTAAATGGCTGTGGAGTTGTTGTGCCCGTTGGGTTTCAGTACATGCCAGAAGCTCTTGTATCCTATAAATACGAATTTGAGAGGTCGAGAGTTGGACCCTTGGCCCTCAGCTCTTGGGATGCTTCTCCCAGTATTGTAAGCTCTAGGTTTGGCTTCAGGAGAAGTTATCTTTAGCTGTGTCACTTGTTGCACATCAGATAAAATCTCATTTTTATCTCTTTCCTGTCTAGCTCAATGCCCGGGTTTGCCTCTTAATCTGAGTGTTTGTACCTTGTTTACAGCCTGCCAGTGTTTTTTGCCTTCACTTTCTTGCATGCTGGAAGAAGCCAGAAATGACTGGTTATGTTTGTGTTGAGTGAACATTTTCATTCAGCTTGCCTCTGTTTGTGATTCCTCTCAGGTGTTTCATGGAGCCTTTGAGCACTAGCATCACTGCTCTCTGTGTGACCATCTGAGAGCAAACGAGCTGGACACAGCCATGGGGGACTCTCCAGCAAATGTCCTGGATGGAGGCATGGACACACAGACTGAGCTGGTGGAGAGGGTGGCAGCCATAGACGTGTCTGTTGTCCCAGACAGAAGTGACCAGAATGGTGAAGACAACCCTGAAGAAAATGACACAGTCTTTTCTGATAACATACAGCACATCCAGAGAAATGGAGTCAGCAGTGACGTGGGAATCAATGAATTTCTGCCTTCCCAACAGCCAGAAGATGCTCACTTGAGGCACGTTCCCAAGAGACCTCTGACCAGACCTGGTCTATCCAGTAGGAAGCTGTCCCTTCAGGAAAGATCCTCAGGAGGTTATTTGGCTTCCAGCAGCACTCCAGGCTCTGGTCCCTATGCCACAGGGCCATCCCCACGAATAATGAGGAGACCAACCATCGAGTCCCATCGGGTCTCCATATCAGACTCTGAGGTAGGCATGTTCCCCCTACAGCTCAGGGGCTCAGGTAAGTCTGTCTCAGGTGCAATGGGAGCCTTCAGGCTTCTGGAGTAGTAGATCTGAAAGCACTGTTGTTTCTAAGGGGAGAAAATCCCTGGAAGCAGGGATGATGTTAGCTTGGAATTGGCTGTAGCCCTGGCCCTGACATTTGGCTCCTTCAGCCCTCACCTGCCTGGGACAGCCTTGCTAAGGGACCACGACCTCTGTGTCATGGCAGCACACAGGAAATCTTTCAGGCTGTTCAAAGAAAGCCCAAATGACTTTGCTCTTGTGTCCCTGCTGGAGGTGCCCTTTGGGAATTCACCAGTCACAGCAGCTTTGCTGATGGTATTTATGGATTTAAACTTCTGGAGATTATGCATCTGCTATTGTATTCTGCCATAATGGAAGGCACAATTTAATTTTATAAAGAGCTTAAATGCCTGGCTCCTGTCAGGGTTTTGTTTTCTCTTTAAAGCATTGGTAACAGCCGTGGTGAGGGAAGGCTGTGACCCTGCTCTCCTTCAGAGGGTGTCTGGGTGGCTGTGGTTGTTCTGCTGCTGCTCTCCTGGTCCCAGAGCTGCCCTGACATGCTCTCAGTGGCTGAATGTGTGGATGTGAGTGGGTGATGGATGCAATTCCCAGTGCTGGATGTGCTGTAGAGGGGAGGGCAGGGAGCAGGGGGTGTTCAGAGCACACTGTCCATGTCATGACCTGCATGCCTGCAGCAGCACAGGGACCCAAACCACTGGAGTTGAGATTTCTGCCAGTGTGGGTGCAAGGAACCTGGAGCTAGACATCTGTGTGGCTTGGTGTTCCCCTTGTGAGAAATGAGTGTTTTCCTTGCACATCTGAGAGGATGCTGGTGCACACCAACTCAGCCTCTGTCCTCTGGGGAGCTGTGCAAACCCCATCAGCTGTGGGATGGGAGGTGCATCCCCTGCTGATAAAAGGACACATGCAGAAGGTGCACTGCAGAGACTGCAGCTCCTCTGGCAGCAGCCATATGCTTTAATAAGGGAGGCAGGGAGGGAAAGGAGCCAGTTCTTGGAAGCAGGACGTGACTTGAGTGCCAGCTCTCCCATCCTGCAGTGCTGTGACTGTGCCAGGAGTGAGGCTTTTCTGAAATCTTTCAACATAACTGCAGTCAAGTGTGACTGGCACATTCCCATCTGCAAGCAGATTCAGAGTTCTCCATCCTCTTCCCCAGCATCTGCATTTTGGGTAGCAGGGGTCACTGCCTGGGGGTGAGCACTGCTTAGTTTGAAATGCAGATGGGGAGCTCTTGTGCCCCTGTTCCTGCTGCAGCTCTTGACACAGTGCTGCCTTTTTCATGGTTATTTGGGTATCACTGAGAGAGCAGAGCTGTGCTGACCCCAGCTGTGCCTGTTGGAAGCCATCATTCCCATTAATGGGGAATTGCTGTGGGAAGGGAGCCTGCATGAGCTGGGAATGTTCTGGATTGGGTGCTTGCCCTCACAGAGGAGCTCTTAGGAGCAGTGCTGCCCTTCCCACCTCACAGGGGCAGCATCTGTACCCCATAAGGAGCAGAAGGATCAGGAAAATGCATGCAGGGTAAGATGTGAGGCTGGGCACTGAATGGTGAGCAGGATGTGACAGCCAGATGAGTGTGCAGCCTGCTCCAGTGCCACCCCTGCTGCTGCCAGGTGGCTCTTTAGGGGTTGCTGTGCTGTGAGAGGCACTGCCAGTCCTGATCCCAGCTGTGCAGCTGAGAAACAGCAGGGAGCTCTGACAGAACTGCAGAGCAGGTCTTCTGCTCTCTGTCAGGGATTTTAAAAGTTACCAGGGTCTCCATGTTGGGGTTTTTGGTCCTGTTGGGGATGAAATCAGACTGTAATGAGAAATACAGTCATGGTGCACTTGGCTGGGTGTCTGGTGGTCACTCTGATATACAGACCTAAGCAGTGAGGCTGGTGGGTCACTGACAAGGTCCAGATCACTGACAAGATTCAGGTCACCAGGCCCAGCACTGCCCTGCCCACAAATGGCTCCCTGTTCTAGACAAGCTGCACATTTGTATCCCAGTCAGTGCCTCTCACCTGCTCAAAGCCCTTTGGGAGCTGGTTCTTTGTTGTCATTACATTGCAAAGGTTCCATATTGTTGTCTCCTTAGTGCAAGAGTTTCATTCCTCCTTGATGTTTCTCACAGGCAGCTCCTCCAAGCACTGACTCCTTCTTCTCACAGCAGCCAACTGACTCCAGTTCCCTTCAACCAGCCAATCCACTCTTTTATAACACTCTTCTTACTGATCGTAGCTGTGGCCTGTTAAAGTCAGGCCTGCTCCTAATCTTTAATAATTTACCCAGCTGCAACTCTTTAGGGGTAAGATTACTTTCTATACTACCTTTAATTACTTATGTTCTATCCCCCTACAGTTCTTTGCCCTTGCTTTGGGTTTGTGGCTGATCTTCAGTCAGTGCCCTTCAGCAGCAGAGCATCCACTGCCCCAGCTCAGTTTCAGTCTGTGCAAAGCTGCAGTTCAGGGGCACTCAGGCTTTATCAGCAGCCACTGTCAGCCAGGAGCAGGGATGCTGCATGTCACAATTTCCTGCTGTGCTGATAGCCATCTCCCCTGGCTCTGCTTCCCTCTCCTGCAGGATGGCAGCTCAGTGCCTGCCTGTCACTGATGCTGGATCTGGAGAAATACTGATGATGTGCTGTGCAGAGAGAGTGGGGATGCAGCAGAGCTGGATGCTCTGCCCTCACTGATGGATTATGGAAGAACACTGTGTTCTCTTAGGGAGATACTGCTGAGCTTTTTAATGCTGCTTTAATATTTGTTCACAGGCTGGGGGGAAAACTTCTGTTCAGGGATCAAGAGGCACAAGAGCTGAAGCTGAGGGAGGATTTATCAAGTGGCAGCTGTGGCTGTCCTGTCACTGGGACCATTCCACAGACACCTTCTGAGCACAGCTTTGGGTTTGTTATTTAGGCAGGTGGCAGGGCTGCAGCAGGGCTGGGGCTTGTTGTCTTGCACAAAGATCATTCCCAGAGACACCAATTAGCCAACTGCCCTTGGACAAAGAGCTGGCAGCTGCTGGTGTCCTGCAGCCACTGCTGACAAGGCTGGCTCTGCAGTTTTAGCTCTGCAAGAGAAGTAACATGTTCTGCTCTCCCTGTTCCTAATTACCCTGATCTGTCATTTCTCTATCAAAAATTGAGCTGTAATTTTAAAAGCTCCCCTCCTTTCTTAGCTTATCCATGGCCTGTGGCCTGGAAGGTTCTCTCAGAGCTGCCTTCCCTGGCAGGAGTGCCTGATGGGGTTTCTGCTGCCTTGCTGCCTATCAGTGCTTTGCTCTGACAAGGGAATGGCTCTGCCTTTAGCTGTGGCACAGAAGTGATTAGGCTGAAGCTATTAAGGGTACATAAAGCTGCAGAGCTGAGGCACAGGCCCCAGAGTTTAGGCCCACTGACATTCCTGCTCCGTGCTGGCAGCAAGGCAAGAGGAGAGGATTTTCCAGAGACTGCTAAAATCACCTTCTCCTTTCTGCCCAGATGATGCCCTGGTGTTTGTGTGTAGTAGCAGGGAAAGACTCTGAAATCTTGTCCCTGTGTGACTGACAGAGCTTGTCCCATCTATAGCAGCAGGTCCTGGATCTGTGAAAGGGGAGAGGTGCTGTGTGCTGGAATGAGGCATTTGAAAGTTCAAAGTGGGTTTGGTTTGTTGGGTGTTTTTTATCCTATTCTGTTATTTTAATGCAATTTTTTTAGTTAGCCAAAAAAATCTTACTTGAAGAGTAGCTAGGAGAAGAATAAAATGTCTTTTTTCAGGCTTTCCCCCCAGACCTGCCAGCACAGTTAATTGTCTCTTTATACAGCCTCTTCTCCAGTCTCTTCCAGTTGAATTTCTTTTCCCTTCCACATGTTCCCTTCCTCTCCCTGAATCCCAGATCTCTGCAGCCCTGGTGTCCACGTTGTCTCTCCACCCTCTGGGATGTAGGGGAGCATTCCAGGTGTCCCTGCAGCCATGGTGATGAGCTGTGTGTGCTCCAGCAGGAGAGGAGAGGATGAGTCAGGCCAGTGCCTTCTCCTCCCTGGAGGTGCTCCTGGCCTGCAGATGCAGGGAGGAGAACGAGCTGGCAAAGGGAATTTTCCTATGCTGGATTGTCCATGGCTTACTCCATGGACATGGAAAATAAATCACTTCTTTGTCCTTTGTTTCCTTGTTTTTTTCTCATCTTTATCACAGCCCCTTGTTTGTTTGGCCAAGTGGTTTGGAGCAGCTGGTGCCAGGGGCTGAGGCAGTGCCCTGGTGCTGGCCCAGGTCTCACCCTCCTCCAGGGCCTGGGGCCTGCCTGGTTTTCCTCACCAAGTGATTTCCTTGCTGTGCACAAAGACAAACTCAGGTGGAGCCAGGGCAGAGGCAGGAGCTGAGCTTCCCTTACTGTGGTGCTCAAACCAGAGCTCTTGGAAAGATTGAGAATCCTTGGAAAACATTTATTAAAAGAAGACTCCCTCACATGGCTAATTTTTTCTGGCTTTTCTTTTCATTTTTGCCTTTTTTCAGAACTGCCTTCACTTCCCCTTCTAGGCAGGATGAGTTTAAACCAGTGTTTCCTCATTTTTCTTCCATGCCTCTCTTTAAGGTGTATTTCTGGATTGCTGAAAATTCTTTTCAGATTGGGGAATTTGGCTTTGTTTAGGGGACAAAATTCTCCATTATATGTGTGTGTTCTCCATTATATGTATGTGTTCTCCATTATATAGGTTTTCTCCATTATAGATGTATTTTCCATTACATGTATGTAGGCTGTCTGTATTCAGAAAAGTCTGATTTTGGAAATCAGCTCTGATTCTCCCTTCCCATCCATTGATCTCCCCTGGGACAGCTCAATTCTCAGTTTCTCAGGGTTTCTGTCACCCACTGGTGGCCACAGTGGATTTCTGGAACTGAGCCTGGACTGCATTTTGCTTTATGATTTTTGACCAATTTTTGTTTTCTGTGGCATTGATTTCCCTCCCTTCCTCTCTTGACTAATACCTTGGTCTTGTTAACACAGAGGGCATCTTGTTTTTTAAGGTGAAACAATTATTGCACACTTGGACTGGCTCAGCCTAATTTGGTGACAGCTTTTCACTAAGGGATCTCATTAAAGTTCTGCTCTATTTGTATTTATCAGCAGCTGCAAATACACCAGCCTGATGAAATCAAGAGAATTGTACAATGTTATCTTAAAGAAACACTTGGCCAGAGATAGGTGTTTTTCTCTGATAAAGGAATAGGACAATTATCCCACTTCCTGCAGGAGAACCAAATAACAGAATAACAAATGCAGCAACACGTGGCAGGAGTCACTTCAGCAGTGAATTATGGGCTTTTCAGCAAGAGGAAAAAACATAGAAAGCACCTAAAATCTGGTTTGATTTTTGCTGAGTGCAGCTCAAGTGCTGGAAGCCCTGCAGAAGATAAAGGGATGGTGCTTCCCACCAGGAATTACCTGAGTGGAGAGCACTGGGGTGTGGGCCAGGTGGTGACAGTGAGTGTCACCTGTTTGTTATGCACTAAGTTCAGGGTAAATTGGGGGAAAAGAAACCCAACAAATTTTTTTTTTCGTTCCTTTAAAGAAAGTATAGGAATTCATAATTTCATTCACTTGCATAAGGCAAAATTTTTGCATTGCATTTGGGTTAAAAAAATACTGTGAAAAATTTCAATAACTTTTTTAAGAGTGAAGGACCTTCCAAGGGTGAACTCTGGGGGGCTGTGCTGCCCATCTGGTCATTGCCTTTCCCTTGGAACTTTCTGGGTGTTCCCTCCTGGTGTTTGTCCATCCGTTTCATAAAACTGTCCCCAAAAATGAGGGTTCTGGTGTGTCACAAGCTCCATCTAGCAGCAGTGAAGCCCCAGGGAGATGCTTCAGGTGATCAGTATGGTGGGGATAAGGATGTGATTTGTGGTCAGTCTCAAAGGAATTGGTGGCATAGAGATAAGGCACAGTCCCTGCTCCTGCTTTGTGAGGATGGATGATGGAAGGATGGGAGGGATGGACGGACTGCAACCCACACAAAGGACTCTGCTCCTTCTGGAAGGAGGGAAAAATGCCACCATGGCTTCCCTGTCAGTCTGAGCAATAAGAAGCAGCATTTGGTGCTTTAGAGATGCCACCTTGGCTTGAAACAAGATGCTGAGTGCAGAGCAAAGGGCTGATGGCTGTGTGTGAGTGGCTTCATCTGCTCCTGCAAGGGATCCCTGCTCAGGGAGGAGGCCTCCTGGCTAGACCAAGGAGATGTGAGGTGGTTGGAGGCTTTCTTGGAGGAATGGTCACTTTTCCTGCCTGCCCAGCTGCTCCAGTGGGTGTTTCTGCAGCACTGCAGTTTTCACAGGACCAGGTGAGGGGCACAAAGCTGAGCACAGAGAAGCCAGGACAGGAGACAGCATCAGAAAAGTGTTCCTGCTGAATTGTGAAAGTCACCACAGCCTCACACTGGGAAGTGAATCTGCTGGCACAGTGTTTGCAGGGGAGTTTGTCCTCCTTGTGTCCATACCCTGGGTTCCTGCATGCTGCCCCCTCCTTTCATGCCTTGCATCTTGGCTCTTGCTGGGTCATGCTTTCTCCTCTCCTGGTGCTCCCAGTTCTGATGGATTGGTTTTTACCTGTGGAAAGATATGTGCTCTGCTAGCAGCAGAGTTAATACACTCCTATGGCCCCATTACTCACAGGTGGCTGCTCTTCCCTGTCAGGGAGCTGGAAAAAGCTTCCTTCCCTGGCAACAAGATCAAGATTTAAACCATTCCTTGTATTCCTGACAAACCATGAAGGCAAAAAAGTCCTCAGTCCTGTGACGGTGTTCACAGGGGTTTTCAGATTGGGGAAGAGATGAGGATCTGACTCCATGTTTCAGAAGGCTTGATTTATTATTTTATGATATATATTACATTAAAACTATACTAAAAGAATAGAAGAAAAGGTTTCATCAGAAGGCTAGATAAGAATAGAATAGCAAAGGATGATAACAAAGGTTTGTGACTCGGCTCTCTGTCCCAGCCAGCTGGCTGTGATTGGCCATTAATTAGAAACAACCACATGATACCAATCACAGATGCACCTGTTGCATTCCACAGCAGCAGATAATCAATGTTTACATTTTGTTTCTGAGGCCTCTCAGCTTCCCAGGAGGAAAAATCCTAAGGAAAGGATTTTTCATAAAAGATGTCTGTGACACAGTCCCCTGTTCCTTTTATTGTGATGATCTCTTGATCAGGAGCATTAGGGATGTTTTCTGGTTGGTGATGGAGAAGAATTATCATTTATCAAGATTATCATCTCCCACACCTGTGCTGGCCCTGAGGGCCAGAGGAGTGTTGCTGTGGCAGGGACTCTCCACCCCTGTTCTTACAAATGGACTGAAGGCATCTGGCACTGCCTTTATGTTGTGGTGCTGCTTCTGTAGATGGCAGGGCTGTTTTGAGGTTTATAGGAAGGCTAATCTACCTGTCTGCATGTTTTAGATCAGCTTTGTTCCCAAACATGTGCAGAGGCTGGCTGTGAATTTCCAGCCTGCTTTAGTGCTTGGCAGTTTTGGGGAGAAGTGTTCAAAAACGCTGTTTTGGGAAGTGCACCCATCTGAGGCTCAGCCCACAGTGTGTCCTGGGCTTGGAAACTCCTCCTTTTCCTCACCCCTCCAAGGTGGGGGCTCTTCCCTGCCCTGCAATGCAGCTCAGTGAGGACAAGGCAAACTGCACTGCAGCCACTCTGGTGCCAGCACTGCAGAGGTGCCAGCAGCAGCTCCAGCTCTGCCCAAGCCTGGCTCTGCAGAAGGTGTGCAGCTCCAAAGGGAGGGTGGCTTCCACACCAGCTGGATTTGTGGATCCTCTGTTCCACCTCGTTCTGCCCCTTGGCCACCCCTGGTCTGGGAGGAGCTCAGCACCCACCTCCACATCCCCACCCCAGTCAGGGCTGGGTTCCTCAGCAGCAGAGACCAGAGCTGCTCTGGGGTGATTGATCTTAGCAAATCCCATGTCAGTACCACTGTTTGTTGTAAGAGCCTGAATGAGGGATGGGGGACTCCAGGCAGTCTCCAAAATGCTGTTTATTGGATCCAAGGTGTCACAGCAGTCCAGGGTTGTGGGTGACAGAGCTGTGCCCACAGCTGTCAGCTCCAGCTGCAGGCAGGCCTGGAGACCCTGAGTTTAGGTTATAAATACATTATAGACTTTTCTTTTAGTTACAATGCATTATATACTTTTCTTTGCTGAGCATCTTCATACAGCAGAACCAGTCTATACCTTAACTTTTATCTACAGCCTATCATATCTACTGTAATTACCATATTCATGTTACTGTTCTCCAATCACTAAAAGTCAGTACATTACAGTTTAAGCTAGAAGTTGTTTCTCAGTTTTCTTGCAGCAGAAAATTCTGAGACCTTTTTCTACTTGCCACATTTGCTGCCTTGTTTGCCTGTGCTCTCTTTCTGCTTGGTAAAAACATCTTCTTGTTTGGGGTGGGTTTATCCTTTGCTCTAAGTCATAAAAACCCCTTCTAACTAACACACCCTTTGCCTCCTTGGTTATCCAGTAAGGCTGGCTCAGCAATTCTTTTCTTCAATATCAAAACTTGCTTCCATCTCTATTCCCTCTTCAGATTCTACATTCAAAAATCTTTCAACAAACAAACAAAAAAAACAAAAAAAAAACCCAAAAAACCCAAAAACAAAACAAAAAAAAATCCACCAAACCCCAAAACAAAAAAAAAAACCACCAAAACAAAACCAAAACAGTGCTTATAGTGTAACATACACCAGTGTAAGTGAGATTAAGTCTTTAATTATTCAGCACTCTGCCACTACTTGAACCTGATTCAGACTCTGTCATTTCCTTTACCAATACTCTAATTATGTTCTCCTTTTGATCTGCAGGACTGTGTGCAATTAAACCAGTACAAGCTGCAGAGTGAAATAGGCAAGGTGAGTACTGGGGTTCATGTTGGTCACACCAGCCTGTGTCACCCATCTGAGAAGGGCTGGAAAGGCTGTGCCAGCCCAAGGGACATCACTGGCCAAGGCTCCTTGCAAGTTCTGTTTGGTTTGGAGGCTTTTTTGATTATTTTGAGGGTTTTTTTCCATATTAGGTTGAGCAAGTTTTGTTCAAGGTCACAGTGAGTTACTTCCTTTGAAATCTAGATTTATTTTTCCTCCCTCAGAAGGTGGTTAAGCTGGCTCCCTTTCAGGGATGTTTGCTTGCCAAATGTAGCACTAAGAGCCTTTGATACATTAATACAACACAATAAGGAAAAAAAAAACCAAAAAGATGATCAGGGCAGGTGTTTGGTCTCCATCAGGACTAGTTAAAAGTTTTTACATCACATGAAATGTTTGTTTAATTCTATTGCACGTTTAAAAGCTGCAGAATGATTCAAAAGTGACTTCTGTGAAGTTATTTAGAGGTCTGGGCTGGTGAGCAGCTCAGACACCTGCACCTCTGGCCATGTGCCACCGTTGCAGATGGCTCCACAGGCAGTTCTGTGTCTGGGAGCTGTGTCTGCCTCTGCAGCTGCACTGCAGGCACAGGAGGCTGCACCCTGAGCTGCACAAGTTTAATTTAATTAGCCCAAAATGCCTCCAAAATGAGAGGCACCCCCACCATCTGTGCCATGGGCAGGGGTGAGGTGCAGGTAGCACTGCTGGCACAGGAGGTGCCATCCCAAACTCACACACACCTTCAGACCCACCCAGGGCTTCTGACTTCTCTGAGGTGGATTTGTCCCTGCCTCCCTCCTTCCCTGTGGGCACTGGGAGGCTGGGAGAGGGTCTGCTGTGCTTCTGGATCAGCCAGATGGCTTGTGAGTCTCCTCTGAGACCAGAACCTTATTTCAACTTTCAGTGAAGTCAAGAGAAATGTTTTGAAGGCTCTGGTGTTCATCCCACTCATTTATTCAATAGACATATGTCAGGGATAATACCTGATCATGGCTTACTTGCATAAAATGAGTGTTTATTGGGACTTTGTAAAAGCAGCATTTTGGATGGAGTTTGGCTTCAGGCTGTCCCTGGAGCTGTGGGTACAGCAGCAGTGCAGGCCTGCACCTGCCTGGGCAGCATGGGCTTGGTGGAACAGGAAAAATGTTCATGCAGAACTTCCAAATTTGCACCAATATTTTTTTTCTCTCTGCTGCCCATCCCCTGTGTGAGTTCAGACAGATGTGGTGGCCTTGGCTCAGGGCAGGGGTGGTGGGGTAGCACTCAGCTCCTCCAGACAGGGATAATCCTCCAGAGCTGCCAAAACATCCAGCCCTGCTGTAGGGTCACATCACCTGCAGACTGCTCAGGGCAGCTGGGAGTTGGTTTTTCCCAGCTGTGGTCCACCAGTACAGGAATGTGCTCTCTGCTGACAGAGTGACAAAACTCTCTTTTGTTTCCTTAGAAATGTCTAAGCTTTTTTCCTTTTTTTCTTTCATTAGGTGAAAAGACACTTCATAGAATTTAGGAAACTTCACCTCAAACGTAAGGATGGCCAATTGGACAGGAGCCAAAAAGTCTCGCTTAAGCAATTTACTAAAAAAAAAAGAGAATAAAGAAATTAATTGCTTTTGTGAAGTGTTTTACCAGGAGCAAGAACTTCTTGCACCTGGCTCAGTTTTTCCTCTGTAAAGAGTTTTGTTATTTTACCTTTTATTAAAACTTTTCTGTTTCCAGCACTACTACAGAAACCATCTTGCTAATTTTATGCTTTCTAAAGTAGCTGAGCTATCTTGAGTGTGATACAGATCTCTAAAAGCTTATAAGACCTGCCTAGAAGAAGCCAAATATCACCCCAGCCTCGAGCAGCAGGAGGATGAGGTGGAGCTGCTGAGCTGACCCTGCAATTCCTGTTCATTTCAGGGCTCCTACGGCGTGGTGAAGCTGGCCTACAACGAGAATGATGACAAATACTATGTGAGTGTGCCTCTGCCCTGCTCCTCCCTGTGCTGCTGTCCCCCCTGGCAGCTGGCTGCTCTCTCCCTGGCTGCTCTCAGCAGTGTCCCTGTGGTTTTGGGGCCTTGCAGGAGCTGCTGCGAGGGAGGGACGGGTGGGTGCCTTATGTAACAGGCAGAACATGCTGCTGATCTGCCTTGGCATTTTCTAGCTATGAAGCAGGTCACCTGAAATTAGAGGCATGTGGGTGGTGGTGTTCAGCACCTGCTGTGCATTGGAAGCCTGGCCTGGAAGGAGCAGGATGGAGTAAATCAGGGCAACCCTGACAATGGGGAGAAAATGATGCATCTGACTCCATGGCTGACAGAAGGCTAATTAATTACTTTATTATACTATATTATTCCATATTATATTACACTACATCTAAACTGAATCTGCCAGGTACACAACTGCCCAGAATCTCGTGACTGTCAGTGACAGTCCCAACACACACACACACACACCTGGCCCTGACAGGCCAAGGAAACAAAACACCATCACTGTGGGTAAACAATCTCCACATTGCATTCTGCTTTTGCACAAACACAGGCACAGCAAATGGGTAAGAATTGTTTTGATCACTCTCTGAGGTTCAAAGAATGTGAATCTCAGAAACATTCTTGGGAAAATGTGCCTTGCTTTTCTCTGTGAGGGTGAACTTCTATGTGGATGATGAGGAGGACTCCATGAAAATCAGAGGGCTAATTAATTACTTTATTATACTATATTATTCTGTATTATATTACACTATGTTACATTACATCTAAACTGAATCTGCACAAACACCCAACTGCCCAGAATCTCATGATTGTCAGCCCACAGTCCCAACACACACCTGGCCCTGACAGGCCAAGGAAACAAAACCCCATCACTCTGGGTAAGCAGTCTCCACATTGCATTCTGCTTTGGCACAAACAGAGTGCCAATGAGATAAGAATTGTTTTGATCATTCTTTTCTCTGTTTCTCTTGCTGCTTCTCTCAGGTTCAGAGAATGGGAATCCCTCAGCAGGAGTGTTTTGGAAGGAAATGGGGAGTTTCTCAGGAACAGGCTGAGCAGTGTGGTGTGGCTGGGCACTGCCAGGCCCACTGCCAGGGCATGAGGTGTAGGATACAAGACAGAAGGCAAATCTTGGGGTTTAACAAAGCCAGAGTTGGAGAGTTTCATATTCCAACAGGCTCCTGTTCTGGGCTTCCCCTTTCAGAGGCAGCTGAATCCAAACCATCCCAGCTGGAATTCCTGTGAAATCTGCCTGCAGATGTGCTCATGTCCCTGGGCTTGCCATGGGGCTTTTGTTCAGGTTGAGAGCAGGAGCTGGAAGGAAGGAAAACTTCCCTTGCTATGTGTGGCTGTGCCTGGAGGCTTCTGGAAGAACTTCCAGCAGTTTCTGATGGATGCCAGGGCAGGAATCTGCTGAGCTGTGGGGTTGCAGTGCTGCTGAACCTCAACCAGCACAGCCCTGCTGCTCCACACTGCATTTGGTGAGAGTGGGATGAAAATGGGCCCATGAGAGCAGCCAGGCAGGCTGCTGTGCTGCCTTGGGACATAGGGGAACAGGAATGTGCTGTGGAACATAAAGCTTGCTCATTCCCCACTGCTCCCCAGGTAGTTTTTCCTCCCTGACTCTTTATTACAAGTGGCACACCAGGTTGAAGTGGTCAGGTGGGAATTGTGTGCCTGTGGGTATTCCTCAGCCTTTCTGGGCTTCCAGCAGGGATGGAACTGCAGCAGGAATGTCTTGAAATGGAGGATGGAAGAGATGAGACAAAAATCTGGACAAGGTGCCCTGGAGCTGGCCAAGGAAAGGAGCCACAATTCTTTCCATCTCCCATCCTTTCCAAGCTGATTCACAGCTACAACAGAGCTTTTTCCAGTGGCTCCTTTTCTCTGCTGCCCTCCAAAACCTGCAGCAGAATGGTTTGTTCTGCAGAGTGATGGTGCCAGTCCTGGCCTCCCTGATCCATCTGTCCCACCAGCACAGGCATGCCAGCACCAGTAGCACAGAGTGGGAATGCATCACATCCATAAATCATGTTTATTTCCAGCTGCAAGTATTTTTTCCTTTGAAAATTGGCATCCTTACATTTTGGCACTGCATTTTTGCTCAGGAAATGCCATTGAGGTGCCCAGAGGTGGGCAGGGCATCTGTTACAGCTCAGCCAGGAGAGGTGGGTGTAGGGTAGCACTGCCTGCTGCACTCCTGTCCCTGTTCTGGATGCAGATTAACCCCATGCATGTAGATTTAGCTGGTCACACCCAAACCAAAGGGTAGCACTGCCTGCTGCACTCCTGTCCCTGTTCTGGATGCAGATTAACCACATGGGTGTGGATTTAGCTGGTCACATCACAACCAAAAGTGAAAGCCTGTGTGCAGGTTAGCCTGGTGTGTGTCAGTTAATCCCCAGTTAATCTTGGATTCTAATCTAAGCAAACACTTTAAGGATGCTGCAGCCAGGAGGGGCACCGTGCCTGGGGCTGTTTGAGCCTCACCTGGGGGCAGGCAGGGCACAAAGAGCCCCCTCCCTTAGTGCCAGCCCTGCAGGGATGTGCTCTTGGCTCACCCCATCCTCCTTTTGGGGTTCAGCTGATCCTGGGCTGGGAGGGTGATGCTGAAATGTGTATGCAGGGATGGGCCTCTCTGAACTCTGAGTCCTTGTCCTTGTTCCCCTCTTGGCAGGGCAGGGGGAGCTGATTCCCTCCCCAGTGCAGCCACATGGCTCCATCCTCATCCTCCCAGCCCCCTGTGCTTGTTTAGTGGAGGGCAGGCCTGGTGGAGACACCTGTGCTTTTCCAGGACATTAACCCAGCTCAGGAGCTGGCAGGCTGTTCAAAGCTGCAGGAAAACAGCTGATTGCATCACTGGAACTGGCTGAGGGTTGCTCAGCTCTCCACCTGCCTGCCCTGCCTGACCCTGGGGCTCTCCCAGAGCTCAGACAGCTTCCATCCTGCCCTGCCTGTCCTTCCCAGCCCTGCTCCTCTGCACAGCACCCCAGGGCTGCCTCATGACTCTTACCAGCAGTTAAGAGAAGTAATTGGGATGGGAAAGGCCTCTTCTGTGTGTTTGTTTTCCCCCAGATTTAGCTCTGGAGGGTGTTTTTTGTCTCAGTGGTAAAAAGCAGCCCCTGGTGATTCCCTTCAGTGAGCAAGGCCAGGTTGGATGGGCTTGGGGCACTCTGGTCTAGTGGAAGGGGTCCTTGCCCATGGCAGGGAGATGGAACTGATGATTTTTAAGGTCCCTTTCAACCCAAACTATTCTATGATATTCTGCTTCTATAACTGATTTCCATTTGCAGAGGTTCAGCACGAGGTCAGTGTGTTGCTGCCTTTATTGTCTTTAAGCTAGTGTGCTGCAATAACAAGGACCTAAATTGTAGAAAAATAAGAAAAAAATTATTTAGGGGTATAATTCAGAGTGTGGCTCCTGATTCTTGCTGAGGTGTGGGACCCTTTGCTGGCTCCCTTCAAAAAGGCAGAGTTTATAGGGAGCAAGGACTGAATAGAGCTCCTGTAAAAGCCAAAGGAAAGATTGCTGCTGCTTTAATGAGTTCTGGATCTGGCCTAGAATTAGGAAAAACTCTCAAGAAAAAAATTCAACCACCACATTTGGGAAAAAATGTAGATGGGTTGTGTTTCCTTTTGTGGGTTTTTTACCTTCCATTAAAGATGAGGGAGTGCTTCTAAGAGCTTTGCCCTTGGTTGCTGTGAGCACCACAGTGCCTGGCAGGGCTGTGAAGTGTCCTGGCTCACGTCCCTGGATGCAGGAAATGTGTTAGGCCACGGAAACTGGAATTTCTGCACCAGGTTTGTGAGCCAGTGCTGCCTCCAAGGGAGGAGACCCCACTGGAAAGCAGAGCTGGAGGACCCTGGGGCTCATGGAGCTGTCACAGCTCTGGGGCTCTGCCAAGGAACCCTTCACACTGCAAAGGTCTCAGTGTCTCAGTTTGAAGGAGATGCTTTGACAGTGACTAAGGGAAAAATCAAAGGCCAAGTTCTGTGGAAAAAGCAGCAAATAAAAGGCAAATGTGTCCAAGGAGAGATCTAGATTAGAATCATTGTGCTGATGGAATTTGATTCTTTGATGCCTCAGGTCATGTCTTCCTCCTATTTTCAATCTCTAAATCAGCTTGCAAAGAAAAGTGGTTATGATGGGCATTTGTTATGCTACTGCTGGAAGAAGGCAACAGCATTTAGGTTGTCAGTGGATTTTTCTTTTTTTCATCCTTTTTTTTAATCTTGTTTCCTAAGAAACAAGATTTGTGTGATTGTGCTCTCTGCCTCTGTTTGTACCTAACAATCCTTGCACAGAGGGCTGTTTCCTACCAAGTCCCAGTGATGGGGAGAAATTCCCTCCAAGTTTCTAAAGGAGTGCCTGAACAAAGGGCTGCAGTTGAGAATGAGCCCAGCAGCAAGCCTTGAACTTCCCAGCCCCTGGAGAAGCCTTGGTTGCCATCCAGGAGGGAAGGGAAGGCACAGCTCCTGCATTTCCCATCCCCTGGCTCACACAACAGCTGCTGGAGCACTGCCAGAGCCGTGGGGAGCAGGGAGGGGATCTCTGGCTCAGTCCAGCACCTCGTGCTGCTCAGCTGAGGGCTCTGAGGGGCTGCCTCACCCCTCCAGGTGACAGCTGGGGACAGGGGAGCTCCAGGACTCATCCCTGCAGGGTGGCACAGTGTGCATGGGGCACAGCCTGATGGTGGAATTCTGCTGGTGGGACAAAACTCAGGACAGGATTTTGAGGCCGTGGCAGCTAAGCCTTCAGGTTTAGGATTTTCTTTCAGTTCTAACACTCCTCTTTGCCAACTGAGCTTCCCTCTCAGCTGCTTTGTCTGAGGGATGTTGTTGTTAGGCAGGACAGGTGAAAAGGAGCTGGGAACACTCTCTGGTCTGTTCAGCATTCCCACAGAGTGCCCTCATGCCCTAGCAGAGGATTTGGTGGTTGGTAGGGATCTTTGAGCAGAATCCCACTCCCCTGGGAGCTGGAGTTGGGACTGTGCACAGCCTTCTGCCCTTGCAGCACAAATCTCTCCCTTAGCAAATAAAATGACATTCTGAGCACTGTGAGAGCATCACCAAGGACAGGTGGATGAGTTCACTTGGCTCAGTCACTTTGTCACCCTTCCCTCCCAAAACCAGTGGCCTTTTTGCCCTTGTCATCACCCACAGCTTGTGGTCCTGCTGCTGTGTCACAGGCATTCCTCCTCTCCATAAGCTTGGGATCTCCCTTCCCTTAGGCAACTTCCCTGTGCCTTCCAGCTGTAGGGTTGATAGGAAGAGAGCAGTAAACTTAGAAAATAAACACACATCAGAGAAAAGCACACAGTTCCTGCTGTTCCTCCAGGGGAGATGTCAAGACCCGTGTCCAGGCTTGGGAGGATGTGTGGAGGAAATCTCCAGGCTCCCTCTTTTCCTGAGAATACTGAAGCAACACTTGCCTGTGCGAAGGGAAAATCCCTCAGCTTGGCTCTGAGCTGGTTCTTTATCAGAAAGGCATTATCTGGGTAATTAGCTCTGCCTGTGAGTACAAATGTCTCTGGCTCTGCCTGCACTGAGCCTGAAGGAGAGGTTTGCTGAAGCATCCCTGAGATGCTCCCAGTGCAGCAGCCACCGTTCAGGAGGGAGCCTGGTCCTGCCAGCTCTGTAATTACAGTGAGGCTTCACTGCCACGTGCCCTCCTCTCTGCTCTTGGGATAATTAAGTGCTTTGGCCTGTTGCATGATGAACTTTGGTGTTTGTCAGCACAGTGGGACAGGTCCTCTCTTCTACCCCAGTAGCAGATACTGGTGCTCCAAAACTGGTGTAAGCATCTCCTGGTGCTTCTTCCAGCAGTAGTGGTGCTTTGCAGCCAATTCTCCTGCAATGCAGTCACCCCCAGCTGCCCCTCAAATGTCATTTAAGGAGTTTGGGTGACAGCAGGAGCTCCTGTTCCCCCCATTTCTGTCCCCAAAAGCAAGTCCTGTTTTAGCTATTTCTCCTCTCTGTGCCTTCCTGCTCCCTCCATTTCTCCTGAGAAGGACTGTCCTGATGTGGGCATGGCTGCTGGTGATGGTTCAGTCCCTCAGGCTGAGGCCCCCAAGCTCAGGAGCTTTCAGCAGCAAATTGCATCTTCTATTTTGTCCTTTTTCTGAAGCTCCTTGCCAGAAGGCAGCAAGGACTCAAGATGGGATTGGAACAGGAGGAGAGTTCTCCTCCTGGGTTGGCAGTGGTTGAAAGAGAAATGGGTGTACTAATTCCTTTGATTTTTCTCATAAATTTTCATTATGGAGAGATAAAATGGGAAGCGTAGGAAATCCTGCAGGCTTGGTCCTGGCCGTATTTGGAGGTGGTTGTGCACATCTTGGATCCTCTTCCAGCAGACCATGAGTCATTTGGCTGCCTGTATTGCACACAGAGCTGTGCTAAGTCACAGATAAGCACTCCTGAGTCTGTCTCTCAACACCATCATTCCTAACAGTTGGTTGGAGCTGTCAGGCAGGATTGAAACACTGCTCAGTGTCTCCTCTCAATTACACGGGTGCAAATCCAGAGGATTTCATTGGATCAGTACCAAAAATAACAATCCTTCCAGCAAGCCATGAACCTGGAGTACTGATGGCAGGTGGGGATGTTTGGGCACGTGGTGCCATCACTGCCAGGAACAACAGCTTGGGATGGAGCTCACTGGAGTGGGTTTGGTGACCTGTTCCTGGTATGGGGTCAAAAACAGGTAACAATGGGCAGAGACCTTTCCTCTGTGGCACTGATGCAAAATTCCTGGGGGTTTGACTGTGTGCTGCAGGACCCTTGGTTAGTTAGATTGTGTAGGGGTCACTCCAGTGGGAATTACATATTGGATGCTATATTAATAGGAATATTAATAACCTTCCCCTTAGGGAGGGGGAGGAGGGAGTGACCATCCCAGCTCCTGGAAGCACTGACTGTTTTCCTAAGCAAATTGTACCAGGAGCTGGTTTCTCATTAAATATTCATCTGCTGGGCCACTTGGGGGGTTTGAGTGGCCCTCCAAAAGGTTATTAATGCACAGAGCAGATGGAGGCACAAAGATTATTTATTAAATTCAGATTGCCTTTTGCCACTGTGCTACTGCCAGCTGGATGGCAGGAGGAATTACCCTGGCTGTGGTGGGGTTCACAGGGGTCCCAGGAGGAGGGAAGAGATGAGAATCTTGACTCCATGTTTCAGAAGGCTGATTTATTATTTTATTATATATATTATATTAAAATTATATACTGAAACTACACTAAAAGAATAGAGAAAGGATTTCATCAGAAGGCTGGCTCAGAATAGAAAAGGATGGAATGATGATAAAATCTTGTGACTGACCAGAGGGTCTGAGCCAGCTGACTGTGATTGGCCATTAATTAAAAACAACCACATGAGACCAATCACAGATGCACCTGTTGCATCCCACAGCAGCAGATAACCATTGTTTACATTTTGTTTCTAAGGCCTCTCAGCTTCTCAGGAGAAAAGTCCTGGCAAAAGGATTTTTCATAAAATGTGTCCGTGACACCCTGACCCCTTCCCACACCTCAGCTGCCTGGGCTCAGTTTCCTTCTTATACCCCTGACAGGACCAAACATAAGATGAAGCAGCCTTGAAGTGGCTATGAGCTGGAGCATGAGGGGACATCACCCAAAACAGTGGTTCAGCCAGAGGAACCCACCTCCTCCCTCAAGCTTCTGCCCCAAATGCAGAAATGTGGCTGCTTTTTCTTTGTCCATTTGAAAATGAATCTGAAATTCCTTGAAATTGAAATTAATTTGAAAATTAATTTCAATTTTTTATTTGAAAATGAATTTGAAACATTTTCATGGGGAGAGATGAAAGGAACAGATGGCTGGCAGTGCTTTCAGGAAAGCCTGTGTCAGTGTCTGTCTGGTGTGGCCAGCACTGACCAGGACCCTGCTCTAGGCTGAGGAGCAGCCCTGAGCCAGTCCCTGATGCCCAGCACACCCCAGGCCACAGCCATCAGCTCTTTGGCTCCTGTTCACTTTTAACACTGCTTTTTTTCCTTCCTCCAGGCTATGAAAGTCCTCTCCAAAAAGAAGCTCTTGAAGCAGTATGGATTTCCACGTGGGTATCTCACATTTGGAGGCCTGCCTGTTGTCCCCAGCCAGATCTCTCAGTGGAAACCTTGCCTGCAAGGGGTGCAGAGTGGCCTCCTGTGACAGTGCCCATGTTAAAATGGAGCTGGTTAAAGGGGGTGGTGAGGGGGCAGAAACAGCCACAGGGAAATCCAAAACGCTCAGTAATGAGATGCCTGGCTCTGATTTTTGTGAGTCTCTTTGAAGTGCTGACTCTTCCATATTCACCATTTATGAAGCCTAATTAAGCACTGGAATTAGGCAGGGTGCTCCCCCACTTTCCTTACCCTGGGGTAGCACCTGGCTGCAGGCTGGGCCATGGGATGCTGTCAGGACCCAGGACATCCCTCTGGCTGTCCTGGATGGCCAAGACCCCTGTCAGGGGCTCAGAGACCCTGGCAAGGAGCCCAAAGCACCTGTGGGTTTGATTATGACCCATGGAGCAAATTACCAACCTTGTATGAAGATCTGCAAGCTACGACAGTTTAAGTAGAATGATAGTGAATTTATCACAAGGTGAAAAAGTAAATTTGGGGTTTTTTTAGAATGGGGGTTCAGGAGGCAAGATGGAGGGATCTGGGTGTGTCCAGCCTTTCTCCTTCTTCTTCTTGGCCTTCATCTCCTGCTGTGATGGTGGCACTTTTGGATTGGTTTTGAGTATGTCTAACATACTCTAGTTTAGTCACTGTCTAACATAGGTGATAGGTATTGGAAAGTAATTGTAAACATTGTACATGCAGTTTTTAGTATAAAGACATAACACTGCCCCAGGGGCAGGCAGAGTGCCTGGACTGTCCTGCTGGATGGACCTTGGCTGGACAGAAGAAAGAATTTTATAGATAAGATACAATAAACAACCTTGAGACCGAGAAATGAAGAGCCCTGACTCTTTCTTCAAGCGCCAGGCTGGGAAAAGAGACTTTCCAACTTTCCTTGGGGTCACTCTGAGCAGCTACAGACCCCAAAAGGATGTCCCAGATCCAGCTGGGAGCAGCTGCTCTCAGTGGGACTTGCAGAGCTCTGGGATGAGAACAAGGTGATGATGAGAATGATGATGATGAGATCTTGCAGAGGGACCAGTGCTGCTGACGCTGCTGCCAAAGCAGGAATTCCTCACTGTGCTGTCCCACCTGCAGGTCGGCCTCCTCCCAGAGGGTCCAAAGCATCCTCAGGAGAGCAGCCCAAGCCCATGGCACCCCTGGACAGAGTCTATCAGGAAATAGCCATCCTAAAGAAGCTGGACCACGTCAATATTGTTAAGCTGATAGAGGTGAGTTGCTTTTCCACCCTAAGTTAAGCTGAAACAAATTTGGTTTGTATTGCAACAAGAGGGTTTTTCTTCAACTGCTCCTACTTCAGCCAGAATTGGTTTAATATAGATGTTCATAAATTTAGGCTGGTGATTCCAAGCAAAGTCTCACTGACTGTGTAGGACAAGCTGCACTCTCAGGCTGAGCTCTGGGCTGGTGCCCAGGAGAAGGCAGCTCACTGTGCTGGTAGAAATGGCAGTGAGCTTTGATCACTGAAACTTGTGTGCAGACAAGCCTGGGAAGGTGCACAAGTGCAAGGCTCCAGTGCCATTTTCATTATTGACTGAGGGCAGTTTAGGACAAGCAGTGCTTTTATTGGTAGGCTGTTTCTCCAAATACAGGCAGAAGCCCAGATTTTTATGGAGACAGGAAAATCTGTCCTCCAAAACCCCACAAAAAAAGAAACCCTGTCCTCCAAAACCCCTCTAAATTCTCTGCAGGTCTCTACAAATATTAGCCTAAATTGTTCTGAGTGTTATGCAGCTCAGCTCAATGTACTGGGAGTGTTACTTGCTTAAAATATTTTTTTTCCACTTTTTTTTCACTTTTTTTTCTCTTTCCCCTTGTTTCTCTGTGATCTCTCAGGTCCTTGATGATCCTGCAGAGGACAACTTGTACATGGGTATGTGAGTCTCATAACAGAACCCTGTGGGCTTGGGCCTGGTGCTGCCAGTGCCACTGGGGGTCAATGCTGCAGGAAACTTGTGCCAACCTCTGCAGAGTTTTTTGTTTTCTGCCAAGTTTAAACGCTGTAAATGCAGCTGGGATGGAAAGACCCCATGCAGGGGGGTAAGGCAGCCTTGTGTCAGCACAGCTGTGCACACCTCTGTGCCATGGGGGCACTGAAAACACCTCTGCTGCTCTGTCCCAGCTGATTCCAGCCCCAAAGGCAGGAGGGAAGGGTACAGGATGGTTTCCTTGTTCTCCTGCTGAGAAATTTCTGTAGGATGATGGAAGTGACTCCAGAGTCGCTCCAGTCTTGTCTGGGAGTGTCCCCTGTGACCCCTGGTGAGCCTCAGGACCTCCTGAGGGAGCAGCACTCCCACCTCTGGTGGGGAACCCATGCCTGACTGGGTGTTTATGCAGAGGGTGAGGCAATGCCACCCATTTTGTCTTCCTCTTGTCCAAACCCTGGCAGTGCCAGCCATCCCTAACCCCAGTTTGGGTGAAACACTGAGGGACAGGCCTGGGAGGGCCTGAGGTGCCCCCTGAGATGGGCTGGAGGAGGGGATGGCTGACCCTTTTACATCTCTGCTTCCCCACACTGTTTCCTGATGAAGCAGGTTCAAAGACTGCTCCTCATGAAATAATTATGGGACACTTCTGAAGCTGCCTGGAGGAGAACTCTGCCTAGCAAATGAAGCAATTTGCCTTTGAAAGGCCACTTTTCCCTCTGGGCTGAAGCCCCAGTGGCATCTGGCAGCATCTCAAAGTGATGGCACTGGTGGTGGGGAGGGTGATTGAGGCTGTTTGTTTGAAGGCCTGAACTCCTGGGGATGGAGGAAAGGGGAGAGATGAGGTAGAAAGCTGCAGAGAGGAAAAAAACCCCAAAACTCAACCAAAAATGCCCCCAGTGCAGAGCAGATGTAGAGAAGAGGTTTTTGTTCCTTGCCTGTGGCTGCTGGGATCAGGCATTGATGTGAGCACTTGGAATGGGATGTCAGCAGGCACTGAGCAACCTGCAGAGGTTCAGAGAGGTTGAATAATGAAATGCTTCCACAGAGAGGTTGAATAATGAAATGCTTTCACAAGCTGCAGCTTCTGGAGGGCAAGGTGAGCCATTCAGGCTGCCCTGTTGTGTTTGGACCCAGTGCTTTGGGGAGGGGATCTGCTCAGATTTTTTGAGAGGTGCAAGCAATCCCCATGTAATTCATGAGGAAAGAGCTCTCCTACTCTAGGTAAAAGCAGATCCTTCTCCTGTTTGCAGAGCAGGATCAGAAAAACACTTTTCCCCAGCCTCCCAATCAGACACACAAACTCATGTGCTCTGCAAGCCTCAACTCACAGCAGCAAATCCTCCTCAGTGGCTCCTGCCAGGGAGTGCTTGGCTGTGACAAAGCTGTGGCTGGGCTGCTGATTGACACAGCAGAAATGGAGCAGCATGTTCCTACAGCATCTCCCTTGCTATCAGCAGTTTAGTGGGAATATCACACCAAACACCCTCCCTTGGAGGTACAGCAGGGCTCAGATCAAGCAGGGCTGGCACCCAGAGCAGCAGCAGTGGGTGATAAATTAGCACCCACTGTGTCCCTGTGCAGAGCTGGCAGGAGGGGGGATATTTGTCTGTGCTGAGGAGATGAATATTTTCATTTTGCATCTTCTGGTGTCCTTGTCATGGGTGAGGGAAGAGAAATGAGGGGAGATAAATTGATTTTGCAGGTATGGGAATGGATGTGTGTTTGTAGGTGATGAATAACAAATAAGCCCAGGCTGCTCTTCTCATTCATTCATGGTTTATTTCCTTTTCTTGCAGTGTTTGACCTCATGAGGAAAGGGTAAGTAGCCCTCCTGGCACCCCTTCTGTTGAAAATTTTGGTGTTCTTCATCAGGTTCCCATGTGAAATGGGGGTTTGATATGTCCAGTGGGGCAAACCCTGTCTGCAGGGCAGGCAAAACTCAAAAATTCCAGATTGCTACAGCCTGGAGTGATGTGGTGAACAGAAATGGGCTGGGAGGACATGTCCTGCTGCCAGACTCTGATGGGGAAAACAAATTCTATGACAATTCCTCATCAGGTGCCTGGAAGAAAAGGTTTGAATAAGAACATTCTGCTGAGTTCCTTGTGACCCAAGGGGTGTGTGATGGCACCAAGGTTTACTTGGCACCTCAGCAGTAACCTCTCATGGGAGGCTGTGCTGTTGGCAGGTTTATTTTCCATAGCTGAAGAAGGGATAAGCTGGTAAGAGGTTCCTCTCTGCTCCTTGCTACACCTGCACTGGCTCTGCAGCCCCACTGAGGTCAGGATTTCTGTGCCCACATGGAGGAGATTCCCAGAGGGGTTTTTTCTCTCTGTTTTTTCTCTGTTTATTTTTAAATGTATTTTAAAATGTTTTTTAAATCTATTTTCTTCTTTTAAAAAGAAATACAAAACAATCATTATTTAAATTAAAAATATGTGGAAAAACTCCATTATAAAAATGTAAACATCAAAAAACTTTAAAAAAATTGTAAAAAAATAAAGCAATAGTTCTTATCTCCAGCCATTCATCCACAGGGGAACAGCAGATTGTGACTGGCTCTTAGAGGCTCTTTGCCCTCAGGTTTCAGCAGGCACAGGCAGGAGAGGGGCTTGTAGAGCCCTGTGCTTCCCTCAGCATTCAGAGGAAAGGAGAGGAGAAGCTGACCAGGTAACCTTGGCTGTTCAGGGCTGAATGCCTGAGCTCTGGTGGTGGCTGAACCCTGAGCAGCTCAATGGGCTTTTAAAGCAGTTCAGCACAATGCACAGAAAATATTCCCATTTAACCTTTGAGCCAGTGGTTGGTGTGGAGACTCTGCCTCAGTGCAGAGCAGCTGCACGATGACATTGTGTCAGAACTGAGCCCAGCAGGCAGGACATGCAGAGCACAGCCACAGGCACTGTCCCCACTGTCCCACTGCTGCCTGGGGTCTCATGGCAGTGCTGGTGCTCAGCAGGAAGCCAAAGGCCAGGTCCAGCTTTGTTCCTGTCCCATTGGGACTCTCAGTGAATAGTTTGTCTTATTTGGTGCAGACAGCAGCAGTTAATTCTGATGATGATGAGGGTGTGCTCATGCTGGCTCAGGGCTATGCAAAGCCACCCAAGCTCAGTGACCAAAGCATCACCACCTGTTTTGTTTGCCAGGTTTTTTTGGTGGGTGGTTGCTTCCCCTCCTTCCCTCCAGTCAATTCATTTTAGGTTTCACAAACAATATTAAGCCGATAATGTCTGTGCCAACAAATTGTGATTCTAATCCTGCTTCCTGATACTTGCAATCCTGTTTGTCTGGGTGAGCAATTGTGTCAGCTGGCTTCTTCCCTGCCTCCCAAATAACTCTCCCACTGTTGGGAAGCCCAGGCAGGCTGGGAACAGCTCTTGTGCTCCAGATTCCAGTGGTGCTGCAGCTCCTCTGTGGAATTAGCAATCTCCCTGCAGGGATACCCATCTCTGCACCTTCTGGGAGCCTCAGTGCTGGCACTGGTGATGGAGAACAAGCTGCTGCAGTGTTTGGGTGCTGCTGGGCCCATGCAGGGCACTGAGAGGCTGTCCCTGTCCCCAACAGGCCCGTGATGGAGGTGCCCAGTGAGCAGCCCTTCAGCGAGGAGCAGGCTCGGCTCTACTTCCGAGACATCGTCCTGGGCATCGAGTACTGTGAGTACCCAAGCCTGACACAAGTCCCACACAGTGTGCATCTGTATGCAAAGCTGGAGATAAGAAACACTGACTTAGAAATGCCATGGAGTAGGACAGATGTTGTTGAGAGAGAAATGGAGCTAGAAACAAGTTTCAAAGGATGGCCTTTCAAATAGGAATAGCTATTGTAAATGCAGGTCTGCTGATGAGGGGAGAGAATGATGCATCTGTTTAAGTTCTCAGAAGGCTAATTTATTACTTTATTATACTATATTATATTAAAGAATACAATACTATACTAAAGAATACAGAAAGGATACTTACTGAATGCTAAAAAGATAATAATGAAAACTCATGACTCTCTCCAGAGTCATGAGGCCCAGACAACTTGGCCCTGATTGGCCAAAGAGTGAAAACAACTCACAGCAGAATCCAATGGAACAATCACCTGTGGGTAAACAATCTCCAAACACATTCCACATGAGCACAACACAGGAGAAGCAAATGAGATAAGAATTGTTTTTCTCTTCTCTGAGGCCTCTCTCACTGCCTTTCAGCTTCCCAGGAGAAAAACCCTGGGGAAAAGAATTTTTTCAGAGAATGTGAATGCCACAACTAGATACTTTGGAGAACTAGAACTATGAAAGATGCATTGTAGTTGGACCCACAAGAAGTAATTTAGGATGATTGGCTTTAAAGCATTTACAGCATGATGTGGCTAAAGCTGATAGACCAAGAAACACTTACAGTGTATTGGAATTAAGAAATAGTTGGCTTCTAATTGTGATAGTGTGAATTACAACATCTGTATTGCCTCACCTTTCTCATGAGACTGAAAATAGAATAAAAAGTTTTTAAAACACCTCTCAGTTACCCCATCTCTGGGTCAGAAAAGGGTATTGTCCAACACCCCTGCTCAGCTGGGCAGGAGCATCTTGGCCCTGGGGGCTGTTGGATGAGGCACAGAGGTTGTTACCTTGTGTTTCAATTGCCAAACAGCTTTTGATTAGATCCATTAACAGTAGCTCATAAAGCAGCTCCTAAATCTCTTAGGTTGGAAGTTATTAATCTTGTGGATTAATAACTAGGCAATCAAGAAAGTTGGAATACAGCTTTCACAACTGAGAAAAGTCACCAGTACAGTTAAACAGGAACCCATAATGTGGGCTGGGTTGTTCAGTGTGTTCCTAAATGACCAGAAAAAGGGTAGAGAACAATAAGAAATTGGTGATGGCGCTGAGTTATTCAGGATAGGTGTTAGAACTGACTGGGAAGAGTGGCAGGAAAATGCCATGATAGCAAGTGATGGCATGATAAAATGGCAGATAAAAATTCATGTTTCTGATTGCAGGGTAATGCATGAGGGAGAGAAACACTGAAAATACATACAATGAGATGGGCTCTAAATTATCCCTGCTCACTCAGGCTTTGTTCTGGATAGCTCTCTTGAAAATGCCAGCCCATTACTTAGTGACATTCAGCAAGGCTAACAAGATTTGGGGAATTATTTGGAATGAAGGGAAGAAGAAAGTAGAAAATGTTATTGTGCAGTTGTTTGGATCTCTGAGAGCTCTTAGGTACAGACAAGGAGTATCCTGAATATTATTTGCAGCTTGGCTTAGCCTGTCTTAGAAACAGAACTCCCTAGAACTGAGGCCCAAGAAGGATGATCAGAATGGCCTGGAATATCTTAGGTACAGAGCTATGAACAAAGCTCTTAAGACTGGAAAATTATCTTGGGAAGGGATGCAATGGTAGAGACATAAAATCCTAAGTGTCAGGGAAGTTCTGGACAGGAAATGCATCTTTTTTCTCTCTAAAAACACAATATCCAATGGATAGCAAACAAAATAACCAGGTAGCCAGTTTAAACCAGAAGGAATTACTCACTCTGAGCCACTGAGGGTGAACAAGTCTCTGAGCATGGTGGGCCTTGCTAAGGAACATGGTTTGAGGGTCTCAGTCCCTCTCCTCATTGAAATGCAACACCACCTCACTTTCTGTCTAAAAGCAGCAGGGAATAAAATCACTGTTTGCAAGACAGTCCAGAAGCTTCCAGGTGCTGCCAAAATTAATCAGGTCCCCCCAGAAAGTTGGTAGAAGTTAATATATGAATGGAATCTCAGGACTGTCTTTGAGTAGAGCTTGAAGGATGAAGATGCAGCTTTTTATGTTGCCATTAGCATTCAGATTGCAGCAGAGCCTGTGTGCCTCAGCTGGGAGAGACAAGCTCTGCTGTGCTGGGTGCTGCTGCAGGAACAGTTCCTGCTCAGAGGAAACTTTGAGTTTAGTACACAGGGAAAAAAACACCCAGCAATGTGTGGGTAGTCTTAAGCAGAGAGAATTAAATTCAACAATAAATTATAGGATGCCCAAGCACTCCCAGCAACAGAACAATAGGATGCTTTGTTTTGGACCATTGAGTAACCACTTATTTTATTAGCAAATGAAAGTTAAAAATGGTGTTCTCTCTGAACTGCTGGGTAAATGCATGGCAATTATTATACAATTAAGAGGAAAAGTGCACTGTTTGTGCATGCTGAAGGAAAAGTGTTGCCAGGCAATCCAGAGATTGCAAGGTAATTTTAATGTAAGCATCCATAATTGTTGTGCAATTTGGGAGGCTCAATAACCTTGCAGCTGCTCGAAGCTCCCAGTCATCAGAGCAGCAAATGCATCATTGTTGGTTGGATTTCATCAGGTGAGAAGTTGGAACCTGCATTCCTGTTGGAGCCTGAGAGGTGCTGATGGTGAACAGGAAGGGGAGCCAAGGTGGTTGAAGATGTGGGCTGACCTTTTAAATCACTGGTGATTGAAAACTGGTCATTCAACCACTGGTCTGTGAGGACTGAGTGTCTGTGGGGACTGCACTCACTGCTTTTTCCAAACAATGGAGTTTGCCTGGGGTGGAGGCATTATTTGTGTCATTAACTAAAGCATGTGCTTAAGCATCTCTGTCAATTAGGGATATGAGCAATTGCCACCTTTCCAGTTGTACCTCCCCTCTGGTAGTGCTTTAAACTTCAGTCTCCCTTCCAGCAGGCAAACTTTGCTTTCATAGAGATACTCAGTAGAAATGTTTTATATGTGTCATTTCTAAAGGAGCTTTTAAAAAGCAAGATGGTGTTAACCTGCTGGATCTCCAAGGTTTCCAGAGGGGAATGCAGTGAAAAGCACCTTTTCTGAAAGGACTAAGGAACAAGACCTCTTTACCACTTCTATCTCTGATCCCTCTGGGTACTCACTCCCTGTTAGTGGATTTGTTGATAGGAAATGGTCACCATGCTCCATCAGCAGGCATGAGGGATATTCCAAGTAGGTATCCCAGTTTGATTTTAGGGCTGGGATGTGAGAATCTTCATTTAGTAAGAATCTCCATTAAGAATTTCATTCCTTCCTGAGCAAGGAATGAGAACAAGCAGACAGAAGGGCTGTGCAGGCAGGAGCTGGCAGTGACACTGGCCAGGAGCACACAGTGCAGAGCACACACAGCGTGGCCCAGGGGAAATCCCTGCTGACTTGCACAGTGCAGATGAAGCACAGTGACTGTCCCTGCTGCTCTGGAGCTGCCAGCTCAGTATTCCAGTCACGAGAAGCTAAAACAGTTTCTGTCAGCTTGGCTGAAGGAGAAAAAAACCTTATTTCCTGCATATTCTGTAAAAACTGCTGTTCTCCTCCTGTGGCTGTGTCTCAGGGGGTCAGTTTTGGTCTCCCCTCTGCAGAGGAAGGCTTGTCTCCTCTGAGCTGTGGGGTTGAAGGGAGGGTAATGGCATGCAGCTAAAGCCATTGGGAAATTCCCTTTCCAGCAGCAGCTCTCTGCAGTGACCCAGGGCCCTGCATGCTGAGCCTGCAGCCTGAACAAAGCTCTGGCTTCTCAAAGCTGGCTTTTCTGAGATAAGAAACTTGGTTGTCAATCTATATTTTCCATTATCTTAAAGGAAATTTAAGCAAATGAGCCAACACAGGGTAGTGTCTTCTGTAGAGTATCCAGTGCAGGGTGGGTGCACCAAGGCATCAGTGGTGTGGATGGTTTGGTCTGGTTTGAGGTGAGATCCTCAGGCTGGTGTGGGCCAGCAGAGCTGGGATATGGGTCTGTGGTGGGGCTGCTGCAGGCTGTCTGTGATTGCCAGCAAGCTGCTTGCCCCCATGTGGGAAATGGGGACCTGCCTCTTCTCTGCCTCTGTCCTGTACAAGTTTGGAGCTCCTCAAACAGAGCAGGTTGAGGTGAGGCTACAGCTGCAAGGTTCTGGGTGATATAAACGACACCACCAGGAGAAGAGAGGCTGGCTTGTGTTCTATCACATGCAGACAAGCTCTCCTTAGCTGATAACAACCAAACAAAAAAGCCTCTCATGAGCAGCAAGTGTTGCTGATACCGATCGATAAGGGCTGTACAAGAGTGAGAGTAATTAGCTGGTGGAGGAGATCAGAGAGATCTGCTGGAGCCTCTTCAGATCAGGCAGTTTGATTTCTGTTGTTTGATGCAGTTCTGAGGCTGCTCAGGGTTAGAGCAGCCCTGGCACAGCCTGTGCAGGGTGTTTGGTACCTGCAGTGCCCTGGGGCACTGGGGTGGGTGCAGGGAGCTCTGCACTCCCTGGGGCTGGTGACAAGTGACAGGGCTGGGCTGGAGGACAGGAGCACAGGGACAGCCTTTGCCAGGGTCACCTGTCCCTGTTCTCTGTTGCTTCCTGGTGGTGTCACTGATTCATGAGCTCTGGTTTAGTGTCCCTGTCCCAGGCCTGGCTCAGGAGTGTGTGGAATGTGAGGAGTTGTTCAGGAACATGCACACTGTCACTGGGCTCCTGGTCAAATGAGCTCTTTTGCTCCCATTTTCAAGACTTCCCCAGTGCTGCTGGCCCTGCTCAGCCCCTCAGGAGCTGGGAGGGCAGTCTGGCCTCCGTGTCAGTGCCAGCAGAGTGGCAATTCTAGTGTGCTCAAGTGGCAGCATCCACAGCACAGCCTCTGCCAGGAGCAAGGGCTCAGCTGGGATGGAGCACAGGGGGAAGCTGAGCCCTAACAAAGGGCTGGGGGGTGCTGAGGCTGCAAAACTTTGGGCTTCAGCAGCTTATCCAAGTGGCAGAGGCTTAATGGGTGCAGCAAAGAGCAGCAAAACAGTGGAGAGAGGTGAAAACAGAGCTGGGATCCTGCCCTGCCCCTGCAGGGAGCTGGGAAGGGGATGGGGTGTTCCCCTTGTTCCCCTTGTCCCCCTGTCCCCTCCAGCCCTTCCCCAGCACAGCCCTGAGGATGAGCAGCCCTCTGTTCTGGGCTCTGCATGGTGGTGCAGCAGTTTCAGGTTCTCTGAGTTCCTGCAGCAGCTTCCCTGGGAGGGTGTTAAATCATTCCTGTGCCACAGGGCCAATGTGAGAGCAATACTAAGCAGGCTCTGCAGTAGCTCCATATGGATTGCTTTTGTCCTTGGATGGGAATGGGATTCTGGATTTAATCAAGCAGGATTCAGCACTGGCCTCAGTAAATAGCAGGATGTGTCTGTGCATTGCTAAGTTTTATATGTATCATTTCTAAATGAGATTTTTAGCAAGTTTGTGTTCACCTGCTGGATCTCCAAGGTTTCCAGAGGGGAATGCAGTGAAAAGCATCTTTTCTAAAAGGACTAAGGAACAAGACCTCTTTACCACTTCTATCTGTGCTCCCTCTGGGTTTTCACTCCCTGTTAGTGGATTTTTTGCCGGATAGTTCCCAGGCATTTGCCTCTGAGTGAAAGGGAAATTTCTGGAATAGCCTGTGGGGTCTGGAGTGAGGAATGTTTGTGAAATGGCTGTGTTGTCCCACCTAGGACAGAGCAGAAGGGAATGATGGCTTTGCTAAGGAGCAGGGGGGCAATGGCAGAGCTGTGGAGACCCAGAGAGGAGTGCACAGACAGGAACCAGCTGGCCCAGCAGCAGAGAACTTCCCCAAAATCCTCCCTCTTCTCCAGCCCCATCTCCTGCACCACAGCTCTGACTGCTGTTGCCAACTGGGTTCAAACACAAGGTAGTGAAGAAACAAAAAAAAAAAGAAAAGCCCTAAAAAGCCAGATTTTCAGGAAGACCTTTAATTTTAGGCATTTTTTTTCATTGAACACCCAAGTACAGGGTTTTGTAGGTGCAGTAGGTGCAGCATGCCTGCCAGAGCTGAGTCTGAAATCAGGAGGGACAGGGGAAGGATGCTCCTTTCCCAAGGATTGCTCACACCCTGAGACCTCTGAATCCTCCTTTGGGGTTGTATCCTCACAGTTGGTCTTTGACATTAGTGCTCCATGCCCAAATTCAGGAGACAGACCAGACTTTTAGGCATCATTTCCTTGTTTCTGAGCACCCTGGAGCTCTGGGTCCTAAATCCAACTTCAGCTATCCCTGGTGAGGCTTTCTAACACAAGTTGTGTAAATGTTTTGCCCAGGCACTCACCTGCCCTGCCTGCTGTTCATGGTGTGGCTCTGAGGATTAATAAATAAGGATTTCTACCACATTTGAGATATTTTCCTGGATGATGCTCTAGGAATCCATGGGATTGTTATCCAGATGCAAATAAGCTTGAAATAGTGTTACCTTTCCACTGCCATGAAGGATGGGTCTAATAAAACCAAATTTAACAGGGTGCTGCATAGTCAGACTTTGTCCTGAGGGCTCTGTGATATCTTAGGTGGTTTCATTTTCATTATGAAGAAAAACCAATCCATGGCAGCACAGAAAGTGCAGGGTGGTTTGGAGCCCAGGGAGGTCATTCTGGTGAGCTGATCCCTGCTTTAAGAGCAAAATCCTTTCCAGATAAAACCAACACATGGAGCCATTTTGTCAGCGTGCCAAAGCAGCTTCAGCAAAGGGGCTGAATGTGAAAATTTAAATGTGAACAGTTAAATTCTTTGCTTGTGCAGCTCAGCATCGATTTTAACTCTGGGGAGGGGTGCAGACAGGTGCATTTGCATGGGGATGAGTGGTTTCAGCTGTTGGTGTGGCCTGTGCATTTTGAAGCCCAAAGCCAATTTTGGGAAGCTGTGCAGGGGAGGATGCCCACAGCAAATGGCAGGCTGAGATTTCAAGTTACATTTCTTCAGAGCAGAACAGGGATTTCAGGTTCCCTTCATCAGGTTTGCAGCTCCACACCAAATCATTCCTTGGCAGATGTGAGCACTTGCTCTTTCAGTTTTTGTGGGTGTGATGCTCATTTGCACCAGCTGCTGCTCAGTCCCCTGTCCTCCCTTCATGTTTGGCTGTTTGCTCTGCACAGGGCTGGATGGAAAAGGGGATTTGCAGACAGCACAACTCTTTCAGCCAGCTGAAAGGCAGGAGACTTTGGTGGCTGTCACACAGTGTGTGGGTGGGACACTGCTCCAAATTACCTCCCCTCTGCATCTGTCCCCTTCCCATCCCAGTCTGGTATTACTTTAGATGGATGCCAGGTGTTTTAAAGCACCTGGGATGTGACATTCCAGAGGCCAGGCTCACTTCTTGTATTATTTTAAATGGATGCCAGGTGTTTTAAAGCACCAGGGATGTGACATTCCAGAGGCCAGGCTCACTCCTGGGCTCCTCAGCCCTGCAGGAACTTGTGCTGGGTCTCTCCTGTGAGCACCCAAGGTCAGCCTGGCAGAACTGGGATGTTCTCACCTGGAAACTCAAACATTCATTGGCCATGTGAGCCATTGTTTGATGGCTTTGGTTTTTGCAGAGGGTTTGTTTCTAATTTCTCTGTTCTTTGTTTCTGTGCCCAGCAGCCAGCAGTGTCCAGACCTGCTGGGGACCAGCAGCTGCCCACAGTGTTCCTCAGCTTTCATTAGATGGTGCAGAGGCAGGGAATGTATTCTACAAAGCACACAGTTATATGAGAGAGAAATTGCTTTGTGGTTTTATTTTGTTTGTGGTTTTTTACTTTCCTATAAGGAAGAAATAATAAAAAGCCTGGAGTGCTTGCTTGCCTTAATTTTCATGTTTAAATTTTCACATTCTGGCAAGCTTCAGGGATGTGCTCATATTGTCCATGTTTGTTTTGGGTTTTTTTAGAGGCTTTGGGAATCTTTGCCCTGTGGTATTGGGCATGACAGCAGACACCTGCCTGAAGGGCAGCTCATCATCTCTTGAAGGAAAACTTCACTCCCCCTCACCCTTATTTGCTCTCCCTCTATTACCACGATGAAATGTCAGCTTGCCACCAGCTCTGCTGCTGAGCAGATGTTTCCTCCTAATTGCTGTTGTTGCAGGGTTTGGGTGTTTATCCTGGCTGCTAGCATTGACTGCCTCCCAGCACAGCCTGGCCATGCAGTTGGTGCACATCTGGAAGAAAATGTGTAAGCACTGGTGCTCTCCAGCAAGTTTCTGTCTGCTGGATCTCCAAAGCAGCTTTTTAATGTGCCAAGGACAGCATCCCCCAAAAATGCTTTAAACTGAGGAGAGGGCTTTGCAGAAAACACCTGCAAGTGTGACCTCCCATCCCCAGGCATGGCCTGCTGGAAAGCTGGTTTGAAAAGAGCAGAAATTTAAATGAAGTTTGTTCATTTTTGGTCCCAAAGCACAAACTGGGATGCTCCACAGGGCAGGCTGCCTTTGTGGCACTGTGCTGGTCAGGTTTGTAAAGCAGGAAAGGGTTAGACCAGCATTTTCCTCCACCCAACATGTATTTCCTAGGAGATATGAAAAGTGCTCATGGAGGTATAAAAACAAACATGCTCTGTTGGCAAGAAGGAAATGTGAAAACAGTGCTTGGAGCCAGGGGAGGAGGGAGACCACAGAGTCCTGGTCCTCTGGGGAGGGCAGGATTAGAGGATTTCCTCCTCCTCCTCCAGTAAAATCTCTTGGGTTTTCTACAGTTCTGCTTTTGGGGTCATTCCATGTTCTGAAAGTTGGTGGGGTTTTTTAATTTTTCAAGTTCTCTGAGTTCCTGAGAAATCATCCACCTCCCTACAGCTCCCTGCTTCACTCAGTGGCCTGAAAATGTCTGTCAACTGCAATATTGCACAAGAGAGGTGGTTTTGGTGTTGTTTTCAGTGCATCTCAGCCTCCAGGCTCTCTGCAAGGGTTTGTTTCATGTTGGATGTACAAGCTGGTGCCCTCATGGAGTGGGACAGAGCTGGAGCCAGGTCTGGCTGCAGGAGGGGTGGGAATGGCTGGGCTGATGGGCCAGGCTGGGATCTGGAGTGATGCAAAGCAAGGTGAGGTTGTTTCTCTATTTGTGGGCTCCATTGAGAAGTTTAACTAAATAAAAAATGCCTCTTTGGGGTGCTCTCCAAGCTTGGAGCTCCATTATTCCACCTTTTGAGCTAGAAATGGCCACTGATTTCTGAGTTGTTGGCTGAACCTGCCCTCAGCTGTTTGTCACCTGTTTCAGGTGGTTCTGCCCCTCCTGATGAGCTTCACAGCACTGCAGCTGCAAAATAAATAAACTCAAAGTGAACCTCTTCATTTGGGTCTCCCATAAACCTTTGATACAGCAGGTGGCCCAGCCCATCAGCTGGTGTGATGAGGCCAAGCAAACCTGCAGGATTTGAGTGTTCTCCTTCTCCAGCAGCATTGGTTGTTCCCTCTGGCTGAGCTGTCCCTGAGTTTGTGGATTTTCTTTGCATAATTCTGGATGTATTTCTGAGAATTGTGTCCCAGTGAGGCACCAGACAGGAATGGCTGTAGGAACCATCATGTTCCATCTCCACAGCAGCTGGGAGTGTGGTGCCTGAGCTTGCATCTTTATTTTCCCCTCCTGGAAAGGCTTCCCCAGGGTGTGTTGGCTGCTGTGGCAAATTCTGCTCCTTTTTTTGGCTGTTTTTCAGTGCACTATCAGAAGATCATCCACAGGGACATCAAGCCTTCCAACTTGCTCTTAGGAGATGATGGCCACGTGAAAATTGCTGATTTTGGTGTCAGCAACCAGTTTGAAGGGAATGATGCCCAGCTCTCCAGCACAGCAGGGACTCCAGCCTTCATGGCCCCTGAGGCCATCTCACAGACTGGCAAAAGCTTCAGTGGAAAGGTGGGTCTGTGCTCACAGGGGCTCCTGGGACCCCAGCATGGCACAAAGGGGGTTCTGCCACACCTGCCTGCTGGCTGTGGTACCAATTTGGGCTGACATTCAGTTAAATTGAAGCTCTAATTCTCTCCAGTCCAGCCAAAGCTCACATTGGTGGCTCTGTGACACTTTGCTGTGGATCCCTGCTAGGCAGGAGCCATGCCAGAGCCCTTTCCCTGCCCCAAGGGAAAGCAGGAAGCCTTTGATTCCCTCCCAAAATTAGGAAGCACAGGGGGCTGTGAGCACCAAGGCCATACCTTGATTTCCTGGAAGTGACAGACACTGCCCAGGGTGATTTTAGAGATAATAGGGATTTTTTTTTTTGTCTGGAAAACTGTTGAAATTCAGCCTTAAATGGTGCAATTTCCTGTAAGATGTGGCTGCTTGTGCTCACAGCAGGGCAAGGGAGCAGTGCCTGGCCCAGCACAGCCCTCACTCCTCAGGTGTGCCAGAGCTGCCCTTAGGAGCCCAAGTTCAAAGGGACACAGAAATGTTAAATCCATACAAAGAGTGTTTTCTGAATTGCTGGGAAAATCCAGCTTGCTCAGATCAGCTGTGTTGCCTCTCCTTTACCCTCTGTTCTTGCTCTCTTTCAGGCCCTGGATGTGTGGGCCATGGGAATCACCCTGTACTGCTTTGTTTATGGCAAGGTAAGCTGCCTTTCAGTGCTGGAGCCCTGCACTGCTCTGCCTGCCTTTTGACTCATTCCTGTCCAAATAAAGGCAAATATTAGAGACAAAGACCTGCCCTCTGTAAGCTCCAAACCCCCCCTGCAGATCAGAAGGGGCTGAGGCTGTGATCTGTGGAAAGGATCATTCCCAGCACTGGGCAGAGCAGCAAACCCAGAGCTGCAAACCCAGAGCAGCATCAGCAGCACCACCAGCAGTTTGTGGGGGGTTATTTTTATTTTCTGCATTTAGAGATGAGCCAGATAGAGACACAGGGCTGATCCCAAACTGCTGCAGCATTTTGGGAACCAGATTGCAGAAAGCTCTGGCTGCCAAAGCTGAGTTGGGACTGATGGAGGGTCCAGGTTGGCAGAGGCAGCTCCTCAGTGCTGTCCTGTCATGGCCCTTCCCTCCCCTGTGGCCAGAAGCCCCATGTCCCACCCGTGCTGTCCCAGGGTGAGCAGAACAGGAGGTGTGAGCACCTCTGAACCCCTGAGCTCTGCAGATGCCACCACAGCACCAGGCACCCAGTTCTGGGTCAGAAGTGGCCAGGGGAGGTGACAGAGGCACTTCATGGTTACCTGGCAGGCTGGATGAAGGAGAGATTCCAGTCCAGTTATGTATTCCCCAGATGCCTCTGCTGTTCTTCTGAATTTATTTTTTTAATAAGGAATGAATCCATTTATTGTGTGTGGGGAGATTTAATTTATTTCCATCTCTGTGTGAAATCCAGTGAGTGCAGAGGTTGTACTTGGTGTTACATGAATGACAAATGCCTGAGTGATGCCAGCATCTTGGACAACTGGAAAATCTCTTTGTTTGTTTTACAGTGCCCTTTTATAGATGAATATATTCTGGGTCTTCATAATAGGATCAAGACCAAGCCTGTGGAGTTCCCAGAAGAGTGAGTAAACTTTGCTCAGCTGCTGTAAAATAAAGTTCAGTTTCCAGCATTATTCTCTGTGTGGCACAGTGGTCACCACGGGGAGATGGACATGGGTGAGGTGCTCTGTGTTCTCCTGGGTCCTTCACAAGGGTTTTGTGCTGCTGTTGAGGTGTTCAAAGTGCTTCTGCTCTCCCTCTGGCCTTGTTGTGCAGACAGGGACTAAAGGAAATGGCTCTTTGGAACTGAAGGGGTTCCAGGACCTCAGAAGTTCTGCCCCACCTGCTGACCCTGGAGATGCTGCATGGTTTGGTTGGGGTTTTCTCTGTCCCTGTGCAGCAGCCCCACAATGATTTAATGTACTCATTTTCAGAAGCAATGGGTGATGAGCCTTGGTCTTGGTCTGAGTGAACACATCCCTGTCCTGTGGCCTTCCCTTGGAGCCAGGGGAGCTGGCTGATGGAAGGATGCTGGGCCTGAGATGTGCAACCACAGCTCAGCAAATCCCTCTCCTCCAGCACACCCCAGGAACACATGGCTTTGTCTTCTGCACTGGCAGAGAGGAAAAAACCTGGCAGTTATGGAAAAACCAGGAATTAACTCACCTGTGATCTATTGAGGGTGTGCTCCCCTCTGCTTTGGTCAGGGAGGGAAACCCCTGTGAGGCACAGTGCAGGGCTGGGGTCAGACAAAGAATTCTTGACCTAATTGCTCATTCCAATAAGAATTTTTAGATAAAATTACTTGATTTGGAGAAGCACAAATTAAAACTCCAATGAGAGGCAGGTGTGGTATTGGAGAGGCAGGGAGGGATGTTGTGAGGCAGCCTGTGGGATGTGCATGGATCCAACATCTATGGCAAGGCAAGACTTCTATGAGATGCTCACTGAATTTTCACATCAGAGTAAAGGGCTGGGCCTCTACCTTGGCAGTCCCAGACTTCTGAAGAAGAAAGGGATGGACACTCAGGGTGTCCCCTTTAGACACCTGCATTAATTACCCTGCACTGACAGGAGCCACAGCCCCTGCAGGCAGCTCAGCCCCTCAGTCCTACACAGGACTCTGGGGCTCAGCCCCCTTTAGGGCACACACAGACCCCAGGGTGGGTAAGGAGCACTCTGGCAGGCTCAGGTGGCTGAGCTGAGGCTTTAGGAGCACAAAGGCTGCTCATGCTCCACTGCTGTGTCCCCACCTGCAGCTGGAACAGGACTTTGTCCTCACAGCACTGCAGCCAAAAACCCCCAAACCTGTTTATGTTCCCCTGGCAGTTTTCTCCCTTGCTCAGGGCTGCCAAAACTGCCACCCCTCCCTCAGCCACCTTGTATTTGGGTTAGCAGTCAGCTCACAAGTGACTGTTCCCATCTGCCTCTGCAGTAAGTTATTAACATTTAATGGGCTAACAGGCTTGTGCTGAGATCTGTTCCTTCATTCAGGCATTTCCTTCAGCCATAATTGGGCTGCATGATTTATGTGGATTCCTCAGTGACCTGTTCTCCCAGTCTAAAAAAAGCTGCACCCCTGATTAGGTTGTTGGAGGAGCTGAGGGTTACTAGGTGTTGACAGCTGTCCAAACCACATCTATTTGTTAGAGGCAGCCACAGAGATGGAATTCACTGGAGTGGATCCACCCTGACCTCCCACAGAATTAGCACCTCTCTACAGTGAGGAGTATTTTGGTTTCAATTTATTTCACCATGGCTACAAAAGACACATTCCTGTTTGCAGAGAGCCCATGGAAACTCATTGCCTGTTTCCTGACAACCTTCAGGACAGATGGATCTGACTGTACCAGTGTCACCAACCTTGGAGACACCAGGATAAATATTTATGGCACTGGAGTTCTCATTCATGTCACTGAGTCCTTGGCAGGACAGGAGGCAAATGGGCTTAGCTCACCCCCTGAGGATCCTGGCATGATTAAAAAGCAAGCTGAAGCTTCTCTTCAAACATGTGGCAGCAGAGGCAGCAGCTCTGCCAGCTCTCTCCTGGTGAAGCCCAGGTCAATGTTCCCTGACCTGCAGGCACCCTGTAAAGTGATCTGGGTGCTGGCAACCCTCCTGAATGGATGCTGAGCTCTGTGCTTGGCATCTTCCTGAGAGCTCTTACAGGCTGTGAGAAATCCCAGACAGTGCAGCCTTTTCCAAGGAAAAATGCCACTGGGCACAGGGTTCACCCTGGAGAGAAGGAAAGCAGAGACTGATGTGATCTGTTACCTGGCCATAACCCACCTGACACCTGGGCATCCTTTTCCCTATGACTTCAATCCTGGATTGTGTAGAAATCAGTCTGGTGCCCAGAAATGTTAAGTGATTTTATATTCCATTTATTTTAAGTAAAGCTGCTGACACTTTGGCACAGAAGTGATTTTAAGTATTTTTTTAAAATGCCATCTCACCTGCATCAGTGTGGTGTCTGGAAGGAATCTGTTCATTCTGAGCTGCTAAATGCACTGTCACTGCCCATGGCTGTTCCTCTGGAGCTCATCTCAAGAGCAGCACTGTTCTTTCCATTCCAAGTGAAATTGTCACCTGAGTCTCTGAGGGCTCATCCTGTTCTTCCCCTCGTCTGGGCTCTATTGCAGACAGCAGAGCCTTGATGCAACTCTTAAGTGTTTAGACTTCAAACTGAACCCCCTTCTTGCCTCTGAACAAGCAGCATTTCCTTGTGGTTGTTTGTAAAGATCTCATAGCCAAAGTCCCAATAAAATATTCATTAATTATTAAACAGCAGCTCTGTTTTCATCAGACTGAAATATCCCTTGCTGTGATGTGGTTTGCATTTTGGTTTGTGATAGTTTATTCTCCTCTTTGCAGAGCAGGTGGGCACAGCACCTGGTGCTCACTCTTGTTTCCAGCCTCAAATCCAGCCTTCCTGGGGAGTGACATTTTGTGCTGCTAAGTTCCATCTCCACGAAGGAACACAATTCTTCAGGAGTCATTTGTGACACAGACTTTCAACTGCCTAATGCAATTCAGTCACATGCTGGCATTTTACTGCAGCAGCACTTTGATCATTGAGATCCAGTGCATTTTAAAGACATCTCCTGCATCATTAACCACAGGAATCATTGCAGCCTCTGGGCTGCAGGACTAAGGGCTCCATGTCAAGGGAGTGGCTTCTGGGTTCAGGTGCTCTCACATTTATATCTTGGAAATAGTGTTGAAAATTTTGATGTATTTCTCTTATTTGCATTTATTCCCTCCTGTTGTTAGCCCAAGGCTGAGCTTTGCAGGTAGAGGATACTGAGTTACAGACTGCCTGCAATCTGTGATCTGGAAGCAATTTAAATAACACAACCTGGAAGCTTAGCTGGGAACTTGAATGTCAGATGAGGGTGGGTGTTCTATCCAGCACACCATTGCTCATGATGTAGGTTCAGCAAATTAAGCTGTGCCCCTCTTGATTCACACAGTTCAACTCCAGTTCTGCTCTCAGGAGCACTTTGTTCTTCAAAATCTCCCCTCAGAAATTCCCTGTCTTCAAGAATGTCCTTAGACCCCTCCACCTGTCCCTCATGCTGCATTTTGGGTGTGTGCTGCTGTATTAGGGGGCAGGACAGGATAACCAAGACAGAATAACCAAGCCCTGCAGCAGTGACTGTGGTGCCTTCCTTTTTTCCAAGCCAGCTTTGCAGAGAAAATACCTCCTGAGCAGAGCAGATTCTCTACCAGGTAACTGCAGTAAGAACTGTGCACTGCTGCATTTACAGCTCCCTGGTTAACTGTGTGCTGCTGTTTTCTGTTTTCTTCACTCAGGGCACAGATAAGTGACGAGCTCAAAGAGCTGATCCTGCGCATGCTGGATAAAAATCCAGAAACCAGGATAACAGTCCCTGAAATAAAGGTAAGGTGGGCCTTGATATTAGAGCTGATTTTATGTCCTTTGGTACCTTCTAATGAGGCAGAGCTGTCCCCAGTGTTTGTTTTGGGAGCTGTCTCTAGCACCCTCCCTTGGAGAAGGAGTGCACTCATTTTGCAGCCACAGCTCCATCACTGCTGCTTGCTTGGGGAATATTGACAAAAGCTTCCTTGTTTGCATATTTAAATGAAAATTACTAAAAAGCTGGCTGATCTCAGTGAATCCCTGGGAGAATCAGCATTGTCAGGGGAGTTGCTAGCTGCAGAGCCTGGGCTGGCAGTGCTGGATGCGCATTCCAGGGACTGGATGTGTGTTCCTCCTCTGGTCCTTGCATGGCCAGTGGTCTCAAGGGAGCACATTTTTTTTCTATCACCATTATTTGGGAGATGTTTAATAACAGAAAGAATGAACAGGCCTGTCAGAGCACAGTGCTTCACAGGTTGTGGTTTCACTCTGGGTTGGTGTGGGCTTGCTGTCCTCCTGTCCCCCCTCACCAAGGCTTTAAACCTGCTAGTGGATCTCAGAATTTCCATAGAGATCCATCAGCATGCTCTACAGGGCATGCTTTGCTTTGTCCAGGCCAACACCAGTATTGCTAGAAAGGGTACGCTTCAGGAAAAAAAATGTGACATCCCTCCATGCCAGGAGGCCAAAGGCAGGTTTGCAGGTGTATTTATGGGATTTCACTTGACAGTAGGTTTGGAGCTGTATTTATGGGTTTCACTTGACAGCTCTTGCAGGCACAATGTGGGTAGAAGAGCAGAGCTGAGTGCTAGCCCTTGTCCCTGGCTGGTGTCCCTGGGGACTTGCCTTGGATGCTGGCAGAGGATGTGTCAGGCTGGGCTCTGTGCTCAGCCCATGCCCTCAGACAGGGCTTTCCTCCTGCTCCCAGCCAAGAAACCATCCCATGAGAGGCAGCAAGAGAAGAGGGCTTTGCTCTGCTGCGTGCAAGACAAAGAATGAAAATACTCCAGATAACTCAGGTTGTCAAAGACTTGATTCAGGGGGTGCCATGGTGCTGGTGGGTGGCAGCAGTGTGACAGCACTGAGCAAGACTGCAGCCACCTCCAAGGGAGCTGGTTAAAAACGCCCTCAGGCAGGGGAGAGGGAGCAGTGCTGGCAGCAGAGGCTGTGCCCCTGTTGTGTGTCAGCCCAGAGCTGTGTCCCTGCAGGTGCACCCCTGGCTGAGCCGTGGCGGCGCCGAGCCGCTGCCGCTGGAGGAGGAGCACTGCTCCGTGGTGGAGGTCACCGAGGAGGAGGTCAAGAACTCCGTGAAGACCATCCCCAGCCTGCCAGCTGTGGTAGGTGTGACACACAACACATCCTCTGAGCTGGGCTGCAGCCTGCAGCTCCTGGGGGAGGTCTGGAGAGGGGACATTGGGGTGGTGTTCACAGGGGTCCCAGGAGGAGGGGAGAGAGGAGAATCTTGACTACATGTTCAGAAGGCTGATTTATTATTGTATATTTTTTTTTATATATATATATAAAATATTTATATTATATTATATTATATTATATTATATTATAT
>JAHXMQ010012343.1:29503783-29520286 GCA_020466415.1 Ammodramus savannarum pratensis | reverse complement strand
AGATCCTAAGGAAAGGATTTTTCATAAAATATGTCTGTGACAGGACACGTGTGTTCCTGGCATGAAATCTCAGCCATTTGACCCGGTGTGAACTTGTGCCTCACTGCTCTCTCAAGCAGCTTTGCTTTGTGCTCTTTGCTGTAAAATGTCAGCTGAATTATTAAAGAAGCTGTTGTTCCTCCTTTGAACTGGCTTCCAGGAGCCAGCCCTGCTGTTCTCACTGCTCTGTTCTGTTCCTTAAAGATCCTGGTGAAGGCCATGCTGAGGAAACGCTCCTTTGGGAACCCCTTTGAGGTCCAGACGAGGAGGGAGGAGAGATCCATGTCTGCTCCAGGGAACCTGCTGATGTAGGTACCACAGCACAGTCAGGGCCAGGGCCTGTGGGGAGGGAGGGTGGGGGAAGCACTTTGCAAATCTTTTCTGTAGCATTTAAAGACAAAACTCCCTTCTGCATCAAACACTGGAGATAAAATCTACCCCAAGTCCTCTCAGACTAAATTTATATATATATAATATATAAAAATATATATATTTTATATATAAATAAAATAAATCCGTTTTTAGACTGCAGCCTAAAAACTCTTTTATAGATGCAGGTCTCTCTGTAAGATGGGCTTGGCCTAAACACATATAAGGTGCTAAACTTGAGTCTGTTTTTTCACCTGTTATTTTATAATGCTGTGATCAAAGATCCATTAGAGACTGGTGAAGTTAAATAAATTTAATTAGAATCTAGTTTGGATATATATTGGAGAGTGTAATTCTTCTCTCCTTTCTATGGACAACAGAAATGATACCAAATGTAGGTTTTTTTAAATCAAAATGAGATTATGGTATTTGACCTGGGGTCTGGGGCCCAAGTCTGGGCAGAGACATCATGGTCAGACAAAAGAGAACACTTTGGAATTGCTTTTTCACTTCAGAACACATACAGTGTTTTTTCACATACTCAGTTTTTTGCCAGTTAATGAAATAGTGGAACACATTGCAAGGAGATACTTTGGATGGTATAAATTACTATATTGGGATTAAAAAAGGAATAGATATCTTGCTGACTAATAGACTCAGCAGCAGTTTTCAACTATGATGGTGTGTACAGGGATGGGGAGAGAATTCTTCTGTCCTTTACTTGGTTCTTACTCTTTCTTCTTCATTTTTGTCACTGATTCCTTTTAGAGACAGGATTCTGGGCCATCAGTCCAGTAAATAACAGCTGGACTTGATCTGGGACAATTATTTTTATATAAATAAAGTTCTCACCTCACAGAATCTATAAGGCTGTTGCTGACAACAAAGCTGTGTTGTCCCAAAATGATTCTTTTCCACCCAGAATCCCAGTCCCCTTCCCAGCAGACTCCCATGGGGGTGTGCTGAGCCTCACTGCACCATTGATAACACAATTAGAGGAGTCTCTCACAGGTGTGTGGGGATTTCAGGGCTCAGCTCAATTAAGGATGATAATTTTCTATGTCCCCAGCTGAGTGTTGGAGACTTAATGAAGGCTTTGTCATGGTGTCCATGGCCAGACACCAGTTTGGCATTTAAACACCCTGCTCATGAGTGTGCTGTGGGACACATCAGGAGCATGGCAGTCACAGCTCTTAGCACAAGGGATCTGCCCTGATTTGTTCCTCTTCACTCAATGCATTCCAAATTAGTCATTGCTAATTGGACACATGTCTCTACCCATATCTTCACTATCATTGCTGATCACTGCATTGCCTTGCTCTAAAATGGGGAAATATTTACTAAATTTGAAGAAAAATGTATTTTATTCTTCCCACTATCCCAGAAAGGTGACTTGGAGCAAGGCAGAATTTCTTTTTAAACCCTGCCTGAACTGATATTTCAGGGTGGTAACTCTGGGCCTGTTTCCAAAAGAGACCTGTTCCTTTCTGCCTTCATTTGAGGTGCTTGAAAAATCACCCAGAGGTGGGAAAACCCCTTGACCCTTGATGCTGGTTCCTGCCTGGAGCTGGGTGCTTCAGTATCTGCTCAGGAAAAACAAAGCTCATTTGATCTCAGGTAGCTGTGAAACTTCTGAGCAGCCACATTATCAATGTCTTGTCCTTTATAAAATATTCTTAGGCTTTCAAGATGAGCTGTAAGCCTCCACTTTTGTCTCCTTTTTAAAGCTGCTAGTCAGATTTGTTTCAGTTCATTGAAACCCAGCACCTTTCCCTGTCTCAGGTCATTCTGGTCCTGTGTGTTTTCAGGCTCCTTGTACACACTGAAAGGTTTATTTTTTAAAGCATTGTGTCATTTCCAGTGTTGTGCTGCTGTGTCTGGTGCCCTTGGTTTACAAAACCAAACCAGGGATGGAGCTGCAGCCGTGCTGGGCTGGCCTCTGCCCAGCTGTGTGAGCACTTAAAAATATCCAAAATCAATATGAATGTGCCAATTCTCCACTGCACCAATCCCTGGGCTTCATTTCTCAGTCTCATGCCATCAGTGCCAATTTTTGGCAGTAACAATTGACTTAATCCTAAATTATTTCATGCACAACTGGAGCTTTGAGAACCCGTCTCAAAACTGTTGTTTAAAAGAAAGATACTTGCCAAGCCTCTCCAACAAATGGTGTTGTATATTAAACACCACAGCAGGGATGCTCCTTTTAAGGCATATGGATTATTATTATTTCAAACTTTGCAAAACGTTTTACTGACTGAATCTAATGAAAATAACTTCAAATTTAAATAAATGTGTTGGATCCAATGACATTAATCTCAAGTGAGCCTCAGCTAAATGGGAAATATTCATTGTTCAGTGAGTTATCTCTTGATGACAGTGTTATTTCCTCAGGGGCAAACAGAGTAGACACCAGGCTCATCCACTTGTGAATTCATATTGCTTGTTCCCTGGAAAAACCACCCTTGCTACAGATATAAAGTGCCAATGTTATGATTACAGCTGTGTTAAAATAAGTTTCAAGTGAGTCTGGATTTCTGTAAAGCTTTAGAATCATGCAGGAGCAGAAAATATTGCTGTAGTAAAGCTCTGCAGGATTTCTGCATGTCCATCATGCTTGTAGCTGGGCAGGGAACCCCAAAATTGGGAGCTGCCAGAAAAGCAGTGCCTGCAGCCATCACTGTGCTCTGGACATGTGGCTGCCCTGAGGAGCTGAGAGAAAAATGAGCCACACATTGCCAAGCTCTCCTGCACAGAGCCCCTTGTCCCAGTGGCAGGGTCTTTAGAGGGACATAAATCAGATTTTGTAATATTGCATCTCCTTCTGGTTGTAGGTAGGAAATAACTTGTTGTGTTTCTAGGGAAGAAAAAAGGAAAGCAATTAGAATACTCCAGTTTCACATTCAATCTATTTAATTAGGCTGCATGTGAAATTGCCAGAGCCCCACTCAGTGCTGCCTCAAGCATCTCACATCTGTGCCATTTCTGGGGATATACTCTGTAGGAAATCCTCTGGCAGTGAGCTGAGCTCTGCTACCAGAGCTTTCTGCTATTTCATGCCTAATTGATGACTCTTAAAATGGAGCTGTCCTTCAAGCTCACTCCTTGGGATTTGGAGAGGAGGAAACAAAATCATGTGGCTGCATCTTTTTGTAATTTCTCCCTGCATTACCTGCACAGCATGCTGGGCTCTGTCCCTGGAAATGCTCTGGGCAGATGTCTGTGGTGGCAGCAGGCTTTGCTGTGGCAGCCTTGATGCTTTTAGAGGACACCATTAAGACACCACTGATGTGAAACAATTCTGGAGCCAATACTGGGAGGACAGAACGTTTTTTAGACCTGGAAGAAGTGAATCCTCTCCTGGCTGTTATTTATTGCTCTGTTTTTCAGCACTGAGCAGTTTAAAAGGCAGATGTTCAGTGCAGACACACTCAGCAGGTGGAGGGGAACTAAAAGGATGATGCCCCATTTAGCAGTTGCTGTTCTGCACACCTAGAATGGTGTGAGAGCTGCCAGCTGTCACCTCCCTGTCAGCTGGGCAGTGGCCAGGTGTCACTGCATCCTGCCTTTCCTTTCCTGCAGGAGCTCCCAGGAGAGGCAGTGATTCATGGAGTTTACAGATCCTATGGCCAGGTTCAAGCCCATCATTAATGGTGGCTGCAGAACCAACTGATATTTTCTAATTTTCCAGCTCCAGGGTATTTTTTAAGCCCAGTTCAGCATTCACAGCTAAGTTCTGGATTTCTGCTAGCAGTGTTTGCTGCATTTCTTCTGCCTGCTCCACATTTCTCCTAACTGAGTCAGCCCTGGCTTCACCACATTTTATTGCTCTCATTTATTGCAAGTACTACCTATCAAATTAATTGCTGTGTTTTGACAGACCCAATTTACTTTCCCATTATGGCTGCTAACACTGTTGACAAAATGTGGTTGTCAGCTCCTCTGTGGGGGATCAGTTGGTATTTTAAAAGCTTACCCTGTTCCAAATCTTCCCAAAAAGAGACCCAAAAGGTCACTGCCCTTAGGGCCATATTGTCCATGTGGCTTAGGCACAAGGGGAAAAGGAGGTTTAAAAAATGGCTGGCCAAGGTCTCTGAGCAGAAACAGCTCCTCCCAAAGACAGAACTGCATGTTTTGTGGGAAATGATGCCCCACATGCAGGTGGTGTCCTCACAGGACTGTGGCACAGGATTTTCCTCTGGGAGCCCAATGCTCCTGGGGCTCTGCCCCATTGCACAAGGGACACAAAAGCCCAGAGGTGCCAGGGCAGCACAGCTGGACAGCAGCTGGACATGTGCTGGGAGCTACTTGGAGCTTGGGTTTGTACCAGTGCCTGTCCTCACCTGTCCTTAGGTAAATGTGGCTGATGTTCCATCCCTATTCCACTCTGCACTCCAGACTGGACAGGCACAGAAATACAAGCTCCTTCACCTGCTGCCATTGTCTTCATGATCATTTTCTTCCTTTGTCTCATTGTTTTGCTCTCAGGGACAGATTCCTCTTAAACACATCTGTATATTTGCATCCATCTTTAAGGTAATTCCATGTCTGTGTTTCCCTGGGTGCTGTAGAAACCTGTGTCCCCTCCTCACCCTGTGTGGTTTGTGTGGTAGTGACAGCATTTGGCTCCATCCTTCCTTCCTATAGGAGCAGTTTTATTGCAGTCATTCTGTGTGTCCCACTAATGTTTATCTGTGCTTTTTAATATTATTTCTATTTGTGATTCTTTGAGCTGCTTTTAGGGAGGGAGGGGTGAAAAAAACTAGTTGGGTTTTAGCAGGAAGTGGTGCCCAGCCCCATGTTTGCAGAGGGAACAGCTACAGAATTTGGGAAAGGCTGAGATTTGGAATTTGAGTTTAATATTTAGTGGTTGTGCAAAAGAAAAGGCTGGAGCCATCTCTGCTCCAGATGCTCCACCACCCCCTTGTGCTTCTGCCTCTGCTGCAGCATTGGGAGGCTCTGGGCAGACCAAAATTGGTTGCTCCAAGTGATCACTTCAGCCAGGACTTCATCAAAACATTGTCACTTGTCCAACCACTTGCACAGACCCTTCCAGGAAGTGTTGGTCCAGTTAATTCTGTTAAATAACAAAATAACATTAATGCAAACCATGATGAGCTGCTTACAGACAGCTCAGTGGAAGTCCTAGGATCCAGTGGTCAGGCAGGACACAGCCTCCAGCCAGGCTGAAAGATCTGGGCTGAGAGACTGGGAAACAACCACACATCTCTAAATACCTTTGGGAGCAGCTCCAGCACTCTGGAGACTCTGTCTGGCCTGGTTTTTGGCTCTGGGACACATGGATGGGCCAGAGCCAGGATGTCACCTGCCCTGAATGAGGAAGGACTTGCAGAGATTCTCCAAAAATAGCCAGGAGAAGGCAGGCAGAGGCAGATGGGGACTGACGTGGTGCCACTGCCTCCTGCTGCTGCATTTCCATAGGGAGGAAGGGACTTGAGCAGCCTGCATTGAATGGGGACTGCTGGAGGAATCCAGAGGTTATATTTGTGCTGTGTAGGTTGTCCCACACCCTCCCTGTCCCCTGTTCCTGTGTTTGCAGGGCAGTGTGGGGAGGCTCACTCCTTGTGGGACATGAAACTCGTGTGAATCCCCAGGGGCTGTGATCCCCCACAGCCATGCACTCTCCTGGGGAACTGCACAAACCAGGCTCTGCTCCGCTGTGGCTTACAAAATGTAGGAGAAATAGAGGCTTATTTCTCACCAGGTGTCATTTACTGGAGATTCCCACCCAGCCTCAGGCCTCACAGCAGGAGCCTGGCTCCTGTGCAGACATGGAGCTCTGGTACTGCATCTCTGCTGCTTTTTCGTTGGTGTTTGCCACCCTGAGGGTCCTCTCAGCCTGCCATGGAGGTGTTTGGAGGGCAGAGGCTGCTCAGAGTGCTGGGACAGCACTGAAGACAGCCCTGACAGGAGCAGGATGTGCCAGACAGGGAGCCTGGGCTGTGCTGAGCTGCCACAGCACAGAGCCTCTGCTGCTAAATGAGGTGATCAATCATTTGAAGAGGGGGATGACAGGCACTGAAGGCAGGGCTGTTCCTCAGCCTTTCCTGCAGGGAAATGGTCCATGAGTTCAAGGTCAGGTTTACTGCAGGTTTTTGCTGAAGTGGAGGGAGAAGGGAACATGATTTTGGATCATTTCTGGTTTCTTCAAAACTTGGGTTAGCCCTGTGTGTACTTTGTGTTGTTCCTAGGCAGGAAATACCCCCAGAGCCCCCAGACACTGTGTGCTCCAGGCACTGACACTCCACTGCCAAGCTGGCTGTGGAGGTTCTGCAGAATACCCAGAGCAGCTGTGGCTGCCCCTGGATCTCTGGCAGTGCCCAAGGCCAGGCTGGACAGGGCTTGGAGTAGCCTGAGACAGTGGAAGGTGTCCTGCCCATGGCAGAGGGTGGAACAAGGGGATCTTCAAGGTCTCCTTCCAACCCAAACCATTCCATGACTCTGTGGTACAGCCAGACTGCTGTGAGCAAGGCTGGACACACCTGGGAGACACAATGCTTGGAGATGGTCACCTCCTTTGTGTTGTGGGTATCTTTATGATGGAGAAATGGGCGTTTTTGTTGAAGCCACCTGCCTGTGATCGGTTTCTGCTGTGGGTGGCACCTGGAGGTGTCCCCTTTCCTCCATCCAGTGACAGTCTCATGCTGTCTGGGGTGGCTGGGCAGGGTGGAGGTGCTACTCCTCGAGGGTGCCCTGGAGTGCAGCACAGCTAAACCCTTCTGCATGAGAAAACATCAAAAGTTAGGAGCAGGAGGAAAAGGTTGAAATTATTGTGGTGTATATGCAGTGCAAGTTTTTGGGAGCAGAGGCCAAGCAGGTGTCCAGGCCGAGCTGCCCATCCCTGCAGGGATATTGTGCTGGGATATTGCTGAGGTGTTCATTGCTGGTTCACTGCTGCTCCCTGTTGATATAACCCCTCCCTGCCCTGCCGTGTGCCCACCATGTCTCTCTCTCCCCACACCCCCAGAACGCAGGGCAGCAGAGAAGCCGCCCGGGACCCGGAGCTGCCCGACGTGAGCGAGGACGAGCCCGCAGCCTGAGGGCGCGGCTGCTGCCGGGGCCGCCATCACCCTCAGCGCCCTCACCGCCCAGCAGAGCGGAGAGAGCCCGGCAGGAGCAGCCCGAGCCCGGCAGAGCCCAGCAGGAGCCGAGGGAGCCGGGCAAGCCCGGCGGGAGGAGCCGGGCAGCGGCGGCAGCCCCGGCCGAGGTGCCCGCGGCTCCTCCGTGCGTGCCTTGTGCTTCACCCGAGCGACCGGGCTGGGCTCCTCGCAAGGGGCCTTTCTCCCACAGAGACTTTCTCCTTGTGTTGTTGCATTTTCTACATCAAGCATCAGGGGAAAAAAACTGGTATTGTATGGGAGGGCAACTGTTTTATTTTATTTTGTGTACATCAGGAGTGCTGCTGCTGGTGTGGAGATGAAGGCAAAATGTCTTTGGGTATCAGTGAAATGAAGATGAGATGGGGCTGTTGGAGTGAACATCATCCCTCCCTGTGTCTTTCTTTCTGTTTCTTCCCTTTTCCTTTTTCCCTTATCCATTGATTGCTTCTAAACTTGGGGTTAGAAGCTTCATCTTAATAGTTCGACAACTGGTAAGAGATAACACTTAAAAAGGTAAATACAAAAAGGGAAGAAAGAGAAAGACAGACACAGGGAGGGATGATCCCCGAGTTTTGCACAGTGTCAGTCCTGCCCCAGCCGTGGCTTTAGTCAGGCAGAGCAAAGCAGAGGAGTCCCAGGAGATTCCCTGGGTGTGGGTGAGCCCTGGTGGCACCAAGCCCTGAGCATGGGGATATGCTGGCACACACAACAGCTTTGTGCTCCAGGGACAGCTGCCAGGGCTGCTCTGCCAAACAGCTGGCAATGCTCCCACTCCTGCACCCACTCCTGCACCCATGGACCATGGTCTCCAGCTGAAAAGAGTGGCAGGTTTGGGCTTTATTTTATTTCATTTCCATCTCTTCACTCAATCTCTCATGTACCTGATGCTTTTAAACTTTAATTTCGCAAAAATGACCCAAACTGGGAGAGGTTCCTAGGATGGAATGTTGGTGGAGGGTTTTAGAAGGATACAGAGCACAAGTTCACAACTTGATTTTTAATTTTTTTTTTAAAAGGCTTTAATTTTTAATTTTGTTTTAAGACTGATTTTTATGCATGTACTGATGCTGCTATTTTATCCATAGATTGCTTCTAAACTTGGGGTTAGAAGCTTCATCTCAATAGTTTGACAACTGGTAAGAGATTACACTTCAAAAGGTAAACACAAAAAGGCAAATACAGCCATTTTTGTGGCTGTTGACTGTACAGACTGTAGGAATTTCACTCTTCCATTCAGAGAGTAAAGACCAGTGACATCCATCTGTCAAAATAGATATCATCATTTTCCCTTGAGCCTTATGGGGCCTGAACATGCCCCTGGGAAGCCAGTGGGATTGGAATCTTATTTGATAGTACTTAAAGAAAGGGCATGATTAAATTTGGTTCCTACATAATCATCTTAGTGTCTGGTTTTAGGTTAATCCTGAGGACTTGGGACATTGTTCCCTCATTTTTTGTGCAGGGGAACACAAGTGTGAGGGTTGTTGGTAGTGACTGGTGTATCCTGGTGCTCCTGTTCTGTTTGCTGCAATCTCATTTGATGCTTCCCAACATTTTCTAGCTGGGCTTTGCTGCTGGTGCCTTCTGTCTGTCCCCAGCCTGTCATCTCCCCTCCCTCAGCACCCCAGTGGGATGCCCAGCACTCCCCAGCCTGGGCTCTTCCTTGGAAATATTGGCAAAATGGGAAAGAAAATTGCAACTTCACTAATGAATGGAGACCTTTAATGGTGAAAGCTGCTGTTGGATCCTATAAAAGTTGCTGCTGTGGGGCTGAGCTCTGCACTGCTGCTAAATCCTGCCTGTTTTTTGGTGTCTGCACCAGCTGTGAGCTCAGCATCTCCTGAGGAGCCTGAGCACCAGGAGGGTGCCCTGATCCTTCCCCCAGCCTGGGACAAGGGACTTGCTGCTTGTGGTGAAGATTTAGGTACCCAGAGGTAGGGAGTGAAAAGTCTGAGAGCTTTTTCATCTCATTTCATGCAGGATTTCAGGGCTGCAGGGGATTCTGCAAATGGGAAAGGCTTTCCAGGTGGAACTGCTGCCTGTGGAAGGGACAGTCTGTGGATACAAACTGATCTCAACTCCAGTTTGTGGGAAAAACTTTCCCCAAGACAAGGCCAGGGAGTGACCCTGGAGCAAAGACACATCTCAGGAATGTGCCCTGCCCCAGGGAGAAAAGAGACTTCTGGTAATCCCCATCCCTGTGGAACTTCTGAAGTCTCAGCAGTACCTGGGTTGTGCTCAAAGAGCTCCAAGGAGGCAAACACGATGTTAGTTGTTGTATTTTTAATCTGTGGCAAGAATAATTGGCTAACCCAGGGAACTGAGGTTATTTTAGTGATGCCCAAGGCTGTTCTCAGCCTTAATTAATGCAACCAAACAAATGATGAGTTACAAATGAGCTCCATATCATGTTCCCTTAGCAGTACCTAAATCATCACTTCATATTTGGAGAGGAATGGATGTTTTTTATGATTATCTCAAAATCTACTTTGAAATATTTGCCCTTTCAGCTAAAAGAAATCCTTCTGGAGCTGTTCCCACATGTCCAAGAACCACCCCCTCGAGCTTTGAGCTCGTGTCACACCTTGTTTCTTCAGCAAATCTGCCAACAGGCTTTCCTTTATACCCCTAAAAAACCACCCCTGTGGTGTCACAAACAGCAGCCTGAAAACCTGCATGAAATGAGATGAAAAATGTGCCCTGGCAGCAGGAGAAACGCTCAGATAGCAAAACCAGGCTCTACTCACTCACTGCAATGAAATCCCTGCTTGTTTATGTGCATGTCAGAGCAGCTCAGGGCAACTGGTTCTGCTCTGAAGAGAGGAAGAGGCTGAAGAGAGGGGATTTGTTTGAGAATAAACATCCCAGGCAAGGCAGCGCTTTCAGCTCTCAAGTAAAATCATTCTCTTCAGCTGGATGGGTAAATATTTGTCTGCTCCTCTCTGATGGAGGGGATGGGGTTCAGTGTGGCTGTGCAGAGCAGGTGTGGCACACTCATGCTCTGTGTTTTTCCTCTCTGCTGTTCCTGCAGCACTGGGATGCTCTGGCCTGGTTTAGCTGGGCTTGGAATCACCAGCAGGGCTCCTCCTTCCCCCATCACCATTGCATCTGGTCAAGTTTTCCACACACTTCCAGAATGAGGATAATTTTATTGAAAGAAATTTCTCATTTGGGGGAGCAGCACATATCTCTGATCTCCAGAGGTGCATTTCTTTGTCTCACTCAATTAATGGCTCTTGGCCTTTGGTTCTGGGGGTAGTGCTAAGTAAAAATCCTGGTCAGGTCCCTCCTGTCCTGCCCTGGGGAATGCACAGTCTGTGTCTTTAACCCTTTGGGCAGGAATGTGCTGCTGCCAGTGTCACACCTGCAGGCAGATGAGGTTGGCAGCATCAAGGCTGCTGATTTGTGTGGGGCTCCAACCAGAGGGATCCCAACAAGGAAGAGTGTAGCTGCTCCATGCAAAACAAACAGTGGCTCCATCAAACAATTCCCAGGGTGCAATTTCATTCCTTATTTATTGCCAGACTTGCAAGGAGGAGCTGCTGGGAGAAATTTCATGTTCCTTCAGCACAGCTCTGCCCTGCAGCCCTCACAGAGCTGCCACGGGGGGGTTTCTCCATGTGTGGTGTGTGGCTGGGAGAATGTTTGCTCTCCCCAGCTCAGTGCTTCCCCTCCCATCCCAAATTGCCCAAAACCACAAGAGCTTTGTCCCACCCTGAGAGGCCCAGGCTCCCCAGGGACAGGGATCCCAGTGGATTCCCAAGGCAGGAGGGCTGTGCTGGGGGTGCCACTGAGAGCCCGAGCACTGGGGGTGCAGCAGGGAGTGGAGGGTTGCTGTGGAAATGGAGCTGGGATGAGGTGCCAGAGCTCTCTGCTGGTGTGTAGGGCAGTTTGCTGAGCAGAGCAGTGCAGGGCTTTCCTTTCTGGCCCACATCCTTCTGCTGAGTCTCTCCCAGGCTGAATTAACCCCCATTGCCATGACCCTGTTGCTGTGAATGCAGCCTTCCATGGGATGAGGGAAGGAAAGCAGCTCCTCAGTGCCTGCCCTGCTCCTTCCCTTCCTGGAGAAAAGCCATGTTCGCTCAGAGCTGCTGCTGGCAGAGCCCAGACCCTCCGTCAGTACCCACAAAGCCATCAAAGTGCTCCCAAAAAACGGTGTAAATGCAAGAAAACATGAATTGCAACCCTTGAGGGTACAATGCAGATCCTCTGTGCTGTAATTTTGCTGCTCTTTCTGATTTCTAGGCCTGTTCTGTTGGTATTTCTGTCTCTTGTTGCACTTGAAGCTGAACCTCTGCCCCTGTATGTGCTCTGCTACGATTCCAGCATGATGTAAATGCACTCAGTACTGTGACAGCACGGGGCTGTTGCACTGTAAATATGTACCATGAAGAGAGAGGCTATTTTTTGCATGCTTTTGTACTGTAGAACCGATGAGAAAATGACAATAAATTCCACAGAGATGACGCTGGCTGTGAGTGCAGTTCCTGAGGCAGTGCCCCAGTCGCAGTCCCCAGCCCGAGCCCGGCTCTGCGCTCAAGTTCCCCTTCAGCCCTCAGGCCGGGCCCGGCTCTAAGCCCGCCCTAAGCCCCGAGCGCAGCCTAAAGCGGCCCAAAGCCTGGCCCCGCCCACTGGCTGTCCGTCAGAGAGCGCTCCGCCTCCCAACCAATCAGATCGCTCAGTCACGTCCTGGCCCCACCCATCAGAGCCCTCTGGCTGCCGGCCAATCACATCGCCCGCTGGCGTCGCGGCCCCGCCCCCTGCATCTCCGAATCGTCACAGAGGCCTCCTATTATTGCTCCGGCCCCCATTGTGTCGTCACAGAGCTCCTATTGGCTGTCGGTGAGCGGGGCGGGGTTTCAGCCGCCTATATAAAGTGCGGCGGGAATGCCGAGCTCGGTGAGAGCGCAGCGGCGGCGGCCGGGGCTGGCGGAGCTCTGCGCCCTCGGCCCCGCGACGCCGCAGTCTCGGGGCCGCCCCTGCCTCGCAGCGCCGCGACCCTGCGGGCCCGGGCTACGGGGGGGTGTGCGCCGCGCTTGGGAGGGAGGTGGGAGCGCCCTCTGTGGCCGCTCACGACTCCCTGCGCCGGCCCCGCCATCTCCCCCGCCCCAAACAGGAGAGGGACAAAGTGCTGGCACCCCCTGAGGGAAGAGGGACAGCGAGAAAATGCCGGCCCCTCAAAATCGAAGAAGGACGGAGAGCGGCTCCGGCCGATCCAAGCCAAGGAGGTCGCAGAACGGCCGGGGGCCGCGAGGACGGCGACAGCGGCGAGCCCCCGCAAACCGCAGGGGCACAGGCAGAATGGCCGCAGTGGCCCCCCAGAGCGGAGGGCGGTGGAACCACCGCACCCTAAATCGAGGCGGGGGGGAGACCCTGCGCCGGCCCTCCCTGAGTCGGAGGGACGTGGACACAATGCCAGGTCCCCCCGCATCTGAGAGGGACAGACGCAGAGGGTCCTCCCAAAAGCGCATGGGGACCGAGGCCACCCCCAGCCTTGCCAAAGTGAGGAGGATCGAGAAGCTGCCGATCATCCTGCAGGATGAGACGGGCGAGGACACGTCCTTCCCAACCATCCCCCAGGACGAGGGGAACGGAGACCCCTCGAACACCGCCCCTCCCTCCCCCGCCCCCGTGGACGAAGCACAATAAAAATGGCAGGAATCCAATTGAACTGCACCCTGAAGGCTTTGACTGATGTTTGTTTTCCCGACGAGGGGAAAGGAGCCGGGAGACCCCGAGCCCTCTCCCTATGCGAGAGGAGAATGACAGCTCCTGGCAACCCCAAAGGCCAGATGAGCATAGGGAAGCCCCCTGTCCCCCCCCAAAAGAGAGGAGGAGGGGGAACCTCCTGCCCCCGACCCGGCCAAAGTCAAGGACAAACACAGACCCACTCCAACCATCCCCAAAAAGGGAACTTATATGATTTCTTTATAGGAAATCCTTATTTCACAAATAAGGAAAACAGGGCTATATTTACATTTCAGTGACATCTTCACAAAGCTAAGTGTATTTAAATTTGAATTCTACCCTTTTATTCTCAAGCAGCACATTCATTTGTCTTCAAGTACACAGGTAGCAAAGGGATGACAGATAACACTAGCAGATCACCTTGATACTGTCACAGTGACTCCCAGCTCACTTCAGCAGATCCTGTCTGCTGTTTTTTGCTGCCCAGTGAAGAAGTTACATTTTCTTTGTCTAGTTGTCAAACATCATATCCTGCTTCTACCAGTCCTTCACATTGCTCTGGCATTTCATCCCTTAAATGAGAAAAAAAAAGTCAATTGACTTATCATTTCTTCAATATTCTCCAGTCTGGAGACAGTTGCATCATAAAGAAAGAATACATCTCAGTAAGCATCACCCAGCAGTTCCTACTTTAGCAAATTCCACATGGCATTCAATGGAAGTCTTGTCAAAAGAGTGGGGCTGTGCTTTGAGGAGTAGAATTGTCTACTTTAAAAAAATTGCTGGAAATTTTTTATTTACAATAGCAACTGTAAGTGATTTTTCTTCTTCCATTAGAGGGAGAAAATGAAACAGAAAAGATTTCCTTTGCAAAAATATCCATCCTCACTCACATTTCAGGACGCTCCCATCTATTTCAACACTGCCCACTCAGAACATGAACTTCCTCTGTAGCCATGACAATATTACAGGTGCAGAGTTCTTTAGCAATGGGATATGAGCCTGGCAGACTTGATCTCCACGGGCACTGTGCCTGCTAGGCCCATGAGGTCCATGAGGCCCATGGCAATGGCCTTTACACTCTTGGTCAACAAAACTGTTATTAACCATCGTCATTTGTTGGCTGCACAGCCCACACACCTCCCTCCTCACCAGAAGCACTCACTGTGCCTGTCAGGTTCTGTAAATACAAACAAAGATGGTCATTCCAAGCACAGTTTCTCTCATCCTGGAGAAAAGGAGGCTCAGAGGGAACCTTCTCTCTCCACACAATTCCCTGAAAGGAGCAGTGCCACCTCTTTGCTGGCCCAATTCCCACAGGAGTTCAAGGCCTTTTGGGAGCATTTCTACCCCTGGCCAAGCCCCAATGTCCCCTCATAATGACCAACAGGGTGAGGAGGAGCCGCCATTTTAGGGCAATCCGTGAGGGGGAAATGGCCGCCTCCAAAAACATGGGGATAGCCTGGGGAAACACCCACAGGTGCCAAGCTCTCAGAACCTTCCCACGTGAGGTGGGACCCTGGCAGCCCCCCAGTGACACAATCTCCTCTGGCCTCAGGACAAACCATGGGCTGACTGGACACCTCCAGCTCTCAGGGGCTCCATGCCTGGGCAGAGCGGGACGGGGCCCGCGGTCACTGGCAGCCCGGGGCTGTGGGGACACGGGGACCCCCTGCTCCTGGAGAAAACGTGCCATGGCCCTTGGAGAACTGGCAGTCACTGCCCACAGGACGTGTGAAAAGGGATAATGATCACTCCCAGCTCAGCCTCCAGACCAGGGCTGACACTCGGAGCTCTCACCATCCCCTCATGGTGGGGGCCTGCCTGGAAGGATCATGGCTCAGCTCAGGCCTTCAGGCAGAGACTTGGAGACACATTCAGGGTACAACACAGTTGGAGCCCTCATAAAAGGGAGGAAAAATGAAAGAGCAGGTGCACTTATGAAAAAAAAACATAAGTTTTTCCCCAACCCAGTGTTGGTAGGTCAGGGCAATAGACAGAAGGTGGCACAGGTTTGTAGCTGGCACCAGCCCAAAGGGCCAGGGCAGGCACCCCAGTGCTTTCCTGTGACCACACTGCTGACAGCAATTTCCATCTCCACCGGTTGTTTGTAAGGCAGAGGAATGTAGCAGTGGGGAACAAAGTGACATGGACTCCCTTATGCATCCCTAGGAGATGGCTTTATTGTAAAAATCTTCCCCTTTTTAAACTTTTGAATCGGGGTTCAGTGCTGGTCAAAGGCCACTGCACCCACTAGAATATACTTACTCATTTTCTGCTGTGAGATAGGATTAGGTAGAGGTCAAAGCAGACTCAAAACTTTTAAAGTATGTAAAGAGAGCTTTATTAACAGTAACTAAAAGAAGGAATAATAGGAATCAGAAGAAAACCTTTTAGAACACTTCTCCTCCCCCAACAATCCTTCTTTCCTACTCACAACATACAGAAACAATTCAGTCAGTCACTTCTAGAATAGTTTTTCTGCAGTTCACTTAGGGAGAGGAGTCCCTCCAGTAAATTTGTGGAGACTACTCCACAAGAAAACTAATTTCCACGAACAGCAGCTGCCTGGGAATCTGCAATCATGAAGTCCCACCGATTTCCACAGCTCTGTTTCTGGGCCATTTACACAGCTCAAGTTATGGGGTGCTATTTAAGGATGAGCTGTACAAAAACAAAGGTTCTCTTCATCTATCTCTGAGATCATCTTCATCTCTGGATACAGAAGTCTTCTTCTTCTCTCCCTGGGGGCACAGCTGGAGAACACTGAGCCAGCACAGATCTCATTGGCCCTTCACGACCTTGGCTACATGATTTAAGGAGATCCCACTGGGACATATCGGGATAAATCCCATCCAACACCACATCTCATGGGTATTATTCTGGTCCAGGTTGTCCCCAGCAATCCCAAATAAAAGATCACTGTCCCTCACAGCACTGTGCCTCCTCCACTGTTTGACACCCTCCAGCACCCAGAGAAGCCAGTGGTACTTGGCTCTGTGGCTCTGTGGGACAAGGGCACTGGGATCAGCTAAAAGCAGAGAGGATGCTCAGAGAGCTGAATTGCCACAGGATTCTGCCACCCTGAGTGGGTAAGCCTGTGCTGGGAGGATGCTTTGCATGGCTTTGGCCATCGGGGCCCTGCTGTCCCTGGGGGCTGCACAGCCATGGAGGGCTGAGCTGAGTGTCACACACCTACGGAGAGCCTGGCAAACTTGATCTCCACAGGCACTGTGCCTGCTGAGCCCATGAGGTCCATGAGGCCCATGGCAATGGCCTTTACACT
>JAHXMQ010012343.1:29479062-29496616 GCA_020466415.1 Ammodramus savannarum pratensis | reverse complement strand
GGATTAGGACAATATGAGACAACAGAAACAAAGAGTTATGGATGTCTGGGCACCTTTTTCTGGGCAGCATAAGCCCAAAAAAGGACCCACGTTAACAGAGGATTAACCCTTAAAAGCAACAGCCTCTTGAATATTCATACATCTCATACATGATGCAGAAATTCCACTCAAACAAAAGATTCAGTCTGGTCAGTGTCAACTTCTTCCTCTTAATCCCAAATGGTGTCTTCAGGGCTGAGCAAGGCAGAAAGAAGTTTGTGTCTTCTGATAATGGAGCAATAAATTCTCTTTCTCTGAAACATTGAGGTGTCCTGTGGCTGCAATCTCAGTGCAAGTACCTCATTCCTCTCTTAAAAAAACATCCCACATACATAGTTCCTATTTTAACTACAAAAGTTACCTTTCAACTACAAAACTACATTTACCATACTATTAAAACATTAATACAGCACTACTAATCAACACAACAAAATACATACAGTAAATATCTGCATAGAGCCGTATAATATGCACTTTTGTGTTGTGTTGTTATTTCAGGGTTTAACTCAGAACCTCGGGTCCCTCTCCTGATAATTCCCTGCCAGGTGTGTCAGTCACCTCTCCTTTCCCCTCCTAGCACTGTCTGTCAGTCCTGGCATTCCAGAAGGGCACTGAGTGATTGGCAGATTCACAGGATGCCCTCTACCCCTGGGGGGCGTTTGGCCATCCAGGTGTCCTTTGTCCCTTTCTCCCTCCCCTCCCGTCCCTGCTTGGTGGCTCCCTGCCCCTTCCCTGCCCCTCTCCCTGGGGTTAAAGGAGCAGCAACCACGGGCTCAGGGAGTTCTGTTGGAGCTGGTGCTGCATTCAGAGGCCTGAGGGCCAGAATAAAGCTCTGGATCCAAACCCTCCATCAGAACCGACTCCTTTCCTTCACCATCACCTTAAAGCTTCTCCAACGGAGGAGCAGACCCTGTTATGGGGGGAAGCTCCATCCTGCAGCCACCAGAGCTCCTGCAGGCCTGGACTTGTCTGCAAGCACACAGGGGCAGCATCCAGCCAGCCCAAAGTGTCTGTGGGGTGAAACACCACACACCCAGCCGGCCAAAAGTGTCTGTGGGGTGAAACACCACAATGCCACTGTTTGGTTCAGCAGTGAGGCCAGCCAAGCTCAGGCATGTCCCCTCCTGCTATATTGGTATTATTCCAACAGTTTTCAAAGTCTTTTGAGGAGAAGCTGAGCCAGCTGGTGCCAGGTCAGCTCTTGGCTGTCCGGAGCTTCCTGTGGAAGTATTCGGGCGCAGCCTCCAGCAGCCACTCGGCGTCCACGGGGCACAGGTCGCGCATGTAGCAGCGGCTGGTGCGCAGCAGCCCCGTGAACACCACGCAGGCGGGCTTGCACTGGAACAGCACCGAGGAGGGGTGGATGGCCACGGCCTGCTGGGAGCCCACGGTGCTGTAGGAGCCGTCCGGGAGCAGCTGGGCCGCGTTCATGAACAGGCTGTGGGCCAGGCAGCGCCGCACGGCCGCCGTGTCCCCGCGGCACGACTCCAGGGACAGCGACAGCTGCGGACACGAGAGGGAGCATCAACAACCTGAGCCCTCAGGGGATACTGAGACAGAGGAGAAACTCTCCAGAGTAGAAATCCATTTTGATTTAAGTGAAATGTACATCTTTGAGTCTCTGGTCAGAAAACATAGCTATTTAGCTCTGTGTGTGTGTGCTGGGAGCTGAACATCTCACTGTGTGGCTGAATAAAACATCTCTGTGGATATTATGCAAAGGTCCTTTTTGCTTCCTTACCCTGGACTATGCTAGTAACAATTCAGACTGCTACAGTCCACTTGTATTGAAGTGTATAAAAGAAGCATTTCCAGTGAAGTTGAGGTTCTAGCCCATTAGCTTTCTGACCCAGAGTCTGTGTCACTTACCCAGTCCTGACCCTTACAGTGACACTGGGTCACTTCAGAAATCCTGGGGGATTTTCCTGTGTCAGGATGCTGGGGGAGCACTGGGAATTCAGCTGAGTGGATGCTCAGCTAAGCCAGACTAAGAGCCAACAGAATAGATCATCATTCTCCTTCTGGAAGGGAGTTTAAGGCCACCCAGGATTCACAAATGATACCCCAGAGGGTGGCTCCCATGTCCCTGCAGACTGCCAGGGGTTCAGGGGCAGCTCCCACACTGTGCCCAGCAGGAACAGCACTGAGGGGAAGCTGCTGCCACACTGAATGCCTCACTCCATGGAGAAAACAGCCAGCACAGGCTGCCAGCTCTCTGTGGCACACACAGCACAGTCCCAGCTGCATTAGAGCAGGAAAAACCCTTAGCAAAACCTGTCCTTTCCCTGACAAGTCTTCTCAGAGGTTCCCATTTCTCCTTGACTCACTAAACTCTGCAGCTTTAAGATTTTGGGATGCAACTGCACAGTCAGGAATTTTAGCCAGCTATTTACAGGAGACTGAAAACAAGCCCCCATTTTCTCACTTGGGACTTGGTGCAAAGTAACATCAGTGTGGGGACAAACAGGAAAATACCAACAGGTGAAACAGAGAAATATAATATGGAGGCAAGTTACCTTTACACAGATGTCCCTGAGCTGAGCTCTGACTTCTCCCATCAGCTTCATGTTCCTGCCATTGATAAAGTTCTCTCTGCACCATCCCTGCAGCAGAGACACCAGCAGTTAGAAGGGGATATTTCTTCACCTCAGGATCATGACAGCCTTTGGATACCATGGAAAGCAGAATCCCCCCTACAATCTGCCTCAGAGAAAAAGTGCTGACCCCTTTTCCTGGTCATATTTCTACCCCCCTTTACTCCACTATGTCTAGATTCCCTCCCACACTGCTCAGAAACAGCAGCTCTCCCCACTCAGAGCTACAGAACAGCAGGGCCACCGAGAGTTACAGAACAGCACTTGTTATCCTGTGGTGGTGAGAACAAATCAGGTAAGAATGACAGGTGCTGCAAGGAATGGAGTGCATGAGTCCACACAGCCACAAATCAATATGAGAGGTTGATAGAGTAGGATAAATCCAAATCTGCTTTTAAACATGCTCAGTGTTTTTCCAATGAATCTTGTCCAGAGTATGTCCAGATATTTATCATCAAATCTCAGCACCCTCCCACTCCCTCCTGATTCCAGCTGGAACCAGGGAAGGAAGAGCCCTGGCTGTGATTACAGAGCTGACCCCACAAAGCTTTGCCAGAGCTGTCTGCAGGAACCTTTGTTACAGAACTTCCTCCAATTCCCCAGATGTAAAAGATCAGCCCTTTTCTCTCTGATTGGAGGATGCCTGTGGCACCAGCCATGGAGGATGCAGGGGTCACTGTGCTCTCAGCTCAGACCATCCCACCTGGTGCCCGTTGACGCTCTTGTAGGCCCTGTACACGTTGAGCAGGGTGAGATGATCCCCCTCACTGGAGATGAACTTCTTCCTGACAGCCTGCACCTCATCCCTCTGGGCAGGGGGGTTGTGGAGGACACTGTCCACTGACAAGAGGGACACAATGGTCAGGATCTCCTCTGCACAGTGGAACTGGGGGGACACGAGGATGGCCTGCACAGACACAACAAAACTCATCTTTAGTTGACCAAATCCACTTCAGCAGGGCAGATCTTTCTGCTCCCTGGCAGCCCAGGAACTCAACCAAACATTGTTTAGGACAATCTCAAACATCTGGGCCTAGGACTGGCTGTAAATCCTCTGATGGGCTCACCAAGCACCTGTAACAGCACCTGCCAGGCTCCTCTCTGAGACTGCCCAGTGCACAACCAGCACAAACACAGTGACTGAACCAACTACAGCAACAGACATTTCATGGACCTGCTAAACAATCCTGAAAATTGCAAGCAAATCTGCCTTGTTCACCTTCAGAGGTGCCAAAGAAATTATCTTTTAAAAAACTTCCTTAAATTTAACAACAAATGATAAGCAATCCAGCAAAAGGGCTGTAAGTTATGCACATTAATGTACAGCAAATATACCAGTACAGCTGCAAACACCCCAAATTTCACACCTTGTTTAAGGAGTTTGAAAGAGAAACATCAATGGTATAGAGATGAGTACATGAAATTAAAAATGTTAATTTTTCTGCAGTTTTTACCTTGGAGAACTTTGGATCCAGTGGAAAGGCTGCCATTTTCTTTCCCAGGGGGGTCAGGACAAGCTGACCTTCCTTTTGGGTCACAGCTCCCAGCAGGTCCAGCTGATCAATTGCTGCTTGAATGGCATCTGCCAAAACAGGGACACTGGGCTGTGAGGCCTCCTGTGAGGGATGTGAACATCAGCTGGTTCTACCACTGCCTCCCTCCCTGGCAATTTCTCTTTCCATTTAGAGAAATCAGGGTCCAAAATGTGGTTTATCCTCCTCTATCCAGCAGAACAAGCACCATTCCTCATTTACTCTTCCCTTGGCAGTCAGGGCACACCTTCATGTTGTGCTGTTATGACACCTTATGGCCCAAGATTTCCCTGCTTTTTGTCCCCAAGGCTGCCTTTGTAGCCACTTACCAGGAGATGGTTTGGACATGAAGTCAAAGGTGAGCACATTGGGAATTTTCAGGGCCAGGAGCTGAAGCACCACACTGGCCAGGTTACACCTGCATAGGCAGAAAAAACAACTGAGATAGTTCTCTTTTATTTTTCTCGTAGAAGCTGAGATAGAGTCTCAGGCCTGTGCTGCAGCCTAACAGAGACAAGTCTGATGCTGCTGGTGAAGCCTGATTTCCTAAATCAGGAAGAGGCAAGTCCAAAATCTGGAGGACAGTCAGAACTATTGCTTTATGTGTTTGGAGACTCAGTGCCAAACTGTCCACCCTGAGCAAACATTTCCCAGTTTTTCTGCTTAATCCCCACACTTCCATTTTTCTCAAGTCACCCCGCCAGCCCCTAGATCCAGTTTTGCTGCTCAGTTCTCCCCACAGCTGTAAAAGAGGTGTGGCAAGGAGTGTGATGGCTCTGTCCTCACCTCTGTATCTCAGGTGTTGTCATCTCCTCAAACTTCTCAAAGTCCTCCTCTGTGTAGAGCCGGTAGCAGATCCCGCTCTGCTGCCTGCCTGCTCTGCCCGTGCGCTGCCAAGCCTGGGCCTTGGACACCTGCTGCACTGCCAGCACCTCCAGGCCAGTGTCTGGGCATGGAAAAGCATCACCTCAGCCAGTGCCTGAGCAAGGCACAGCTTTGGAAAACACTGAGGATTAGCAGTAAGAATTCCCAGGGTTTGGCACTCAAATCCGCTCAGAGCTCACTTGGTTCAGCACAGTGAATTTCAGCACCATGCTTCACTTGGTTCAGCACTGTGAACTATCCCATGCTGGGTACATGAACAGAAGATTCACATTTGACAGATTTTTTTACCCCCTCATGGCTGATACTGAAAAAAAACCACAAAAACACCACCAAACCCCACACCCCAAACCTGGGACATGAATTTAAACAGCATGGAGGGTGTTTGAAATCCTCTTTCAGACTTATGGTCTCTAGTAACTTCTACAAACCCAAACCCAATCTTGCCCCTGCTCCTCCTCAGAATTCCTCACCAGGGCTGTATTTCTTGGCTTTGACCATGCCTGTGTCCACAACGAATTTTATGCCAGCAATGGTGATGGAGGTCTCTGCGATGTTGGTGGACAGGATCACTTTGCGACAGCCCTGGGAGAAAGGAAAATCAAACCCAGGCCAAGGCCATCTCAGGGCAGCTGCAACACAGAAATTGTGCTGCTTTTGGCCTGTGTGGGCCAAGCCCTGCCCCACATTGTGAGCACAAACTGTGCTTGTTGTGCCAGCTCTCAGAAACTAAGGTAATCTTCAGTTTCTAAAACATTCTTCTGCATTTGCAACAAAACACATCACCAGAACAGCTGTTCTCAATACATCTTCCAACAATTTTGGTTTCATTTCTGGCACAATATTTGTGTTCTTATTTATATGTTGAGTAGGTAGAAAAGAGCCTGAGGCAGCATGAATTCCTTTCTTATGGCCCTAAAAAACATTCTCAGGTTTTCAGCTTACTCAGTATTTCCCCCATTAGCTGTTATAGCTTTTTTGTGATATGGCCAAAAAATTCCTATGAAATGGAGGAAAGTTAAATTCCTGTGCCTTCTAAACCTTCCTTCTTTTTATGATCCCATGTTACTTACGGAATGCATCTGTTAAAACCATCACAGTTGCAGTGTTTTATATCTCTGGAACCACCCAGCCTAAAGCTGATAGAGACTATTGTCACTGTTATATTTTCTGGAAAAATCCCTTTGCCCAGGATTCTTCTCCTGGGAAGCTGAGAAGGCTCAGAGAAAAAGGAAAACAATATTATCTTCTTTGCTTGTCCTGTGTTTTGCTGCTTTGGATTGTGTTTAGACATTGTTTACCAACAGGTGATTGTTTCATTGGTTTCATGTGAATTGTTTTGACTTAATGATCAATCACGGTCAGGCTGTGTCAAGACTCTGGAAGGAGTCACAGATTTTCATTATTATCTTTGTAGCCTTTTGTAAGTGTCCTTTCTGTATTCTTCAGTATAGTTTAGTATAATATTCTTTAATATAATATAGTATCTTAAAATAATAAATTAACCCTCCAAGAACACAGAGCCAGATGCATCATTCCTCCCTTCATCTGGGAACCCCACAAACACAAGACACTATTGATTACTATCAGTCCAGACTGCTTTAGCCCCTTAAAGCCCACATGTTTCATTCAAAGACCCATTGAAGCCAAATCCCTCTTACTGCCTCACCTCAGGGGTGGGTTTGAAGGCACGGAGCTGTTGGGAGTGGGGCAGAGAAGCATAAAGGGGCAGCACTGTCATCCGTGGGCAGCCCTCAGGGAGGTGCTGGGCAACGTCTCGGCAGGTTTTGGTCATTGCTTCGATTTCCTCCTGCCCAGTCAGGAACACCAGGATGTCCTGGCATGCAGGGGCTTCCTGGAGCCAGAGGAGAAAGGAAGTTAGGAGGGTTTGGGTAGAAAAGGAGAACTGAGATTGGTAATGAGATGTGGCTCTGGCAGTTGCTGAAGCAGGCTAAGAAGAAAGAGAAGACACACATGTGGTGCAAAGATGCACCAGCCAGAATTCCCAATGGATTCACCAGAGGCAAAGAGTAAATCACATTTTGAGAGATCAGGTGTTAAAAGGATGGAGGAATTGCTGTGTCCTCAAATAACTGTCCATGCCAGGCAGAGAGGGCCAGCAAGCACTCAAGTACAGAGAACTCAGGTGAGGGAAACATTCAGGTTTTAGGCATGAGCTGACATGATAAAGCTTTGCTTGGCAGTCTCCCTTCAGCTCCAGCCTGGACATACAGGTCCCAAATCCCAACAGCAGCAGCAACTTCCAAGCACTAAATGCAGTTTAATGAAACAACACAACCCAGGTGTTTGGCAGTCAAACATCCCAGCACAAAACACCAACCCCTGGCCCCAGAGGGACACAAACATGCAGAGACCCTCATACCTGGTGGATCTGGAAGATGGACACCAGTGCTGCCTGCAGGTAGTCACTCTGCCTCTCCTTGGTGTAGAAGATGTCAATGGGATGCTGCCGGCCCTCCAGATAGATGACAGGAGCTCCATTGAAGTACTGGGAGAACAGGTCAACATCCATGGTGGCTGACATGACAATCACCTTCAGGGGGAGCACAGCACGGGTCAGCACTGCAGCTCCCATCCAGCTGGACACCAACGAGTCAGGACCAGCCAAAAGTCAGCTTCTGGATCCTGAGAACCATGCTCAGAACAGACTTTGGGACAGAAGAGAGTGATCTCCTTTCATAAAAGCCATCAGCTTTTTAACACACGCAGGAAATGCTGTGACAGAATGGGCTGGTGTGTGGAACGAGATCATGCAAAGCCCCCTGCCAGACCAGTGTGCTTTCACACAAATTCCTGACATGTCCACCCATCCCATGTGCAGTGCCCTACCTGGGAATGAGCATGTCCCATCAGGCAGAGCTCCTGCAGCTGGAGTGATCTCAGCAGCAGTGCCAAAACCTCCCCAGCACTCTGCCTGGGGCTTTGGTGGAAAAAAGGGATCATGGTGGTGACCAGATACCTTGTTCAGAGGTGTCATATCAGGCCCAGACACCATATGTCAGACACCCTGAACTATTGAGATTTAAAGTGACTTTTTAGGAACAGAAAAACAGTCAAAGCTGAAATCCCAAACCCTTTGGAAGGTCCCAGGAGATGCTCAGAGCACCTTGAGCCCAGCCCCACCCCGCCCTTCACCGCCATCCCGGATGAACACACCTTCAGTGGCCGCAGCCCCCGCTCCTTTCGCTTCTTCTGAGCGGCTTTGACCACCCCAAAGAGCACATCAGTGTGGATGGTCCTCTCGTGGGCCTCGTCCAGGATGGCCACGCTGTACTTGTGCAGCAGGGGGTCCCCGATGGCCTCGCGCAGCAGCATCCCGTCCGTCAGGAACCACAGCCGCGTCTGCGCGCACGAGCAGTCGTCGAAGCGCACCGTGTACCCAACCTGGGCGAGGAAACATGGGCAGCATGGGCACACTGACTGGCATTTCACACTGCCCTCGTGCCACAGGGAAAGGCTATAAACCCCCTGGTCACTGCACTGGACTGAGCCAAGCAGGAGTGCATGGAAAGTACAGCAGTTTATCTGCTGTGAGCAGTTCCTCTTCTAAACGCAGCAAGCCACCCAAATGATACTGCCAACATCTCTAGGTGGCTTCTTCCTAACTAGAAGTTCATCATAAATGCCCCCCAAGTTCAGTTTGGTTTGTCTTTCCTTTTCCCTTTCCTTTTCCCTTTCCTCCTCAAAATGATTCCAGGCTCTCCAAGGATTTTATACAGGAGAAGACTTTCTCCCCTGCCTTTCTCCCCCAGACCCGCACTAATTCAGCCCTCTGCTCTTCCTGACAGTGATTCCTGACACAGGGAGCAATGGAAGAGAGCACAATATTGGTTTTCCTTTATTCATGAATCAATATTTTTACAAATGGAACAAGCCAGATCAAGAAGTACAAAGCCACAGAGAGAGACCATGCCCACCCTGTCATGGGACAGGTAAAGAGCAATTTTTGTCCATTCATTTAATTATAGAATCACAGAATATCCTGAGCTGGAAGGGACCCTCAGGGATCATCCAGTCCAGCTCCTGGCCCTGCACAGACACCCAACAATCCCACCCTGGGCATCCCTGGAGCATTGCCCAAACTCTCCTGGAGCTCTGGCAGCCTCGGGGCTGTGCCCATTCCCTGGGGAGCCTGGGCAGTGCCAGCACCCCCAGGTGAAATACCTTTCTGTGATATCTAACCAAGATCTCCCCTGACACAGCTCCAGCTGCTCCCTCAGGTCCTGTCCCTGGCCACAGAGCAGAAATTGGAGCTGCCCCTCAGGAAGAAGTTGCAGACCAAATTCTCCACTTCTCCAGCTGAACAGACCAAGTGATCTCAGCCAATATTATTATGTGGCCCTTCCTGACCCCTCACCCTCTTCATGCTGCTCCTTTGAGCACTCCCGGACAGCTTTTACATCCTCATTCCATTGTGGCACTCAAAACTAATTATGAAATTAAGACTATTCCCCCTGTGGCTAGTTATTACCCTACCCACTGCAGCCTGACAGGGTGTCATCCTCAGAGCAGCACCAAACCAAAATTAATCTGTAAAATTAATCTGTAGATAACCTACCAGCTTCCCCAGCTCTGTCCTCTTCTCCTCAGCAACCCTGGCAGCCAGGGTGACAGCTGCCACCCTGCGGGGCTGGGTCACAGCGATGACACCGGGCTGGCCGATCCCCGCCTCGTACAGGAACTGAGGCAGCTGGGTGGTCTTGCCGGAGCCTGTTTCTCCTAGGGAATACCAAGGGAATAGAGTTATCCCCCACATTTTTATAGCATTGTCAAACTTGGTTTTTTTATAACTTTTAGCCCTGTTTGAGGATGGGGAAGCTGAATACAGAGAGGGAAAGTCCCACCACAAAGAGCGGCAGGTCCGAGATGGCACCCAACGCCCTCCTCGTGCTGCTGGGCCACTCCTCTGCAGAGCTCCAGCCACACTCTGGTTCACAAACCCACTCCAGCCTCTCTGGAGGTGAAGTGTCTGTGCTGTGACACTAACAGGAGTGACACACAAAGCATTTTTCATTTAATTACAATAAATGCTGAGTCTTTACTAGGTGGGAAGTTGTACATCTTCAGCTCCTGAAAGTCTAACAAAAAGCTTTGTCGGTTGCAGAACAGAAAAATATAATAAAATCAGTGAAAGCATAATAAAATCAGTGAAAATGTAAGCGAGGAGAGTCTTCAGAAAAGGAGAGTTTGGCCACCTGGCTTTGACAGAACTCCACGCAGACAGCGAAATGAGAGGGAAATCCTTTAACCTGCTCCACAGAAACCCCAGCTGCCAAAGCACAGAAGTCACTCCCTGCTCACCACACTTCAGATTTACACCCAGCCCGTTTCTGGGCAGCTTTCCCAGCTGGGCGCCCTGTTCCCGACACTCACCGATGAGCACGGCGGTGTCGAGGCGGCGCAGCCGGGCCAGCAGCGGCCCGCGGGCCCCGGAGATGGGCAGGGAGCGCCGCTGCACGTGTGCGGGCGGCGCGGCGCTCTGGGGCTGCGTGCCAGCGGGCGCTGCCTTGAACCGCTTGGCCGGAGGTTCCTGTCTGTCCTGAGCCATCTCGCCTCGCGGTCCCGGCCCGGTCTGTCCCGATCCGCCCGGTCGGGGCTGTCCCGGGGCTCCGGCCGCTCCCGCCGGGACCGCGCTGCACGGGCTCCCAGGCGCAGCGATGACGCCACCGCTCGACGCTGCGCAGAGCATCCTGGGAGTTGTAGTCCCATCCTCACGGCCACCATTTGCAGCGCTCCCGGCCCCGGGCGCCCCTCAGAAACATCGCGGACCCCAAAGGGCAGCAAAATGCAGCCAAGGAGGGCAGAGAGCCATCTGTGAGCAGCGGAGGGACATGTTCCAAATCAGGACTTGTCCCAGTGACAAGCTACGAAGGGGTTCTCAAAGACTGAACTAAAAAGAACACAAAAATAACGTTTTTATCTCATACCTGCCTCATACCCTATGCTGAAGCAACATTGTCCAAAACGCTTTCATTCTTTCTCTCTAGGAGCACTAGAAGTCTGTTCTAGAAACAATCAAAACTGCCCCAAAAACAAATCGAAAAACCTGTAAAATCCCCCAAATCTTCCATAAGTTTTATAACCTTTAACAGATAAAAATGCAGGCACAGATTACGTCACATATTTTATCAGAATCTAAGACACTGCTTGTGGACAAAGCATTTCCCCTGAGATCCCCACACATTTCTCTCCCGGACTATAAATTAAAAAAACTAAAACTTGTAGCCAGTTTTGAAAAGCAAAATATGAGACTAAATGAGATAATCACACATCATGGGTAAGCCCATCCTTTAAAATGCAAAATGAAGATGCAGCTTTAACTTTAATCTATTATGATATAATCAATAAAACTCCACCTGATACTTTCTATGGTGATTTAAGAACAACTGACCATGATGAGCTGAACTGAGCTCCAAATTCCTATGTGGCTACTCAGAGATATTTATAATCAATGCAGCTTTAAGCTAAATGCCACTCAGCCTCACTGGCCTGTGCTGGACACAACAAACTTCATTTACAGACCACAGATTTCACATCCTGAACAGACAATACCGTGTCCTGCACTTCTGAGACACCTGTGGGAAAAGCTGCAGGTATCTCTGTCTCTTCAAGGATTTGCTTTTTCCAGCCCCTGCTGCCTCAACACTAGAGGATGATACAGAGGATTAAACAAAAAGGATCCACAAGACATTTTATTCAACTCATCATCATTTTTTGAGTCCAAACAAGTTTCCTTCTCTAGTGCTGCAGGTCATCCAGTATCAGCAGAGGGCACAAGGGGATGGATTTTGCAGGCACACCTATTTAACCACCACTGTGGGCACCTGAACACACAGTCTTTGGGGGAAAAAAACACCAAAATGTAGCCTCATCCTGCAGAACGTCCCAAAAATCCAACTGGCAGAGTGAAAAGCTGCATGTTGTGTTCCCTGCAGTTCAAAGATGACTGGAGACAGCAGCACCTCAGATTAAACAACCTTTTCCCATTGAAATAGTGACTTAGCCTTTCAATCATCTTGCAGTTGTTTTATCCAAGAATAAAAAATGAATTAAATCCCAAAAAGTTGGGTTTGTCCTCTATAAAGTTTCCCATAGAGTTTCATGTATCAAATAACTTGAAAAAATGCTTTAGAAATCACTTTAAACAAGTACTTGTGTGGCCTTGTTAACTGAAGTTAACAGGAAACAGTTTCCAGTTTTACATTTTTGGCTCCACTGGATTTAGATGATGTCCAGCACAGTGAATTCCCTGATTGGGAAGGGTGCTGGGAGTGCCTCGGGTGAGACTGCATTTCATAAAGTGCTTGTGTTCCAAACCATAGGGCTGTCAGAGTCCTCTGTGTGCTGGGGAGGAGCCCCCACGGGGCTGGAGCCAGGCCAGGGTCAGTCCCAGGCCCTGGTTAACCCCCGAGGCGCTGCCCCTCTCCCCAGGCAAAGCCCCCCGGCCGCTCCTCGGGCAAGGGGTTGTAGTTGGGGTCATCCTCTGGGGTGTCAAATATTGCTTTCCTGCAAAACACAAAGAATGGTGATCCTTTCAAACACAGCTTGCACTGTAACATCAACACAGCTCACATGCTGCAGTGTCATCCCTCACAAACAGCTTGCCCAGGCAGTGGGGTTTATGCTCTCTACTTTGGAACCACCAGGAAGGAGATCCCAAATCAACCAGGAAGGAGATCCCAAATCAAGACTAATGAGGTTATGTATAAATTTTCCATGCCAGACATCTTGAGCATAGTCTTAGGACTCTGAAAAACAACATCAAGACAGCTCACATGCTGCACAGTGTCTTCCCTCAAGAACAGCTTGCCCAGGCAGTGGGATTTATGCTCTCCACTTTGGAACCACCATGAGGGAGATCCCAAATCAAGACTAATGAGGTTATTCTGCTATTTATGTATAAATATTCTATGCCAGACATCTTCAGCATAGTCTTAGGATTCTGTGAAAAACAACATCAAGACAGTTCACATGCTGCACAGAGTCCTCCCTCAAGAACAGCTTGCCCAGGCAGTGGGATTTATGCTGCCCAATTTGGAACCACTAGGAAGGAGATCCCAAATCAAGACTGATGAGACTCATCCTCTAACATTTACATATAAATCCTCTGATATTTATGTATAAATATTCTATGCTAGGAATCTTCAAGATAGTCTTATGATTTTGTGAAAAACAACATCAAGATAGGTCACATGCTGTCAGCTCACAGCATTTGATTTGCCCAAATTCTCCACTTCTCCAGCTGAACAGACCAAGTGCTCTCAGCCATTCCTATCATGTGGCCCCTCCTGAACCCTCACCATCTTTGTGTCACTCCTCTGAGCACTCTCTGACAGCTTTTATATCCTTGTTACATTGTGGCACCCAAAACCAATTATGAAATTAAGACCATCACCCCTGTGGTAGTCTCCTCCCTCAAGAACAGCTTGCCCAGGCAGTAGGATTTATGCTGCCCAGTTTGGAACCACCAGGAAGGAGATCCCAAATCAAGACTGATGAGGTTATTCTGCTATTTATGTATAAATATTCTATGCCAAACATCTTGAGGATAGTCTTATGATTCTGTGGAAAACAACCATCAGAAGTGTTCTGGGAGAGCACCATAATGGATTAGAGCATCCACACAAGAGGGAACTGAGTGGGAGTGTTAAACACTATAAACACTGAAGGATTTCGTTCCCAAAATTGTGATGTGAGGATGACTTAAAGAAGAAAAAAAACTATTACATATCTTATTTGTAATACCTCAGCCACTGCTCACACTCAAAGGACACAGCTTTGGTGCTGTCAGGAAAGTGTTATCAGAGAAACCAAAGGTAAAATCCTTTAGCTCTTCTCCAGTTAAGTTGGCTCCCACTTAAACAAATTCCAGCTCCTTGTTTGGCAACACAAGTTCAATAAAAAGCAAGGAGAGACAGTCCCCAATTCTGTCTCTGCCCAAATGATGTGACTAATTGCAAACAGTTTTCCAAACAAGCACTTTTGCCATGTCTCCTCCAAAGCAGACACCAATACTCACAGGACAGACGGCGTTCTCAGGAGCCTCCCACCACCAGGCTGATTGGGAAAGACATCCTCTAAGAAAAAATATATATGCCCAACAGCAATGCCTGGTATAGAAACAAAAGCCAAAAGGTAATTTTTCAGTAGTTCTCCTTTACAATTCTCAAATCTTTTACACTAGAGTTTTCAGAAAAACAACATACATTTGTTCTTTCACAGAAAATTTGATGATACAGAAAAACAAAACCTAAGGAAGAAAGCTAACAGCATGTAAAAAGCTGAACTTATACTACAAGACATTAATATTGGGGAAAGATCTTGTCATTATTAAAAATACTGATGTTTTGGCTCCATTAGAGTTGATAAAATAGTAATATAAGCTATTTTATTTCTGTAGAATGATGCTATAGTCAGATGATGCATCAGGGCTGATTCCAAGCAATAAAAAGCCAAAACATCAAAAGTTCTTCCTATCCTTAGCACAGCACAAAACATGCTACAATGGCTAGAAACCATAAAAGTCTAAAAATATAAATATTAACTATATCAGAAGAACTAACACCAAGCATTAATTAGCCCTTGGATTTGATGATACAGAAATACAAAACCTAAGGAAGAAAGCTAACAGCAGGTAAAAAGCCTAGCTTATAGTATAGGACATTAATACTGGGAAAACATCTTGTCATTATTAAAATACTGATGTTTTGGCTCCATTAGAGTTGATAAAATAGTAATATAAACTATTTTATTTCAGTAGACCAATGCTATAGTCAGATGATGCATCAGGGCTGATTCCAAGTATAAAAAGCCAGAATTAAAAAGATCAGAAAATAAAAAACATCAGAAGTTCTTTCCATCCTTATCACAGCACAAAACACACTACAATGGCTAGAAATCAGAAAAGCTTAAAAATATAAATATAAAATAATAAATATATCAGAAGAACTGACACCAAGCACAAAAATGGGACAAATCCCCATTTTCTGTTTCACGTAAAACACGAGGAGGAACAGATCCTCGTGAGATTGCTGCCATTGCTCACCCAGGAGATCCACAATGATGGAGTTCCCCAAGAGCAGAGAAAAGCCCATCAGTACCCAGGGTAGGAAAGGGGCCTGGAAGATGAGGAGCCCAAAGAAGTTCATGCGGACGTAGGGGTTCCTGCGGCTCCACACGTACACCAGCATGATGGTGAACGCCTGTCCCAGGAACACCAGGTTCACAAACAGCCCAAAAAGCTGCCATGGCTGGTTAAGGAAACTCTTGTGAGGTCAGGAATTTCACAGCTTAATTTGTAATCTTGTGTTTTCCACACAGCTGGTAAATCCACTTTCTCAGGTGTAAGGATGTCAAATTACTGTCCATCAAATCCAACAGGTGCAGCAGGATTTGGGTACCTGCAGCATGAATAATCTCATTAAAGCAGAATTTAATTCTTCACAGACAACCTGAGCATGATCTCACATCTGAACAGCCCCCTGATAACCTCATATCCAGCAGAAAAGATCCTGAAAAACCAGCAACAATCCCAAAATATTCAAAACCACCCAAACAACTATCAGTACTCCTTGTGCAACAAACTGTATTAAGATAACAGTAACAACACGGTTTCAGCTCTTCTTCACACTTCTGTATGTTCACTTGGAATGAAAACAGAAAGGATACAGTCATTAAAAGTCCTCCAAAAAGGAACATAAATACAAAATCTGCCGTGCGACCCCGGAAAGAGCCTTCCTCGAGCATGCGGCAGTAGCGGTATCTGAGGCCAAGGTCAGGAAAACTCCAGTGCAAGTTCAGAGAGACACATCCAAGCAGGAAATTATCCACTTCTACATCAGCTTAAAAGGGTTTTGTCAATTTACTGCATCACTTGGCTCTTTCTGGATACCTCAGCACAGAGGGTGAGCCAGGAGACAAAGAAGTTACCTGGAATTTTCTCCTTCAGCACCAACCTGAAGGATCAGGCTTGTACAGATTCTTAACACCAAAAAAATAACTGGCAAAATTCTTGACAATTTAAAAAGGAGACCCCCTTGAAGCCGGCATTGCTGAATTCCCAGGAACTCAACCTCTCCTGTGTGCAGGCACAGCAACATTCCTGCACTCTGCTTGCCAAGGGAACCAACACAACTTGGTGAAGGATACAAAAAGATCATGTTAAATAAAAAATTAAAGCCAACTGGTCCAAAGAACAAGTAGTTTGTGATTAACCTCCATATCTGGAAATAAGACAAATACAAGGACTTTAAACATGGCAGCTTATTTTTATTGTCTAAGTAGATAAAATAGTAACAATGAAACTGAAATCTCCTTTACAGAAAATGAAACACAGACCTATTTTAAGGTATAGTGGCCTGCACTCTGGCTACAGTAACTTTTAAAAAGTGTATTTTTAATACAAAAAGTACACTGTTTTGAGAAGACAAACACTTAAAAAACTCTACAGCACATTTTAAAACCTCCAGTGCTTCAGAAAACACTTACTTGAAAGTGCTTAAATATTAACTCAGGGTTGAAATACAGCTGGAAGGGCGTGATAAGTTCTAATTGCTGAAAAAGAAGAAAACATTTTGAAAGGATCAATACAACAACAACAACAAAAAAAAAAAGTAAGAAGAAAAAATTCACACACAGAACAGCAACCTATTCCTGCGAGCCAAAAAGAGTCTAGCAAGTCACATCAGCATTTTCTGGAGCCTCAACACAACAACCCTTTAGTATTGTTGTTATTAATTCGTGCTTTTCACCTCTCCCGGGCCCGGTTCCGGGAATCCCCGAATCGCTCAGGGGGTCTGGGGGGTCCAGACCCGGCTCGGAGCGCGGGCGGCGCCTGAGGGCGCCCCTTCCACGGCTACCCCGCCCCGCTCCCAGCTCCCTTCATGGCCTCCCTCCCTCGCGCGGCCGCCACTGACCACGGCGGCGGTGGTGAGGACGCAGGCGGTGGTGTAGGCCCGGGTCACGGGCGGCACCTGCAGGTACTCCTGCCGGAACGTCTGGTACGCCATCTTGGCGGCCCCGGCCCACCCCGGCCGCCCGCCTCCGCGCCCGCCCGACGCTCCGCGCTCCCATTGGCTGAACCACAGTGCCCTCCCTCCTCTCTGCGCTCTCATTGGCCGACTGCCCAGCCGGCGGCCGTCGCTCCGCACTTCTATTGGTCGTCTTGCAATGCCCGCCCACACCCTTCGCTATCATTGGCCGAGAGGCCGCGCTTGGCTCGCCCGCCGAGGGACGGAGGGCTCGGTGATTGGGCGGGAGCGTGTCCTGGCGGGCGCTGATTGGCTGCGGGCGCGGTGCTCTGAGGCGGTGTTTGAGCGAGGCGGGAAAGCAGCAGCGGCACCGGCGGGGCTCGGAACCGTCCTTGGGCAGAGCGGCCTCGGGTCCGCGAACAGCAGCGGCAGCAGCGGCCATAGCAGTCCCGGCTCCGCGAACCCCAGCGGCAGCAGCGGCCCCGTGCTCAGCCCGCGAACACCAGCGGCAGGAGAG
>JAHXMQ010012343.1:29464415-29478962 GCA_020466415.1 Ammodramus savannarum pratensis | reverse complement strand
CCCCCTTCCCTGACCTCCTTTTTCGCAACACCGTTTTTCCCAATCCCCCTTTCCCTAACACCTTTTTTTTGTTCAAACTCCCATTTTCCCAAACCCCCTTCTCCTACCCGCCCTTCGCTTAACCCCACTCCCCTTTTCCTTAACCTTCCCTTTTCTTACTCCCCTCTTTACTTACCCCCGTTTTCCAACACCCCTTTCCTTGAACTCACCCCCCATCCTTTCCTTCGTCCCTTCCTCTCCCTAACCCCCTTTTCTTTCCCCCAGGAGACAAAGCCTTTGCGCAGTTCCTGACGGACGAGATCCAGGAGGAGAAGAAGATCCAGAAGCACAAATCCCTGCCCAAGGTCTCCGGGGGTTGGGAGCTCGAGGTGCACGGCACGGAGGCCAAGCTGGTGCGGAAGATCGCGGGGGAAAAGTGAGTGGGGCATGGGAAGGGTCCCCAGCCCCCGAGGGTGGGTGGGTCACAGTGACCGGGCTCCTCCGTGTGCTCGCAGCTCAAACTGCGCCTTTGTGTGACCACTTTGGGCCCTAAGGCACTTTTATCGCACCATTTTGTTACTGTGTTTTGTGTTACAAAGTTTCACGTGGTCCCACTGTTTGAAAAATAACAGTTCGGTAAAACTTTAAAAGGTGGGAGCACTTGGAGGGAGCAGCTTCTCCCAGGTGTGTCTTTTAACTGCAGGGCCTGGTTTTGTTCACACACTCTCTGAATCCTGAACCAGGGCTTAAAAGGCTCGTTCTGATGGGCATTTTTGGGGTGTGTTCAAAAGAATTGTTTCTGTTTCTTGTGCAGGATAACGGTTACATTCAACATCAATAACAGCATCCCACCCTCGGCTGAAGACGACACGCAGGAGCAGCAGAAACCTGATGAGCAGGAGGTGACTTAGCCTTGATGTGCATTAAATGCTGGGGACACAGATGAAAAATGGAATCTTCCCTTGGGGAAGTTGGGGCTTTATCCTCAAGTGTTGAGGCTTTTTCTCCCCTTTATGTGATATCTGGGAGCTTTAAATCACAAAATGCAGATTGTCCAGGGCTGCCTGTCCCCTGGCTGTGACCTTCCTCTCCCCTGCAGAAAGGCAGAGATAAGGAGAAATTAGGGAAATTCTGAGACTTTCTAGCACCTTCCCAAAGGGTCTGCAGGAGAATGGGAGAGGGAAGCTTTGTACAGAGGAATGGAGTGACAGGTTAAAGGGAAGATGCTTTTAACTGATAGGGAGTGGGGCTGAATTGGGTATTGTGAGGGATTGCTTCCTGTGAGGGTGGGGAGGCCCTGGAAGTGTCCAGGGTTAGGCTGGATGGGGTTTGGATCATCCTGGGATGGTGGAAGGTGTCAGGGAATACCCAGTGCTGGCTGGGCTGTGCTGTGGTTGCTTTGGCTCCTGTTCAGATTCCAGTGCTGATGCAACTGTTCTCTTATTTAGCCTGAACTTACATCAACTCCAAACTTTGTAGTGGAAGTAATAAAAGATGATACAAAACAGACCCTTGTGCTAGACTGCCATTTCCCTGAAGATGAGGTGAGTATCACTGTGCCCCTCTTGGATTTAACTGCCCTTTGCAATCTCTTGCTTTTCTGAATCAGCACAATATCCAGTCTCCTCTAATTTCTTTATTTTTCTTAGTCACAAAAAAAAAAAGGCTTTATGTTAGCAAGAATAGCGGGGAGGAAACGTTTATGGCATTCCTCACATCCTGCCCTGGTGTTTCTGATCAGCTGCTTACTGGGCTCTTCATTGAATTCCAGTAGAGAAGTGGGGATTAAAAAAGGAGGGGAGAAAATAAAATTGAGAGCTTTTACTCACACTGGTATTTGTGGTTTATTTTGTAAATGTTAGGAGATGTTTAACAGTCAGTCTTGACTGACAAAGATGAGACAGACATGGGAAGGCACTTAAAACCACACAGAAGTTGTTTTTATATATTTGTAAAATTCAGGCTGCTGATTTATATGGCAGCACAAACTTAGAGGATTTCCTGAGTTCTCTGCATGTCTGTGCTTGTCCTCAGAGGGGAGAGGCACAGCTTGTCTGGCCTGGGGGCTTTTCCTGAGGTATTCCCAGCCTGGGGATGAGCTGGCTGAGTGTGCCCACTAATTGCAGCTAATTGCATGCTTTGCATTTGTTTTCCTGCCTCAGATTGGGCACGAAGGAGAGGAGGAAAGTGACATTTTCACAATTCGGGAGGTCAGCTTCCAGCCCACTGGAGAGGCTGACTGGAAGGACACCAACTACACCCTCAACACAGATTCCCTGGACTGGGTAGGTGCTGCTGAAGGCCACAGAGAGCTCTCAGCTCACCTCACTTGCTGTCCCTCTGCTCCTGGGCTGGGAATTAAACCTGACAGGGTGTCTGAGACAGGGCCTGGCCCTGCTCTGCCCCTGAGCTGGTGCTTCTGCTGCAGTCTGAGGGTGTCTCATAATCCCAGGGTTGTGCACTGCTGGTGGCATTACCAGGAATCAGAACAGACAGGGGGAACTTCTTCCTTTCCAGATTTTATAGGTGGATTTCCCAGCAGGGAGTCACATTCTGGAAATGCTTTGACACTTGTTAAACATATTTTGATCTGTGTGTTTAACAATGTGGCTTATCAGACACCATGTGTAGGTAAAAGCATCTGTGTGTGGTATCTGAAAAAATACATTGTGTCCTGCTTTTCCAGGTGTGTTGTTAGACTTGTAACACTAAAAAGATGCACTAGAATCTGGGTGCTCTTATGTTCTCAATGCCAGGATTTAAAAAGCTACAATTTTTAGTGTGAGGCTGTCATGTTTAAAACTGAAAGTAGAAGTGCTAGAGTGTATCCCCTTGAGAAGCATTCATGTTAAAATTGCTCAGTGTACTGTAGACCATCCCACACTGATTATTCTTTTTTTCCCCTAAGACATTAAATTAATTTAAAAAGTGTATGAAAAGGAAAAAGCCAAGTTCATGACTGTAACATTTAAGCCTTTCAAACAAACCTGTACATCAGATCCCTTTTCAAAGTGTTGGTTCAGCCCTGGGTAGAGGGACAGGCAGAGCTTGGCCTGTGTTATCCTTGACACACTTCCCCTGATAACTCCACAATCTGGGGATCATCTCCAGGGTGCAGCTCATTTGTAGTGTTGGGTTTGGGTTTTATTAAGTGTCCCATGGCCCTTTCTGTCCAAATATTCCATCCAAAGTCAGGCCTGCCCTCCTGGGGTGGTGTCTTTAGAGGCTGCCTGGAAGAGAGGCTAGATAGTGTTAAAAGAATGAAATAGGATTTATTAAAATGCCTTAAAGGATACACCTTGAGGAATACAAGAGCCCAGCCAGGGCTACACCCAAGATGGTTGACGAGTCATGAGCTTTCACACTTCTATAAGTTTTATAAACTTTCCATTTCCATATTGGGGTTAAGTGTCCAATTCCACTCTAGGTTTTGCAGTCCCATCCTCCCAGATTGCTCTCCTCAATTTGCTGTTTGCACTTTTTGGGCCTGAAGCTGCAGTGGTGTCCTTGGTTCTGGGGCTGGAAAATGATTGTTTATTCTGACTGAACTGTGAGGAGAACTTGCTGACCATTTATATGAAATTCAGAGTTAAACACTAATGCAGAACAGAATCTGGGAAATATAAATGCTAAGAATTAAGGCATCAGTGGGAGCTGGGCCTGATTTTCCTGGGAGGAAGTGCCAGTTGCCAGGGGCCATTTTAATGCACCCCCTGCCCAGGTGTGTTCACTAAGGAAGGTTTCTGTTCTTGCTCCAGGCTCTCTATGATCACCTGATGGATTTCCTGGCTGACAGAGGAGTGGACAACACCTTTGCTGATGAGTTAATAGAGCTCAGCACTGCCCTGGAGCACCAGGAGTACATCAAATTCCTTGAAGACCTTAAAAGCTTTGTCAAATGTCATTAGGTCAGGCTAGGAAACTCAGCCTCAAGAGTGGCTATTCCACAGTGCTGCTTCATCCAGCAATACCCAAATAAATCTTCACAGTGGATACAGAGAGTAAGTAAGGAAGGTGGAGAAGGAGGATTCTCACTTGGATTTGGGGAGTTGTAGTGATGGTGCAGCCCCAATCAAGTTCTCCAGTGCTACAGGCTGGAGTTGCCTCGCCCTCCATGGGGCTTTTTGTACAATTAAGAGTGAATGTGAAGAATAAAAACTGTTCAGCATATCACTGAAAAGGGTGGTTTCTCTTCTTCTTGCTGTACCAGAGCTGCCATGAGGGTGATGGCAGAGTTTCTCTGTGCCAGAGCTGCTCACAGAGTAGTTGTGGCAGTGGTAGTTGAGCACTTCTACTTAAACCAGTGCCTCCAATTGCTGTTTGAAGGTTTTAAGTTTATTTTAGTTAGTTAATTTATTTAAGGTTCATTTAAACTCAAAGCTGAAGTCCAACATGAGCTATGAGATCACTGATGTAGTATTAAAGACAACCCCAAAGCCAAAATAAACTAAATATATTTATTTCAAAACATGTTCTGTGTGGTTAAAAGTGCAGGTCAAGGCAATACTGAGCCTTTTGGGGTGTCTTTTTGACACAGCAGTTAGAAATATGTACAAAAGAGTCCTAGCAGCTCTAAGTGAAGTTTAGTATTGAAGTCTTCCAGAAATAAAGCAGCAGCTCAATCACCTTAGAGGAGAATCATCCAGGAATCACAGACCTTCACAAAAAAGTTGAACAGAGAACTGTGTTAATGTATAAAGTTCAAAACTATATGAACAGGAAAAGCTATTGATTGGGGGGAAAAAGATCACAAAATAGTTGTTGAGTACTGGCAGAAGCTGCCTTGGGAAGTGGAGGAGTCACCATTCCTGGATTTAAAAGACATCTAGATGTGGCACTTGGGGACGTGGGTCAGTTGTGGCCTTGTCAGTGCTGGGGGAATGGCTGGATTTGATCTTGGGGGTCTTTTCCAACTTAAACAATTCCATGGCTGTATTTGAAATGCTCTGCCCCTACCACTGTCCTCACTCTGGTTTTACATAGCAAAGCAAGCACCAGCTCTAGCTGGAGCCAAAGGGCTGCTGGGTGTTCTCTGAGACACCTGGAGGAAGTTTTTTCAGGAGGTTTAAACAAGTAATTTTTAAAACTTTTCTTCATGAACCACTTATCTGATCAGATACTGCACACAAGACTTAGAAGTTGTTGGCTAAAGATAGGGCACTAAATTTGACAGGTCCTTGAAAGATTCCCTAATCCAGCAGTTAAAGGTGTGTACTTTGGAACTTCTCTTTTAAGGTTACTGGTGGTCGAAGGTAAAGCCATTTCCAAGGAATTTTGTGAAAAAAGCCACACAAACCCAGGGATCAACAGACTTGTGGTTTCTGGCTATGTAACTGAGCCATGGATCCAAGCAGGGATCCTTTCCAGGACCCTGACATTTGCACTCACAGGGCAGCTCATCAGCAGACTGGCTTCCTCCTCCATGCCACTGGTGACTGTGAACTCGGGGCTGTGCAGGCACCTCTGACTGTGCTCTGTCAAGGTGCTTTCCAGCAGGGACCGAAGCTTTCCCTCTGTCATATCCTGAGAATAATTCAGGAAAAGTCAGCTGGAGTTCCTGTGTAGCTTAAAGCTGCCTCTGCAGCAGCAGGGATGCCACACAGGTGTCACAGTGCAGCTTACCTGTGTGCTGATGTACAATCCACACTGGCAACAAACCAAGTGAGCCTTCACAGTCAGGTTATTCCTGGGAAGAGCAAACAATCAGCATCATGACACCCAGAACAAGAGATTTAAGCAAGAAAAACCTCAATACCAACCCAACATCGCCACATTAGAGTTAGATAATTGCTCAGGCATTTTTATTTTGTTGAAATGAGCAGCAGCCTCTCTCTGCACATTTCTAAGCCCAGACTGCTGCAGGAGAGTGAGGAATCTGATTCCAATGCCAAAGGCTTTCTTACTTCCTACATACAGGGCAGATGACCCTGTCAGAGGCGTCCAGGCCGTCCAGCATGGCATTGAGGCATTCCTCATCGAAGCGCAGGCTCCGCTCGTACTCCTCAATCACCAACTGCTCTGCAACAACACAGCACAGCACAGCACCCTCAGGGCCTGCTGGGCAGCACAGCACCCTCAGGGCCTGCTGGGCTGGATATGAGTTTCTAAGAACTTTTACTCAGATTTCTACGCTTGGTGAAATCATTCCTGCTAATCTGGTTTTTTTCTGTGGCTCAGCTCGTCTCATTTGGGTCTTTCTACTTTCTGATCAGCACTTTAGAAACATCCTGAATTGATTTATAAAGGTTCCTAGAGCTAACAGATCTCAGTCCTGTTTCTCTGGCCTCCCTCACAGAAGTTAAAAATGCCACTTTAACTCTTAAAACTGTGAGAGGAGGTCTCAAAGCCTCAACAAGATTTCTAAGGAGGCTCTTGCCCTGTGGTTTGCAAGAACCAAGGAGTGCAGCCTCAGCTCTTCTGCATTACCAGGAAGTCACACATCAAACAGGAGTCAGAAGATGTGTAAAGATCTTACCTTGCAAGATCAGTTCTTGTTGGATCTCTTCCAGCACTGCCAGCTCATCAGGGTCCTCCAGCACCTGAAAGGTGAATCAGTCAGTGATCCTCCCATTCCACTTATAAAATACAAATCCACTCTTATTCTCCTGTCTAGTAAATCCCTCTATTTGCACACCCATGCACTGTGGGAAGCAACCTGTACTGCAGACACAAGTGCAGAGCCAGCCAGAAGAGACCCAAGTACAGCCTGTCCAAGAACTCGCTTTTTAAGACATTCAGGTTTCATTTCTATTCTCAGAAGAGGGAAGTAACAACCAGCTATAAAAAGCACAGATGAGGAAATCAACCCTCTCTGTGATCCACAGGCTGTTTGTGAAAGAAATAAGGAATTTCCCCACTCATGCCCAGAGGCACTTTGACAGCTCAACACCCTGACTAAGCTGCAGAACAGGAAACCCTGAAGCTCTTAAGTTTTGTCGGCTGCAGTGAGAAGTTCAAGTCAGACCCGCAGGGAGCTGTATTTGCTACTCCTATATCACCAACATGTGTTGAGGCTAGGGACCCAGCACTGACCTGCTCCATGGGCTGCTCTCCGCCGAGGCCGGGCAGCCTGTCCCGCAGCTCCTGCCATTCCTGCTCCATCACCTCCTGCACCAGCAGCGCTCCCGGGGCCGCCCTGCTCGCCCCATCCCCGGCCTGGCGGTAGCGATCCAGCAGCTTGGCCCGGCTGCTCCTCAGCCGCTCCATGCAGCGCTGCGGGGAGAGCAGAGAGCCCGGGGCCGTCAGCGCCGGCTCGGGGGGACACGGGGGTACCGGGGCTGGGGCTGAGACACGGCGGAGAGGGTGCGTCCCACAGGGCCGAGGAACCGGGAATCCCTGAGGGGGCACGGGAGTACCGGGGCTGGGGGTGAGACACGGCGGAGGGGATGCGTCCCAGAGAGCCGAGACACCGAGAATCTCTGAGGGGGGACACGGGAGTACCGGGGATGGGGGAGCCGGGGGTGAGACACGGTGGAAGGGGTGCATCCCACAGCGCCAAGACACCGGGAATCCCTGAGGGGCTCTGGGGCAAGTCACACACGGACGAGACACCGGGAATCCCTGAGGGGACACAGGGGTAGCGGGGCTGGGAGTGAGACACGGCGGAGGGGAAGCGTCCCACAGGGCCGAGGGACAGGGAACCCCTAAGGGGCACGGGGGATACCGGAGCTGGCCATGTCCCGGAGGGGCTGACAGCTCACAGCGGGGACAGCGCCGGGCAGAAGGAGTTCGGGACGCGGTCAGGGGAGAGTTTCGGACGGGGAGCAGCTCACCCGCCCAGCGGGACCACTGCGGCCAGCCCCGGGAGGACCGAACTGGGTCTAAATGAGGAGGGAGCCCACGTCCCACCCTCGCAGCCCGCTCCCCGCTCACCCTGCGGTACGTTTCCCTCCAGGGCGGCCCGCCCGGGCTCTTGTACCGCGCTCGGTGCCCCTGCACCGGCGCCGCCATCGCGCCGAGCCCTCAGCGCGCCTGCCCCGCGGGGCACGCCGGGAAATGTAGTCCGCGGGCGGTGGCGCCCATTGGCCGCGCGGGCGGTGACGTCAGGGCGGCGCGGCGCGCGGGGCGATGGCGGCCGAGTGCGGCCCGGCGGAGCAGTGGCGCGCGGCGCTGCCGCAGCACGCGCTGTTCGGCCGCCTCCGCGAGCGCGCGCCCGCCGCCCCCTGCCCGCCGCGGCTCCGCGACCTCCTGTGCGGGCTGGGCTCCGACCTGCTGCTCTGGGACGGGCCCGCCGCCGCCCTGCTCGCCATCGGCCTGCGCCGCCTCGGCACCGGCACCGACCCCGCCGCGCTCGGCCGCTACCAGGTGCGGGAGGGGCTGAGGGGATGGAGGGCTGAGGGGGGAGTGAGGGGAGCAGGGGCTGGGGCGGGGAGTGTGAGGGAATGGGGAGGCTGTGAGGGGATGCGGAAGAGGGGGCTGGGGTGGGGGCGTTTGGGGCGTGAGGGGATGGGGGGTCGTAGAGGGACGGGCTGGGTGTGAGGGGCCGTGAGGAGGGGATTGGGTGTGAGGGACTGGGCGGACCGTGAGGGGATGTGGGGATGTGTGGAGAGTGTTAAAAACGGGACCGAGAGGATGTGGGGGGGATGCGAGCTGTGATGTTTGAGGGGAGGAGGGCCATGCTGGGCACGGGGCTAACAGGGTCTGTTCCTTGAAGGAGCATCATCATCCCTCAGGCCGCCCTGGGGTGTCCTTCCCCAAGGAACCCACTGCTTTGTGCTTCATTCCGTGCCGTGTAAATCACTATCCAAAATAAAGATGAGCTGTACTTCTGTGAGTGCTTTGAAGGGCTTGTGCTTCCCTGTAGCGTTTCTGTTTTCAGACTCTTCTGTGCATCAACCCGCCCCTTTTCGACGTGCACCAGACGCTGCTGAGCCCTGCCCAGCACCATGTGGCGCTCGTCGGTACCAAGGGACTCATGGTGCTTGAGCTGCCCAAACGCTGGGGCAAGAATTCCGAGTTTGAAGGTGGGAAATCCACGGTGAACTGCAGGTGGGTGAGACCTCAGGTGAATAATGATACCCTTGTCCTGCCACTCTTCCTCCTCAGCCTCCCTTTCTTGGGGTTAGGCAGATACAGAAGGCACTGGTGGAAGGTACAGGTTGTATTGGGGTTGTGGGGCAGTCATGAATGAAATTATTTTGGCTCAAATACTTGCTGCTTGTCAAGTAACCCAAATAAATGACCTTCCAAACTTGTTGCAATTGCTGAGGCAATGAAGCAGATGTTTGGGGGAAGTAACAGATGGCTTTGATTGAAAGCTGCCTTCCAACTTTCAGAGTAGTACAGATAAAGACTCTGAAACCTTTTCACTGTGTCTCTAGCTCTTCTTGCCCCCACCTCCCTTTGGAAGTAGCTTGTGTGTTTCTGGTCCCAGTGCAAGTCTGTGCTCTGTGTTCCAGCACCATTCCTATTGCGGAGCGCTTCTTCACCAGCTCAACCTCGCTGACCCTAAAGCATGCAGCCTGGTACCCCTGTGACACCATGGAGCCCCACATCGTGCTCCTGACATCAGATAACACCATCAGGTAAGCCCCATTTGTGGCTGATTATCTGAAGTGTAGTTTTTTTGTCACGTCCAGCCTTAATTTGTCACTGGGTATTTGCATCCTGCCATTTTTACCAGAGTTAGCAATAAAAAAGTAGGATGGGGGGAATTTCAGAGTGAGAGTGGCTGATGTTCCTGTGTCAGCAGGGAATGTGCAGCACTGCCAGCAGTGTGACCATGGCTGCTGTTTCTTTCCCCCAGGTTTTACAGTCTGAAGGTGCCTCACACACCCATCAAAGTGATTGTGCTTTCAGACACTGAGGAGGAGACTCTGACCATCAAAACAGGGTTGGTGTGGCTTCTTGTATTTTGAAATGCTTTTGCAGAATATTCAGTATTTTCAGTTGTGTTTTTAATCAGTAAGTGATAAATGTGCCTGAAAATCTCATATGAATTCTGTAGTGCTAGTAGCAGAGTACCTACACTTTTCCCTCCCCTTCACCTTCTTTCTCTTCTTTCTCTTCTTTCTCTTCTTTCTCTTCTTTCTCTTCTTTCTCTTCTTTCTCCTCTTTCTCTTCTTCCTTTCCTCTCCCTCTCTCCCCATCCTTCTAAAGCAAAGTGGTGACAAACTGTTCAGTCAAGTGTTTGTCAGAGTAGCAGCTTGAAAACCACGCGTTGACTTTAAGATGGGGTTAGGAAGGGGTTTTGAGTGAGGAATGTAGAAAATATATTACCTTTTTATTTCCCTCTTGGCCTGGTTGGAATCAGAACTCTTGCAGCACAGAGTGGTGTCCCTCACAGAAGTACCAGAGCCCCTCCTGTGTCTCTGGAGCTGTGGGGGCACTGCAGGACCCGTGTGCCACGTCAGGGGTGTCCCTTACACCCTTTTGTGGCTGGCACTGGTGGATGGGGTGGGGTTGGGCAGGGATTTGGCAGCACAGCCCTCAGGAGCAGGTTGCACTCTGTGCTCTCAGTGCTTGCTGAGCCAGCTGGTTGTGCCCTGTGCCAGGAGAGCCTACACAGCGTCCCTGGGTGAGACAGCCGTGGCCTTCGACTTCGGGCCGCAGGTGCCGGTGCCCAAACACGCCCTGGGCCAGCGCGGCAGCGAGGAGGTGCTGGGCTACCCCCTGTACATCCTCTATGAGAATGGAGAGACCTTCCTCACCTACGTCAGCCTGCTCCAGAGGTAAGCTCTGAGCCCCAGGGCTCGTGGGGTGCTTGGGTGTACAGTGCTGGGGTGGGAGAGTCACCTCTCATCTTAGCTGGGACTCTGTGAGGGATGCTGGGCTGAGTTTTCTTGTATTGCAGCCTGTTCTGTCTCTGTGGCAGTGCTGATAGACTGGAATCCAAAACCAGCCTGTCATCCTTTCTCATCCAAACATTATGGGTGCAGCTTCCACTGCTCAGAATGTGCTATGCATTATTTACCACCAGCAATTTGATATGAACACACAGGGCTGTAAAAGATCAGTGGGTCTAAGGCTGTTCAGTGTATTTTGTGGCACAGACATCCTTAGCTTTGGATGAGGCTCATTGAGCCAGGGGCATCCTAGGAAAAGAAATATTTGAAGAACATAGGGAGTTCACAGGCTGTTCTGAATGGAAATAATTAATCAAAAACATAAACATGATACAAGAAGGAATTTAGAAAACTGAGAAGATGGTGCAAGACTTACAAGTTAGATTGTGTGTAGCTGAATATTCAAGCGTGTGATACTTGGGTTAGAAACAGCACTGTGAGGGGATCTGTCTGCAGGCAGTGAGGTGGCTTTAGTCCATCTAAAGTTCTGCCCAAAGAAATACCACAAAATGCTGCATGTGAAGTGCAAGAACCAGTTGAGTAATCACTAACTTGAGCCTTCCATGAGTATTTTGTGTTCTTGTATGAAAATGTTGCCTCGTGAATTTTTGCAGTGTAGCTTTGGTTGCTTTCAAAGCATAAATTGTAATAAAATGAGCTCTGATTTCCCCTCTGAGCTCTCCAGCAATGAGCTGCAGGTCAGACTTGCAATCTGCAGCAGTGCAGTGGGACTCAGAGCTCCCAGCCATTGCTTGGCAGCTGTGGGCTGAGACCAAACCCGTTCCTGTCCCGTTCCTCACCCGTTCCTGTCCTGTTCCTCACCCGTTCCTGTCCCGTTCCTGTCCCGTTCCTCTCCCGTTCCTCACCCGTTCCTTGCAGCACGGGCAGCCCGGGGAAGCTGCTGGGGCCGCTGCCCATGCACCCGGCGGCCGAGGACAACTACGGCTACGACGCCTGCGCCGTGCTGTGCCTGCCCTGCGTGCCCAACATCCTGGTCATTGCCACCGAGTCAGGCATGCTCTACCACTGCGTGGTGCTGGATGGAGAGGAGGATGATGAGCAGGTACCTTCTCTTGGTTTGGCTTTTTTCTGGAGGTATTTTTGGTTTTTTAATACAAGTTCTTGCTGCAAGGTGGCAGGATGCCTGGAAGTGTGTGCCAAGTGCCAAAGCTGCATTCTTTTGGAATGAGGTAGTGAATCTTTCTCCTGTTTCAGCCAGTTCCTGTGGCTCCCTGACACTTTTATTTTAAATCTCAGTCCTGTGTACCCTGACAGTAGATCAGTTCTTGATCAAATTTACTAGGATCTAATTGAGGGTTTTCGTTAATTTTTTTAAGTAAACTTGAACTACATTCCTTGACAATTAAATCTTGTAACTCTTTCTTGATGCTGTTTATGGTGGCATTCCTATTTAAATGGTGTCTGACAGAAGAATTCAATGCTCTTTACAGTCAGAGAAGTCCTGGGACCCAAGATCTGATCTTATTCCTTCCCTGTACGTGTTTGAATGTGTTGAGCTGGAACTTGCACTGAAACTGGCAACAGGAGATGAGGAAGATCCTTTGGAGTCTGACTTCTCTTGCCCAATCAAGCTGCACCGAGGTAGGGCTGTTGTTCAGCTCGTGGCTTTTTATTGCACACATTTAGGATCCAGTTATTTGCTTGTTCTCATCAGTGTCAGACAAACAGGGGGTCAGAGTAAGGATTTGCCTGATGCCCTCAATACAGCTGTGGAAGGAGCAAGCCTGGCAGGGGCTCCAGTGTAGATCACACATGGTCAATACTAAATTCTGTCATCTGAGAGTTATAAGGTAGAAGTTTCTGCATCTGTGCTGACCTGTGAGTGTGAGGGAGCGCTGTGGAGAGAGTGATCCCAAGGGAAGGACCTGCTTATCCCATGGAATTGGGGCAGGACAAAATGTTTGGGTCTTTGGGAGCAAGCAGCTTGTCAGAATGTGGTCTGCTAGTTTTAATAATCCATTGAAAACTTATCTGAGTGATGTGGTGTGATAGGAAGGGTTCAAAACAACTCATCAGTGTGTTAGACTCTAACACCTGTATCTCTGTTTCTGGTGCTTGCACTGAGGTGTTAAAGCTGACTGGACACAAAGTTGATACACAGAATCAGCAGTGCTGGTGTGAAGGGTGAGTTTTTCTCAGTTCAGTGCCACCTCTTACATTTTCTGCTTCAATTTCAGATCCCAAATGTCCCTCTAGATACCACTGCACACACGAAGCTGGTGTCCACAGTGTGGGCTTGACATGGATCAATAAACTGCACAAATTCCTTGGTTCAGGTGAGTGAGGGAAGTGGGGAACAGATGAACATCTGCCAGCAACAGGCTGGTGGATGCAGGTACTGCTGAATCCCTCACCCTGCAAAGTGGATCTGATGCATCCTGACGTGTCTCCTTGTAGATGAGGAAGACAAAGACAGTTTACAAGAGCTGGGAGCAGAACAGAAGTGCTTTGTTGAACATATTCTTTGTACAAAACCACTGCCATGCAGGTAAAAAACCAAACTCTTTCTCAATTGCTTTCAAGTTGGGGACTTGCTATGGAAAATATTTATGATTTGTCATCTTTTGCTGCATTCTTGCCATTAAAGTAAAGTAAGCTGAGAAGTTTTCAAAAAATACAACTGAGCAATTTGTGTATCAGGATTATTACTGTACAGTTAGGGTAGTAGCTTAAATTCTTGTGTTACTGTCTGAAGATCACCTGTCAGACCAGCAGAAATTTTCACTTCCATTTACCTGACCTTGGAGCATTTCCAAAAGAGTGAACATGCACAATTTCAGGAATTAAGAACTCTCCTGACTGGGTAATTTTTGTGTTCTTCCCTTCAGGCAGCCTTCTCCAATTAGAGGATTTTGGATCGTTTCTGATGTGCTGGGGCCCACCATGATTTGCATCACCAACAGCTATGAGTGCATTACAAGGCCTCTCTTGTATGTGGTTCTCAGTTGAAGTCCATGACTGCATGGAAAGGACCAAAAAAGGATATTCCTGTTTTTCAGTTACTCTTTGGTTGTTTTACCCCAGGCTTCTGCAGCTCTTAGGACACTCCATGAAGTTTTGCTTTCTGAACACTCCCTGGTAGAGCACTGAGATGTTACTGTAGCAGTTACCTACTGCTGATGAGGTGTTTGTAGGGGATATAATTAATCAGGTCACTTTTAGTGAGAATTAGAACAAAAAAATATTCTTGATGGTATTGTTGGGGTTTTCCAGTAGTGCTGATTTTCTTAATGGGCTGCTGAGGTTGTGTGTGCCTGAAAGGGGAAAAACAGAAGTAGGATTTTTGTTTGTGCTTCCAGTTACTTTCTTTGGAGGTGGTGGCAAAGATACAGAGTGATGTAAATGTGTATTTGCACAGTGAAATGAACACCTTGAGGGGGTGACACTATTTTCAGCTTAATTTTTGCAGGACATTGTTTAAGTTAGGACAGAGAGCAGAGCCAGTGTTAACATCAGGTTCTCCTGGAGACCTTTTATTTATTTCACTGTTTCCACACAGATGGGCAGTGACCAGGCAGGGTGCTTTGTGGAGAAGGTCATGCTGCTGTTTCAGTGCCTGCCTGCCTTGTTCTGGAACTTCCTTCTCCTTAAGCCAAGGGATATTTATGATCCTTGCTAGTTTGAGCCATGACCAGACAGGTGTGGGGATGTGAGCTTTGCCTGCCCTGCCAGGGCACTGAAACAGCTGCAGTGACACAGGAACTCCACAGTGGAGGGGTTCCAGTGAGGGAGCTCTGAGTGTTTCAGTGTGAGTGTGTGACTG